>OY757246.1:37697507-38199507 GCA_963583935.1 Diaperis boleti | reverse complement strand
ACGTTGCTTGACTTCGGTGATCGGACGAGAACCGGTATTTTACAACGTGGTATGGCCGTTGCCTGAAATTTTCGCAAGTACCGGCGTTCTTAAGCCGCCGTTCGTTTGGAAAAAAAAGTGGCCGGAAAAAAAATAAATAAATCACTCACCTGAGATCGATCGACGAATAATCCGCGCATTATTTCTCGTTAGTGAGCACGCTCCACTCCACTCCGTAGCACCGAAACACCCTTCACTCACGACACAAACACAACACAACACAACACGAGCAAGCAGGAAGCAGGAACACCACCGGACGTCGACGCGAGATGAACGATGCTCGTCGGGTGGGTGGGTGTTTGAGACTGACGGAGCCGAAATCCCTCGACGGACGGACGTGTTTGTGCATAATAAGTACGGAACCCTTTTGACCGGAAGTCTGCCTGTCTGCGAATCTGGTTTTTCCCAATTCGGTCGGTCGGTCGGTCGGTCGGTCGCCGTATCGAAACCCCGATCGGTCTGCGAATTTACGGCGGCCAGTGCGTGTCGTGGGCGGGATGTTTGACATTTGGCGGACGTTTCTTCGTTTTTTATTTCCGATTTCACCTGAGAAAAAAAAAACAAAAACAAACGTTATTATTAATTGTTATTTTCGACGATCGGAGGTGCGGAAAGTCCGTTATCGGGTTCGCCTCGCGCGAAAAACCAACAACGTCACGTCACGTCACGGGGGCGTCGCGTCGCGTCGCGTCGCTTTCGACCGTCGGACGGCGAATATTTCGTGATCGTGTGTCGGTAATTCGAAATCAGCAGGTGAAAGGATGTTTCTTTTTGCGTCGCCGTCGTCGTTTGGGGACCGGATATGAGTGTAAAAATCGAAAAAAACTGAAACGATGGGATGACGAACGAACGGGACGTCGGCGTGTCGTCTGGCGGCGAATTCGTCTCCACCATACCCGGACGGGGGTGTACCACCGAACGTACGACGTCGAGGAGGACGCGTCCTCGTCGTCTCGCGAAGAAAAACTCCAGTCGTCGCCAAAAAGGCGCCCGTCGAAGGAGAGATCTCCAGCGATGCCGCGGTTGTGATGCGAGAGGTTCGTTTCCGAGTCGTTTTTCTTCGATTCGTTTGCGTCGTGGGCGGCGAAAAGAAACGTGGACGGCGGAGGAGCGTCGCCGAAGGCCAGTCGAAGTCCCGCGAGAGCCGTCGTCGGCAAGGTCGACCTCCGGTGGACAGAAACGAAGGCGCCTCCGTCGACTAACCGCGACGGAGTTCGCCGCGCTGCGTCTCTTTCGGAAGGATTTTTCGACGGTCTCTCGGCTTCCCGGGTCGTCGGCGCCCCGTCAAACTCGTAGTGGATGGTTCGAAGTTTCGCCGGCAAAAAGGGCGCCTCTCCCTCGTCGTCCCGAGAGCCGTCGACGTCCGCGTCGAAGTTCGGTGTGCTCTCTCAACTTCGGAAGCTCTCAGTTCGGGCGGGCGTTCGCCGGGCCGCCTTTCATCTTTCGGCGTCGGCTGTTCGCCGAGGTAAACTTCACGATGTCCAAGATGACGTCGGCGGCCGAATCGCGACCGTCCACGGACCCGGAGGCGGCGATCTTCGCCCGAAGAGAACGATGCCCTCACGGTCGAGCTCCGACCGAGGCCTGGCAAGGTTGAAACGAAAACGTCAAATCGCCTGTTTAGTCTGCGGTTCGCCTCGCGTCAAACCGATGTGAACTTAGCGTTCGTTTCAGGATCGCACGTTCGAAGAGAACTTGTTATTTTCCGAAAGTCAGAATCGTAAGCAAGAATAAATGGCCGACGTTGACGCTCAACAGGCTTCCGCCGTCAGCGGCGCGACCTCCGCCGTCGCCCACGCGAAGAAAGAAAAGAAGCCCAAGAACCCGAGGAGCAAACCTTCCCATCCGCCCACCTCGGAGATGGTCAACAACGCCATCAAGAACTTGAAGGAACGCGGCGGTTCCTCCCTGCAGGCGATCAAGAAGTACGTCGCCGCCAACTACAAGGTCGACGCCGAAAAGGTCGCTCCATTCATCAAGAAGTACCTGAAGGGCGCCGTCGCCTCCGGGGCTCTCGTCCAGAAGAAAGGAAAAGGAGCCTCCGGCTCCTTCAGGCTGGCAACGACCGCCAGCGGAGCGGCCAAAACTTCGTCCGCCGGCGCCAAGAAGACCGCCGCCGCCGCCGCCCCCCGAGCGAAGAAGACCGGCGTCGTAGCCAAGCGTGCTGCCGTCCCCGCCGGCGAGAAGGGTTCAGCCTCCAAGGTGGGAAAAAAGACCAGCGCCGCCGCCTCGGCTAAAGCCAAAAAATCCGCCGCCGAAAAGAAGAGCTCCGCCGCCGCCGCAGCCAAAGCGAAAAAGTCGGCATCAGCCGCCGAAAAGAAGGCCGCCGCCGCCGCTTCCGCAAAGTCTCCGGCGAAACCTAAATCGCCGTCGAAAGCGAAGAGATCGAACAAGGCCGGACCTACGAAAAAACCCAAAGCTCCCAAGCCGAAAACCGCCAAAGCCGTCACCGCCAAAGCGAAGAAAACCGCCTCTCCCAAGAAGAAGAAGTGAAGTCGATCAGAACGTGAGGGATGATCGTCGTCGTGGTCGGCGGGCCTCCGGGACCGTGCTCCGATCGTAAATATCGACGTTGGGGCACGAAAGAATCCAATAAATGGCCCTTTTCAGGGCCACAAACTTTTACACGAACGAATGAAATTTTCGCAAATCTCGAGATCGAAGTGTCGACGCGAACACTTTTTTTTTTTTTTTTTTATTAATATATAAATACATAAACGAATGGATAAAAACAAGCGTCCTTCCTCAACCCGAGTCCGCCGCCCCGAACCGGAATCGTAATAATAATTATACGCACAGTCGTAATAAAACCTTTCGTGACGCGTTCGGAGGGCGGAAAAACCCCACAGAGGGTAGGTTTTATGACGGATCCTTTCCCACTAACGGAGGAAGAGGATCGACATAATGATTATTTATTGAGCGCCGTAAATGGTTCGTGCCGATTCGTAGTGCCACAAAAGAATACATAATATCATGCATACTATGCAATAATATATATTCATAATATATCGCACAAGACAATCAAAAATTTTCGATTATACGAAACTTGTTTCTTCCGGCATCAGGTAGAGTTTCGAAGATTTTTGATTTTCGAGTTGTATAGTTTTTTTTTTTTTTTCATTAATGGCAGCCCAGAATGTGGTTACAATTTTGGACGGATATACAAAGGCTTGTAGTTGGTTAATTTTTCTCTTCAGTTGTCGTTCTTCGGCTCAACCGTTTAACATATATCTTCTTTTATTCTTTACGTCATCCATCATTTTCTCCATCTGGACTTTCTTCTAGCTCTTTATTTTATTTTATTTTTTTAATTTAGTTTCCTATTTATCTTCTTCTTTTTTAAAAATAGGAATTGTAGAACACCAAAGCAAACGAGTTATTTAAAAAAAATTAATACGTGATAATTTTTACGAATTAAATTGGTAACACTAAAAATGAATAAACGATAATGCGCTAGATTAATACAGTACGAACGGTTTAGTCTATAATGAATTATATTTTAATATTATATGATTACGTAATTATTATATTATGTATCGTAAGCGTAAGGGGTGCGACTTGTCTCTTCGAAAGGGGATTTTTTTTATTCGTCCGATGACAATTTGTGGTTCTGAAAAGAACCGTTTTTTTTTCTCCTTCGGATGAGCATCGATTGTTTTTTTTTTTTTTTTGTTAATTTAAATCGGCGAAGTCCTGTGAGGGTGGTTTAACCGCCGAAACCGTACAAAGTGCGACCTTGACGTTTCAGAGCGTAAACGACGTCCATGGCGGTGACGGTTTTGCGTTTGGCGTGTTCGGTGTAAGTGACGGCATCACGGATGACGTTCTCGAGGAAGACCTTCAGGACGCCTCTGGTTTCTTCGTAGATCAGACCGGAGATACGCTTCACACCGCCACGACGGGCCAATCTTCTGATGGCGGGCTTGGTTATGCCCTGGATGTTGTCACGCAAAACTTTACGGTGACGTTTGGCGCCCCCTTTTCCCAATCCCTTGCCACCTTTGCCACGACCGGTCATCTTGATAAAATTGGAGATTTATTCGCAAGGATACGACGTGAATACGACCGTGTTCTCGGACGAACTACTACACAAATCGCCGTTTTCCAGCCCCTTTATACTTTCTGCGAGCCACGCCTCTCCCATATAAAGCGGACGGTATTCGACGCGTGATGGCGCTGGCGTAGAGTTTATAAAAGCTCACGTTTTATGGCAGAGAACATCAGTCGATCTACGAACGTCGTTCCGTAAAGTCGGTGTCAGATTATTTTTCGTTCCATCCGAAAATGGCGAGAACCAAGCAAACCGCTCGTAAATCTACCGGAGGTAAAGCTCCCAGGAAGCAGCTCGCCACGAAAGCGGCCCGAAAGAGCGCGCCGGCGACCGGCGGCGTCAAGAAGCCCCATCGTTACAGGCCCGGAACGGTCGCTCTCCGTGAGATCCGTCGTTATCAGAAGAGCACAGAGCTTCTCATCCGCAAGCTGCCTTTCCAACGTCTCGTCAGAGAAATCGCTCAAGATTTCAAGACCGACCTCCGTTTCCAGAGCTCCGCCGTCATGGCCCTCCAGGAAGCCAGCGAGGCTTATCTAGTCGGTCTTTTCGAGGACACAAACTTGTGCGCCATCCACGCCAAACGTGTCACCATCATGCCGAAAGACATCCAATTGGCCAGACGTATTCGCGGCGAGAGGGCTTAAATCGCATTTTGACGAGGATAAACGCAACAAACAAAAATCGGTTCTTTTCAGAACCACAAATTTTTAATCTAACGAATAAAAAAAAAAACCTTTCGAAGAGACAAGTCGCACGCACCCCTTACGCTTACGATACATATTATTATGTTATACTATATCTATATTATAATTATTTCACAGACAAAAATACGTACTTAAATTTTTCATTTTCTACCTCTATCTTAACTTACGTCGAGGTATTTTAACCAACGCTCTCTGGTTTGTTTTCGCAATAACCGTAAACCGTACGTACGTACGTACGTGCGATAACCCGTATTGTCGGCTATCGTAAACGTTCGATCGTCACGTCCGAGTCGTAAATCTAATTGGTGGGCCGGCGTACCGCCGATATCATAAAACGATCCGTCGCCGAGATCGTATAAAGCGAATAAGACAACACCGATAACGGACAATAAATCAAGAACGGTAACAAGAAATAAAATTTTTAGCATTTCGAATTCTCTCTCTTTCTCTATCTCTCTCTATATACGGGTCATTTATTTCGTTCGAAAAGAATTTTTGGCCCTGAGAAGGGCCGATGTTTGCGTGTGTTGCGTGGGATGACGCGAACGACGTGTGCGTGTTTTTTTTTTATGATCGATTTAAGGCTTCTTTTCGGTCTTTTTGGGCAACAAGACGGCCTGAATGTTCGGTAGGACACCACCTTGCGCGATCGTGACGCCGGAAAGGAGTTTGTTCAATTCCTCGTCGTTCCTGATGGCCAACTGCAGATGTCTGGGAATGATACGGGTCTTCTTGTTGTCCCTGGCGGCGTTACCCGCCAATTCGAGAACTTCGGCGGCCAGATACTCCATAACGGCGGCCAAGTAAACGGGAGCGCCGGCACCGACTCTCTCGGCGTAGTTTCCTTTACGCAGGAGACGGTGGATTCTTCCTACGGGAAACTGGAGTCCGGCACGGCTGGAACGGGACTTCGCCTTTCCCTTGACTTTTCCTCCCTTTCCTCTTCCGGACATGGTGTAGTTTGTTTGTTTTTTTTTTCGATCTAACTCGAGAGCTATCACACGAAACGTACGGACGGCGGTGCGTTTCGAAACTGAACTCTCCCCACGAGCGGTGCATGGAATTTATACTGTCGGTTAGGCGACGTTCGCTTCGCCGGTTGGTCGCGTCGGTATGGCGGGCGGGGATTAACGACGTCGAACGAACGTAATAAATAGTCGTCGGATAATGTGTTTTTAACAGATCGCCATCAGCAGTGGTAGCGTTCACGTCGTCTGTCCGTCTGTCGTTTTTGTGTAAAGTTGACATATTTCCCTCGAAATGCCACCCAAGACAAGCGGGAAAGCCGCCAAGAAGGCCGGCAAAGCTCAAAAGAACATCTCGAAGAGCGACAAGAAAAAGAAGCGCAGGAGGAAGGAGAGTTACGCGATCTACATCTACAAGGTGTTGAAACAAGTCCATCCCGACACCGGTATCTCCAGCAAGGCCATGTCGATCATGAACAGTTTCGTCAACGACATCTTCGAACGTATCGCCGCCGAAGCCTCCCGCCTCGCTCACTACAATAAGCGTTCCACCATCACGAGCAGGGAAATTCAGACCGCCGTTCGTCTCCTTTTGCCCGGTGAATTGGCCAAGCACGCCGTCTCCGAAGGAACCAAGGCCGTCACCAAATACACCAGCTCCAAATAAGTCGTCTTTCGCGCGCCGCACAACACACCGTCGCCAAAATCGGTTCTTTTCAGAACCACAAATTTTATTCGAACGAATAAAAATTCACCGCAAACCGTACATGTGTGCGTGAGAGAGAGAGAGAGAGAGAGAGAGAGAGAGTTTTCATTTTGTAGAAACAACTTTGTGTTTCTTTACTTTTTGCAACGTTCGACAATTTATGCAGCGTATAATAATATTCGATGCAAGCACGTATCGAAATCGATATCGTTTCTTTCCGATAAGCGGTCCGGACGGTTTCGTATTTCGTACGTGCAGCCGCCGCGCCGCAACAAAAGTCTGTACCGGGCGGGCGTCTCAAAGCGACAATGTGTTACAGTTTATTCTTTTTCTACGAGACAAAATACGACATTGTTGCGACATTTAATTATAAACGCCGTACTTCGTTCGGGTAGGTAGGTTTTTCGTCCGATCGCCGCGATTAGCGTAATATTTCTGAATGTGTCAAAATGATGGTCAAAAAGAGACAACGGCACGCGGTGTTCCCAAGCGGTCACCCATCCAAGTACTGACCGCGCCCGACGTTGCTTGACTTCGGTGATCGGACGAGAACCGGTATTTTACAACGTGGTATGGCCGTTGCCTGAAATTTTCGCAAGTACCGGCGTTCTTAAGCCGCCGTTCGTTTGGAAAAAAAAGTGGCCGGAAAAAAAATAAATAAATCACTCACCTGAGATCGATCGACGAATAATCCGCGCATTATTTCTCGTTAGTGAGCACGCTCCACTCCACTCCGTAGCACCGAAACACCCTTCACTCACGACACAAACACAACACAACACAACACGAGCAAGCAGGAAGCAGGAACACCACCGGACGTCGACGCGAGATGAACGATGCTCGTCGGGTGGGTGGGTGTTTGAGACTGACGGAGCCGAAATCCCTCGACGGACGGACGTGTTTGTGCATAATAAGTACGGAACCCTTTTGACCGGAAGTCTGCCTGTCTGCGAATCTGGTTTTTCCCAATTCGGTCGGTCGGTCGGTCGGTCGGTCGCCGTATCGAAACCCCGATCGGTCTGCGAATTTACGGCGGCCAGTGCGTGTCGTGGGCGGGATGTTTGACATTTGGCGGACGTTTCTTCGTTTTTTATTTCCGATTTCACCTGAGAAAAAAAAAACAAAAACAAACGTTATTATTAATTGTTATTTTCGACGATCGGAGGTGCGGAAAGTCCGTTATCGGGTTCGCCTCGCGCGAAAAACCAACAACGTCACGTCACGTCACGGGGGCGTCGCGTCGCGTCGCGTCGCTTTCGACCGTCGGACGGCGAATATTTCGTGATCGTGTGTCGGTAATTCGAAATCAGCAGGTGAAAGGATGTTTCTTTTTGCGTCGCCGTCGTCGTTTGGGGACCGGATATGAGTGTAAAAATCGAAAAAAACTGAAACGATGGGATGACGAACGAACGGGACGTCGGCGTGTCGTCTGGCGGCGAATTCGTCTCCACCATACCCGGACGGGGGTGTACCACCGAACGTACGACGTCGAGGAGGACGCGTCCTCGTCGTCTCGCGAAGAAAAACTCCAGTCGTCGCCAAAAAGGCGCCCGTCGAAGGAGAGATCTCCAGCGATGCCGCGGTTGTGATGCGAGAGGTTCGTTTCCGAGTCGTTTTTCTTCGATTCGTTTGCGTCGTGGGCGGCGAAAAGAAACGTGGACGGCGGAGGAGCGTCGCCGAAGGCCAGTCGAAGTCCCGCGAGAGCCGTCGTCGGCAAGGTCGACCTCCGGTGGACAGAAACGAAGGCGCCTCCGTCGACTAACCGCGACGGAGTTCGCCGCGCTGCGTCTCTTTCGGAAGGATTTTTCGACGGTCTCTCGGCTTCCCGGGTCGTCGGCGCCCCGTCAAACTCGTAGTGGATGGTTCGAAGTTTCGCCGGCAAAAAGGGCGCCTCTCCCTCGTCGTCCCGAGAGCCGTCGACGTCCGCGTCGAAGTTCGGTGTGCTCTCTCAACTTCGGAAGCTCTCAGTTCGGGCGGGCGTTCGCCGGGCCGCCTTTCATCTTTCGGCGTCGGCTGTTCGCCGAGGTAAACTTCACGATGTCCAAGATGACGTCGGCGGCCGAATCGCGACCGTCCACGGACCCGGAGGCGGCGATCTTCGCCCGAAGAGAACGATGCCCTCACGGTCGAGCTCCGACCGAGGCCTGGCAAGGTTGAAACGAAAACGTCAAATCGCCTGTTTAGTCTGCGGTTCGCCTCGCGTCAAACCGATGTGAACTTAGCGTTCGTTTCAGGATCGCACGTTCGAAGAGAACTTGTTATTTTCCGAAAGTCAGAATCGTAAGCAAGAATAAATGGCCGACGTTGACGCTCAACAGGCTTCCGCCGTCAGCGGCGCGACCTCCGCCGTCGCCCACGCGAAGAAAGAAAAGAAGCCCAAGAACCCGAGGAGCAAACCTTCCCATCCGCCCACCTCGGAGATGGTCAACAACGCCATCAAGAACTTGAAGGAACGCGGCGGTTCCTCCCTGCAGGCGATCAAGAAGTACGTCGCCGCCAACTACAAGGTCGACGCCGAAAAGGTCGCTCCATTCATCAAGAAGTACCTGAAGGGCGCCGTCGCCTCCGGGGCTCTCGTCCAGAAGAAAGGAAAAGGAGCCTCCGGCTCCTTCAGGCTGGCAACGACCGCCAGCGGAGCGGCCAAAACTTCGTCCGCCGGCGCCAAGAAGACCGCCGCCGCCGCCGCCCCCCGAGCGAAGAAGACCGGCGTCGTAGCCAAGCGTGCTGCCGTCCCCGCCGGCGAGAAGGGTTCAGCCTCCAAGGTGGGAAAAAAGACCAGCGCCGCCGCCTCGGCTAAAGCCAAAAAATCCGCCGCCGAAAAGAAGAGCTCCGCCGCCGCCGCAGCCAAAGCGAAAAAGTCGGCATCAGCCGCCGAAAAGAAGGCCGCCGCCGCCGCTTCCGCAAAGTCTCCGGCGAAACCTAAATCGCCGTCGAAAGCGAAGAGATCGAACAAGGCCGGACCTACGAAAAAACCCAAAGCTCCCAAGCCGAAAACCGCCAAAGCCGTCACCGCCAAAGCGAAGAAAACCGCCTCTCCCAAGAAGAAGAAGTGAAGTCGATCAGAACGTGAGGGATGATCGTCGTCGTGGTCGGCGGGCCTCCGGGACCGTGCTCCGATCGTAAATATCGACGTTGGGGCACGAAAGAATCCAATAAATGGCCCTTTTCAGGGCCACAAACTTTTACACGAACGAATGAAATTTTCGCAAATCTCGAGATCGAAGTGTCGACGCGAACACTTTTTTTTTTTTTTTTTTATTAATATATAAATACATAAACGAATGGATAAAAACAAGCGTCCTTCCTCAACCCGAGTCCGCCGCCCCGAACCGGAATCGTAATAATAATTATACGCACAGTCGTAATAAAACCTTTCGTGACGCGTTCGGAGGGCGGAAAAACCCCACAGAGGGTAGGTTTTATGACGGATCCTTTCCCACTAACGGAGGAAGAGGATCGACATAATGATTATTTATTGAGCGCCGTAAATGGTTCGTGCCGATTCGTAGTGCCACAAAAGAATACATAATATCATGCATACTATGCAATAATATATATTCATAATATATCGCACAAGACAATCAAAAATTTTCGATTATACGAAACTTGTTTCTTCCGGCATCAGGTAGAGTTTCGAAGATTTTTGATTTTCGAGTTGTATAGTTTTTTTTTTTTTTTCATTAATGGCAGCCCAGAATGTGGTTACAATTTTGGACGGATATACAAAGGCTTGTAGTTGGTTAATTTTTCTCTTCAGTTGTCGTTCTTCGGCTCAACCGTTTAACATATATCTTCTTTTATTCTTTACGTCATCCATCATTTTCTCCATCTGGACTTTCTTCTAGCTCTTTATTTTATTTTATTTTTTTAATTTAGTTTCCTATTTATCTTCTTCTTTTTTAAAAATAGGAATTGTAGAACACCAAAGCAAACGAGTTATTTAAAAAAAATTAATACGTGATAATTTTTACGAATTAAATTGGTAACACTAAAAATGAATAAACGATAATGCGCTAGATTAATACAGTACGAACGGTTTAGTCTATAATGAATTATATTTTAATATTATATGATTACGTAATTATTATATTATGTATCGTAAGCGTAAGGGGTGCGACTTGTCTCTTCGAAAGGGGATTTTTTTTATTCGTCCGATGACAATTTGTGGTTCTGAAAAGAACCGTTTTTTTTTCTCCTTCGGATGAGCATCGATTGTTTTTTTTTTTTTTTTGTTAATTTAAATCGGCGAAGTCCTGTGAGGGTGGTTTAACCGCCGAAACCGTACAAAGTGCGACCTTGACGTTTCAGAGCGTAAACGACGTCCATGGCGGTGACGGTTTTGCGTTTGGCGTGTTCGGTGTAAGTGACGGCATCACGGATGACGTTCTCGAGGAAGACCTTCAGGACGCCTCTGGTTTCTTCGTAGATCAGACCGGAGATACGCTTCACACCGCCACGACGGGCCAATCTTCTGATGGCGGGCTTGGTTATGCCCTGGATGTTGTCACGCAAAACTTTACGGTGACGTTTGGCGCCCCCTTTTCCCAATCCCTTGCCACCTTTGCCACGACCGGTCATCTTGATAAAATTGGAGATTTATTCGCAAGGATACGACGTGAATACGACCGTGTTCTCGGACGAACTACTACACAAATCGCCGTTTTCCAGCCCCTTTATACTTTCTGCGAGCCACGCCTCTCCCATATAAAGCGGACGGTATTCGACGCGTGATGGCGCTGGCGTAGAGTTTATAAAAGCTCACGTTTTATGGCAGAGAACATCAGTCGATCTACGAACGTCGTTCCGTAAAGTCGGTGTCAGATTATTTTTCGTTCCATCCGAAAATGGCGAGAACCAAGCAAACCGCTCGTAAATCTACCGGAGGTAAAGCTCCCAGGAAGCAGCTCGCCACGAAAGCGGCCCGAAAGAGCGCGCCGGCGACCGGCGGCGTCAAGAAGCCCCATCGTTACAGGCCCGGAACGGTCGCTCTCCGTGAGATCCGTCGTTATCAGAAGAGCACAGAGCTTCTCATCCGCAAGCTGCCTTTCCAACGTCTCGTCAGAGAAATCGCTCAAGATTTCAAGACCGACCTCCGTTTCCAGAGCTCCGCCGTCATGGCCCTCCAGGAAGCCAGCGAGGCTTATCTAGTCGGTCTTTTCGAGGACACAAACTTGTGCGCCATCCACGCCAAACGTGTCACCATCATGCCGAAAGACATCCAATTGGCCAGACGTATTCGCGGCGAGAGGGCTTAAATCGCATTTTGACGAGGATAAACGCAACAAACAAAAATCGGTTCTTTTCAGAACCACAAATTTTTAATCTAACGAATAAAAAAAAAAACCTTTCGAAGAGACAAGTCGCACGCACCCCTTACGCTTACGATACATATTATTATGTTATACTATATCTATATTATAATTATTTCACAGACAAAAATACGTACTTAAATTTTTCATTTTCTACCTCTATCTTAACTTACGTCGAGGTATTTTAACCAACGCTCTCTGGTTTGTTTTCGCAATAACCGTAAACCGTACGTACGTACGTACGTGCGATAACCCGTATTGTCGGCTATCGTAAACGTTCGATCGTCACGTCCGAGTCGTAAATCTAATTGGTGGGCCGGCGTACCGCCGATATCATAAAACGATCCGTCGCCGAGATCGTATAAAGCGAATAAGACAACACCGATAACGGACAATAAATCAAGAACGGTAACAAGAAATAAAATTTTTAGCATTTCGAATTCTCTCTCTTTCTCTATCTCTCTCTATATACGGGTCATTTATTTCGTTCGAAAAGAATTTTTGGCCCTGAGAAGGGCCGATGTTTGCGTGTGTTGCGTGGGATGACGCGAACGACGTGTGCGTGTTTTTTTTTTATGATCGATTTAAGGCTTCTTTTCGGTCTTTTTGGGCAACAAGACGGCCTGAATGTTCGGTAGGACACCACCTTGCGCGATCGTGACGCCGGAAAGGAGTTTGTTCAATTCCTCGTCGTTCCTGATGGCCAACTGCAGATGTCTGGGAATGATACGGGTCTTCTTGTTGTCCCTGGCGGCGTTACCCGCCAATTCGAGAACTTCGGCGGCCAGATACTCCATAACGGCGGCCAAGTAAACGGGAGCGCCGGCACCGACTCTCTCGGCGTAGTTTCCTTTACGCAGGAGACGGTGGATTCTTCCTACGGGAAACTGGAGTCCGGCACGGCTGGAACGGGACTTCGCCTTTCCCTTGACTTTTCCTCCCTTTCCTCTTCCGGACATGGTGTAGTTTGTTTGTTTTTTTTTTCGATCTAACTCGAGAGCTATCACACGAAACGTACGGACGGCGGTGCGTTTCGAAACTGAACTCTCCCCACGAGCGGTGCATGGAATTTATACTGTCGGTTAGGCGACGTTCGCTTCGCCGGTTGGTCGCGTCGGTATGGCGGGCGGGGATTAACGACGTCGAACGAACGTAATAAATAGTCGTCGGATAATGTGTTTTTAACAGATCGCCATCAGCAGTGGTAGCGTTCACGTCGTCTGTCCGTCTGTCGTTTTTGTGTAAAGTTGACATATTTCCCTCGAAATGCCACCCAAGACAAGCGGGAAAGCCGCCAAGAAGGCCGGCAAAGCTCAAAAGAACATCTCGAAGAGCGACAAGAAAAAGAAGCGCAGGAGGAAGGAGAGTTACGCGATCTACATCTACAAGGTGTTGAAACAAGTCCATCCCGACACCGGTATCTCCAGCAAGGCCATGTCGATCATGAACAGTTTCGTCAACGACATCTTCGAACGTATCGCCGCCGAAGCCTCCCGCCTCGCTCACTACAATAAGCGTTCCACCATCACGAGCAGGGAAATTCAGACCGCCGTTCGTCTCCTTTTGCCCGGTGAATTGGCCAAGCACGCCGTCTCCGAAGGAACCAAGGCCGTCACCAAATACACCAGCTCCAAATAAGTCGTCTTTCGCGCGCCGCACAACACACCGTCGCCAAAATCGGTTCTTTTCAGAACCACAAATTTTATTCGAACGAATAAAAATTCACCGCAAACCGTACATGTGTGCGTGAGAGAGAGAGAGAGAGAGAGAGAGAGAGAGAGTTTTCATTTTGTAGAAACAACTTTGTGTTTCTTTACTTTTTGCAACGTTCGACAATTTATGCAGCGTATAATAATATTCGATGCAAGCACGTATCGAAATCGATATCGTTTCTTTCCGATAAGCGGTCCGGACGGTTTCGTATTTCGTACGTGCAGCCGCCGCGCCGCAACAAAAGTCTGTACCGGGCGGGCGTCTCAAAGCGACAATGTGTTACAGTTTATTCTTTTTCTACGAGACAAAATACGACATTGTTGCGACATTTAATTATAAACGCCGTACTTCGTTCGGGTAGGTAGGTTTTTCGTCCGATCGCCGCGATTAGCGTAATATTTCTGAATGTGTCAAAATGATGGTCAAAAAGAGACAACGGCACGCGGTGTTCCCAAGCGGTCACCCATCCAAGTACTGACCGCGCCCGACGTTGCTTGACTTCGGTGATCGGACGAGAACCGGTATTTTACAACGTGGTATGGCCGTTGCCTGAAATTTTCGCAAGTACCGGCGTTCTTAAGCCGCCGTTCGTTTGGAAAAAAAAGTGGCCGGAAAAAAAATAAATAAATCACTCACCTGAGATCGATCGACGAATAATCCGCGCATTATTTCTCGTTAGTGAGCACGCTCCACTCCACTCCGTAGCACCGAAACACCCTTCACTCACGACACAAACACAACACAACACAACACGAGCAAGCAGGAAGCAGGAACACCACCGGACGTCGACGCGAGATGAACGATGCTCGTCGGGTGGGTGGGTGTTTGAGACTGACGGAGCCGAAATCCCTCGACGGACGGACGTGTTTGTGCATAATAAGTACGGAACCCTTTTGACCGGAAGTCTGCCTGTCTGCGAATCTGGTTTTTCCCAATTCGGTCGGTCGGTCGGTCGGTCGGTCGCCGTATCGAAACCCCGATCGGTCTGCGAATTTACGGCGGCCAGTGCGTGTCGTGGGCGGGATGTTTGACATTTGGCGGACGTTTCTTCGTTTTTTATTTCCGATTTCACCTGAGAAAAAAAAAACAAAAACAAACGTTATTATTAATTGTTATTTTCGACGATCGGAGGTGCGGAAAGTCCGTTATCGGGTTCGCCTCGCGCGAAAAACCAACAACGTCACGTCACGTCACGGGGGCGTCGCGTCGCGTCGCGTCGCTTTCGACCGTCGGACGGCGAATATTTCGTGATCGTGTGTCGGTAATTCGAAATCAGCAGGTGAAAGGATGTTTCTTTTTGCGTCGCCGTCGTCGTTTGGGGACCGGATATGAGTGTAAAAATCGAAAAAAACTGAAACGATGGGATGACGAACGAACGGGACGTCGGCGTGTCGTCTGGCGGCGAATTCGTCTCCACCATACCCGGACGGGGGTGTACCACCGAACGTACGACGTCGAGGAGGACGCGTCCTCGTCGTCTCGCGAAGAAAAACTCCAGTCGTCGCCAAAAAGGCGCCCGTCGAAGGAGAGATCTCCAGCGATGCCGCGGTTGTGATGCGAGAGGTTCGTTTCCGAGTCGTTTTTCTTCGATTCGTTTGCGTCGTGGGCGGCGAAAAGAAACGTGGACGGCGGAGGAGCGTCGCCGAAGGCCAGTCGAAGTCCCGCGAGAGCCGTCGTCGGCAAGGTCGACCTCCGGTGGACAGAAACGAAGGCGCCTCCGTCGACTAACCGCGACGGAGTTCGCCGCGCTGCGTCTCTTTCGGAAGGATTTTTCGACGGTCTCTCGGCTTCCCGGGTCGTCGGCGCCCCGTCAAACTCGTAGTGGATGGTTCGAAGTTTCGCCGGCAAAAAGGGCGCCTCTCCCTCGTCGTCCCGAGAGCCGTCGACGTCCGCGTCGAAGTTCGGTGTGCTCTCTCAACTTCGGAAGCTCTCAGTTCGGGCGGGCGTTCGCCGGGCCGCCTTTCATCTTTCGGCGTCGGCTGTTCGCCGAGGTAAACTTCACGATGTCCAAGATGACGTCGGCGGCCGAATCGCGACCGTCCACGGACCCGGAGGCGGCGATCTTCGCCCGAAGAGAACGATGCCCTCACGGTCGAGCTCCGACCGAGGCCTGGCAAGGTTGAAACGAAAACGTCAAATCGCCTGTTTAGTCTGCGGTTCGCCTCGCGTCAAACCGATGTGAACTTAGCGTTCGTTTCAGGATCGCACGTTCGAAGAGAACTTGTTATTTTCCGAAAGTCAGAATCGTAAGCAAGAATAAATGGCCGACGTTGACGCTCAACAGGCTTCCGCCGTCAGCGGCGCGACCTCCGCCGTCGCCCACGCGAAGAAAGAAAAGAAGCCCAAGAACCCGAGGAGCAAACCTTCCCATCCGCCCACCTCGGAGATGGTCAACAACGCCATCAAGAACTTGAAGGAACGCGGCGGTTCCTCCCTGCAGGCGATCAAGAAGTACGTCGCCGCCAACTACAAGGTCGACGCCGAAAAGGTCGCTCCATTCATCAAGAAGTACCTGAAGGGCGCCGTCGCCTCCGGGGCTCTCGTCCAGAAGAAAGGAAAAGGAGCCTCCGGCTCCTTCAGGCTGGCAACGACCGCCAGCGGAGCGGCCAAAACTTCGTCCGCCGGCGCCAAGAAGACCGCCGCCGCCGCCGCCCCCCGAGCGAAGAAGACCGGCGTCGTAGCCAAGCGTGCTGCCGTCCCCGCCGGCGAGAAGGGTTCAGCCTCCAAGGTGGGAAAAAAGACCAGCGCCGCTGCCCCGCCCAATTTGATCGCATCCACAGATGACCACACCCTTGCCCCGCCCATTTTTTTTTGTTGGACAATCTTGTCCAGGAAAAAAAAGTCCAGGAAAAAAAAGTCCAGGAAAAAAAAGTCCAGGAAAAAAAAGTCCAGGAAAAAAAAGTCCAGGAAAAAAAAGTCCAGGAAAAAAAAGTCCAGGAAAAAAAAGTCCAGGAAAAAAAAGTCCAGGAAAAAAAAGTCCAGGAAAAAAAAGTCCAGGAAAAAAAAGTCCAGGAAAAAAAAGTCCAGGAAAAAAAAGTCCAGGAAAAAAAAGTCCAGGAAAAAAAAGTCCAGGAAAAAAAAGTCCAGGAAAAAAAAGTCCAGGAAAAAAAAGTCCAGGAAAAAAAAGTCCAGGAAAAAAAAGTCCAGGAAAAAAAAGTCCAGGAAAAAAAAGTCCAGGAAAAAAAAGTCCAGGAAAAAAAAGTCCAGGAAAAAAAAGTCCAGGAAAAAAAAGTCCAGGAAAAAAAAGTCCAGGAAAAAAAAGTCCAGGAAAAAAAAGTCCAGGAAAAAAAAGTCCAGGAAAAAAAAGTCCAGGAAAAAAAAGTCCAGGAAAAAAAAGTCCAGGATCCATACCTATAAAATTAAAACTGTCTGTTGTTATTATTACTATGCATTCACTTATTATTAACACTGGATTAAAATTTTTAAAGATTGGGTAAATACGTTGAAATATGATATAATTTCAACGTATGTAGGTATGTACTTATCAATCTTTAATAAAATGTTAAATCCAGTGTTATTGCATTCTAATAACAACAGACGCAGTTTAATGTCATATTTTTATAAAGATCAAAAGTTTATGACCGAAACGTTGGATGAATATAGTTCTTATACTTCTTAGTACTGTTAATGTTCATTTTTCCGAGAACAAACTTATATGTTGCACTAACAAGATGAACGTTTATCCACTGATAATACCGTAGAATACTATTGAAATCATTTAGAACCACATTGTAGGTGTCCGAAATGCGAATTCTCTGTTTGATATTTTTCTCAGATAACAAAAAAAAATCGGTTTTAAATTGATCCCCTTTGAAAGATATAAACTCTTGCTACGCAGTCACGTGAGGGCGCTTGTAGCAATCGGATGTTCTGAGTGTTTACAAACGTAATACGTGTTATAAAATTGTTAAATCAACTTATTTAATTAAATACTGTGCTTCGAATGATCGATCCTGAGAGTGGGTTATAAAAAGTAAACAAAAACACAAAGAGTCCTCGCTTGGTACTCTAAAAGTCAAAATGCAGTTGAGTCCTAACCTCAACGTCAACAACAACACAATGAGATCACAACAGACCCAATAGCCCCAAAGTTCCTTAGGTTCAAGAAATCTTAATTATGCCAACGTAACATCGAAAGACAGATTCAAAAAAAGAGAGCAAGCGGTAATTATTGAATCACTAGAAAATGTTAATATTGAAGTATACTTATTAAAGGCTTTGTCAAATATCGTCCCACCTACTACTATCCGTTTTATCTCTCAAATAGCGCAGAACCGAATTTTTGTATATATCTCGAGTCTACCCAATTGGCCGAAGAGCTAGTAGAAAGAAAATGTAAGTTAACAATAAACAACCGACTACTACCAATTATATCTCTTTTCGTCAAAAACAAGAGAATTGTACTCTCAAATGTATATCCAACTATACCCCATTACATTGTAGAACAAGAACTCAGGAAAGTTGGAGTTGAACCTCAGTCTCCAATAACCTATCTCCGCACGGGTATAGTAGCCTCAAGCTTAAATTGTCACGGGGTTGGGAGGGGAAATGATGCACGACCAACTTATTTATGAACGTCCTAAACTGGTTCTGAAATAAACATTCTACTATTGATCGACTCTTCGGCGAAGATGTAAAGGAATGGTGACAGGACCGTATTCGAAAAATGTAGATTGAGTTGAATACTTCCCTCAGTACGTGTAACAAATTAATATTTTACTGTTCAACTTTAGAATACATTAAAAGTGCAAGCCTTAGAAAAACATATGCTGGACCAAATATTAAAAACAAACTCCTCACTTTAGCTAGTAATAATTCATAACAAAATATTAAATACACCCCTGATGCAATGTCGCGTGTCAGGACGGAAACCGCGTCTTGCAATCGAGTCGACCAGTTGCAACAAGACAATCAAAATCGGTTAGAATCCATATGGTATCGGTTACGACTTATTTGTCCCGCAATGTCTCGATTCCGACAAAAAACTGGACAAAAAATTCGTGACAATTTAAGGTTGAGGCTACTATACTGCCAATCCTAAGTATGCGTATATCTTGACCTTCCGAAGGCAGGTATATATGTCTCCGACCGATGAGAAAAGACCCCAGAAATAAGATCATCGTGTGATGGAAGATTTTTAAATAGTTTTAACCTTTCTAATTCATTTGTATAATATATTAAACCTTCATTAATTTGATCAGTTAAGTTCTTGTTTATTTTTTCTGGAAAATCCTTTGGTATTAAACTTTTTTAGAAAAGCATTTAAGTCTTTTCTTGTTTTATTATTAATGTCTCTTGACAACTTTTTGAGCCTCCATTTATATAGAAAAAAAATTATTAATGAATTAGGATAAATAATTTCAACAAATGAATAATTAGTAAATAATTTTATAAATATCACTTTTATCAGTTTTATGATTATTTCTTTTTGCACAAGCAATAAAGTCAATTGAAACGTATGCTTCTGTTTCTGGAATTATTTCATCTAAAGTAACTTTCAATTCGTTTAAAATATTTGGTTTCTCTTTTAGTGGAAAATGTAACATTGTTGTTTTTTATATACAAAGATTTTTTGTTGTTATATTGAACAATTTCTTTACATATTGGACCCAAATACGATGAAATTTGCATTTTAATTTCTTCAATTGTAGAACGTTTGAATACAAATGTTGGTTTATCTTCGGATTCGGGTTTTATTCCATCAATTATTTTATTATTCGATATTTCAAATATTTGTTCAAATAACTCTGGTTCTGTTGAAGTTGTTTCTAATTTTATAGGTGTTATAATAATTGTTTCTTCGGGTGTTAATGAAAAGGAATAATTACGTTCAAAAAACTTGGATTTTACACCAATTGAATAATAAAAAAAAAGTCGGTATATCTATTAATTTCACAAAGATTTCTTTTAAATCGCTAATTATTGTTGTATCCACTTGTTTTGAATGTAGTGATTTAAAAACATAATTTCCTGATTTTGATTTTTCTTTCTCCAGAAAGAATTCCAATTCAAAAAGTTTAGTAAAGTCTACTTTAATTAATTTATCCACTTTATCAATATTTTTAATAAATTGATCAAGCATATAATTAATATTTTCTTTATTTTTATCATAAGTGACAAAAACTAATTTATCTTTTCCTTCTTTCTGTTGGAAAATACAGCAGGGTCCACCGTCGGGGACATTTGGAACGAGTCGAGCCACGACGAGCGAGACGGCTACGGCTGCGCAAACGGTCGGTCTGGGTGGAACGAACAGTTCGGGGATTACTACGCCACTAATAATTACCAATGTTAATTACCGAACCTAAAAACTTTTGTAATATATTCAATACATTTTTGTGAGTTGTTCAAGTTTTGCTTAATCGATCTTTACATCAGAAGTTGGATAGCAATCTACGTGCTGTGCGCTGTGGTAAAATATTGCACAATAGTGCAATAAACTAAACAAACAATGCAGCGACCTAGTGAATGTGGCCGACATCGTCAACGTGAGTCCCGGGTCCAACGAATGGGTGGTAGCCCCTCGACGCCGGCACCGTGGACGAAGTCGTGATCGGCGAACGACACCATCGGGTTCCCGAGATGACCATCGCAGCAGATCGTCAACGCCTAGGAGACACCTCCGGGAAATCGAGCACGCGGAAAGACGTTTTCTAGAGACGGAGGGGCAGAATCGCATTACTATGAACGTCAACGATTTATCTGAGGCCATTGTTAAGGGTATGAGTCAGATCGCAGGTAAGTTTCAGATGGAAGCTGAAAGTACCCAGGTAAGTCTCAGTACGTCTCTTACCGGAAATGTAATCACCGAATTTAATCCGATGGAACACAATATCGAGGAATGGGTTAATACCGTCGACGAATTTGCCATGCATTATGGTTGGAATGACGCAACTGTTTCCCATCTCGCGCTTTGCAAATTACGCGGTCCAGCGCAAATTTGGTATTCGAACTTGCCTACAAAATTATTTTCTAACAATTAATGATAAATATGTACATATGTATAAACTTCTAAAAGACGTTGAGAGTGAAATACAAAAGAAAGATGCAGTCGCCAAATTCAATATTCCAGCCAGCAGTGTCAACGTCTAATTATTTACAGATTATTTCCTACAAAAGTAATTAACAATGTAGTTTTGTTAGTAAAACAGTTGATTTTTACAAATTTTTGGTGTTTGTCTGGTAACTCGAAGTCGCGATAAGTCGAACTTTTTTTTGTGGCAGATGCTAGTTCGACTTATCGAGGTTCAACTGTAATAGTTTGTACGAATATGTGTACAACAAATTGGCTTTAATTCACATGTTAAAATTACCATTAACAGGCTCGGACCAGGTTAATTTAATAATGGGAGGTATTGTAGTATAGGGATAAGATATTACAAAACGGGTACAGGTTAGCGAACTGTGGAAGTAGCAACTTCAGCAGTTCGTTGACCTGAAATAGTGCAATACCCTAAATGATTGATTGGCATTTCCGCAGCGACATGTCCATATATGGTCATGTCGAGGCGATAGGTTAGATTGTGTAGAATAAGCATATTGTAAACGTTCGATAAGGAGTAAATGTAAAGACAGTCTTGGTTGGGACCGCGATATGCGCGGTTCCGAATAAATCACACTTTAAAGCAAAAGGGATTTATTTACTTGAATCTACCCCATCATCACATGGCGATCCTGCCAGCTCAGCAAAGCTGAACCGAAGCTGGCCCTTCTGCAGGTAGTGATGTAGTGTATAATCATGTGCAACTCGAAGGTGATAGAAAACGTGAGTCTCCAGCAAGCCGGGAACAGCAATAAAGGGGGTGCTGCGTTCACGGGTTGGAGCCCAAGGGACATCACGGAAGTCACGCTTGTTGGCCTGGTATTGTTGATAGTACTGTTATACATTGCCATCCGGACATACCGGAAGTGCACGGAGCGGTTCGAACGCCGAATTCGACGGGAGATCAGCAGGACGTGCCTGGAGATGGAGACTTTGGCAGGCCGTGGAAACCCGTCATCCAGTAAGGCATAAAGAAGACCTGTGTGCCCAAATGGAGAAGTCGGTGTGTAGAGTGTAGAGCAGTGTAGAGCAGTGGAAAGTGGGTGTAATGAAAACCGAGGAGTTCCTTGAGAAGTTCAACGACGACCTCAGGAACTTCAAGGAAAACTTGCGAAAAGACAACACCACCAGGAGGCAAGACGCCTCAGTCACAAGCACCAAGTTGAGTGAGTTAGAACGATTTAAAAATTATTAAGCATTATTAATTATTAGGCACTGATCGTATTGAAAGTATCAAAATTAAAACCTCCAAAATGACGGAGAAATTCAATTTCAAAACCGCGGCGAGCTTGTTGCCCAGAATTTCTAACAATGATGTTAATACCATACACCAGTTAATCGAAGGTATCAGTTTGTATGAAAGCGCGTTAGATGCTGAAGGAAAAAAATCGGTAATAAATTACGTACTTAAAGCATGCATATCGTACAGAGATAAAACACGAATGAAACAATCTTACCTAACGGTGGAAGACCTGATAAATGATTTAAAAATACAATTTCTACCAAAGCAGTCCTCAACGGCTTTAGCAGCTAAATTGCAAGCGACCAAACAAAATAATTCAAACATTGACGAGTACGGTAGGTCAATTGAAGAACTAATGTCAGAATTAACCCTGGCGCAAGCAGGGAACGATCCGCGAAAATTTGAACTATTTAGAGCAGAAAACGAAAGGATAGCTATAGACGTGTTTGCGAGAGGTATCCGCGACAACGAAGTTCGTACAGTCATCAAAGCGCGCAATTACGAAAGATTATCTGACGCAATCAACGCAGCCAAAGACGAAGTCGCGATGAATAATCAGAATCAAACGATGTTCCATATGCGAGTACGAAGAAACGGCAATAACCAACGTGGTAGAAGCGGCATATTTAACAATTCGAACAGAAACGACCGCCAAAACGGAAACCGGAACCGTAACAACGGTAACAACAGCCGAAATTTCGTTAACAGAATCGATAACAACAGAGACAGTAGGAGTAGAGGTAACGGTCGAGGTAATCATCAAAATAATTATCGTGGTAACTATCGAGGTAACTATCAAAATAACAATCAAAACAATCAAAATGTGCAAAGTCAACGGTTTTTTCGTCTCTCCTCCGAAACTCATTAACACTCATCAGTCTTATACGTTCAATATGAACAGCTCAAATTTCGTCCAGATGAAATACGGAGATCAAAATGTTCGCCTTTTAGTGGACACAGGAGCTTCACTCAGCGTTTTTTTCATTGGTTCCTTAAATTTAAATTTACAAAACGTAAACAGTCAGGATAAAATCAAAATTAACGGTGTTGCCGGTTCGACAACATCACACGGATCTACAAACCTCACTTTACAGATCGACGACATAGAGATAACCCACAAATTTGCGATTACAGATCCGTTTGACAAAGACTTAGACGGAGTCCTGGGCGCTGACTTTTTCATAAAATATTCAGCTTTTATAGATTACGAAACTTTTAAATTTTCATTCTTAGTCAACCATATCAGAATAACCACTCCATTACAATCAAAAATTAATAATGACACATGTGTTCCTCCTAGATGCGAAGTAATTAAATATTTTAGCGTGGTACAAACCCACGATTGTGTAATAATGCCAGAAGAATTGAGTTCAGGAATCTTTGTAGCAGGAACAATAGTTAGACCACAAGAAGACAAAAACGAAATCAATAACATTATACCAGTTCGCATATTAAATACACGAGAACACGAAGTGAACATTAAAAACTACACCCCAAAACTAGTCAATATAAACGAATTCCGAATAGCCCAATTTAACGAAATTAACCAAACAGAAATAGAACGGGTAGACGAAGTACTTGATTCAATAAAAATGAATCACCTTAATGACGAAGAAAGGAAGTCACTAGAACGAATTTGTGCAAAATATGCCGACGTTTTTCATTTAGATCGTGACCCACTTACGGTAACGAATGTTTACAAACACCAGATACAATTACAAGAAAATATAACACCAGCGTATGTGAAACAGTACCGCCTCCCACACTCTCAGAAACCAGACATTCAGTCTGAAATTGACAAAATGTTACACAGCGGCATTGTGGAACCAGCAAAGTCTGCATGGTCATCCCCATTACTAATAGTACCAAAAAAGCCTGACAGTAACGGCGTAAGGAAGTGGAGAGTAGTTGTGGACTATAGAATGCTTAACAAAAAAATCAAAGACGATAAGTTTCCCCTACCAAACATTAACGAAATATTAGATTCTCTCTCGGGTGCAACATATTTTTCTCATCTAGATCTTTCTCAAGGTTATTATCAAATAGAACTAGAACCGTCAAGTAGACCTTACACGGCATTTACCACCAACATGGGGCAGTACCAAATGACCAGACTGCCAATGGGTCTTCGAACCAGTGGTAGCGTATTTTCTCGAGCTATGACCATAGCAATGGCAGGTCTAAACTACGAGAATTGTTTTGTGTACCTTGACGACCTAATCGTTTTCGGAACTAACCTATCCAACCACAACAGAAATTTAGTCAGAGTTTTAAATAGATTACGACAAGTAAATCTAAAATTAAACCCGAAGAAATGCGATTTTTTCCGCAAAGAAATATTATATCTAGGTCATGTTATCTCGGAAGAAGGCGTTTCACCTGACCCTGAAAAAGTCCGAGCATTGCAAAATTTCCCCGTACCGCAAGATGTACAATCAACGAAGCGATTTGTTGCATTCGCGAATTATTACCGTTCATTCATAAAGAATTTCGCTCACATCGCTAACCCATTAAACAAATTAGCAAGAAAAAATGTACCTTTTGTATGGACAGACGAATGCCAAGAGGCTTTCCAAACGCTAAAAAGTAAATTAATGTCACCACCAATTTTACAATACCCGAATTTTGATGAAAACCACAAATTTATTTTGAAAACCGATGCGTCCGGCGTGGCCATCGGAGCTGTTTTGTGTAATAGCAGCGACAGACCCGTAGCTTACGCAAGTCGTACCCTCAATAAAGCAGAATCACGATACTGCACCATCGAAAAAGAACTGTTAGGCGTCGTTTGGGCAGTAAAACATTTTAGACCATACCTGTTTGGACGTAAATTTCTAATCCAGACAGATCATCGACCACTAGTATATCTGTTCGGCATGTCCGATCCATCGAGTCGTCTTACAAAATTCAGACTAACTTTAGAGGAATACGATTTCACAATACAGTACATAAAAGGAAAAACTAACGTGACGGCAGATGCTTTATCTCGAATCGAAGTGCCAGTCGAAGAATTACGCGAAATGTCTAAACATAGCACGTCAACCCTCAACGTTTTAACGCGTTCGCGAACCAAACAATTAAAACAAGAGTCAAACATTAACGACCCAACGTTTTACGAACACGGGACTGATCACCCTGGAATTGTAGAACTGTTGAAAAAACCCAAAAACGCAACAGAACTCAGACCGGTAGAGTTCGAAGAATTTCACAAATTAATCGAAAGCAGTAACAAAAATGAAGTATATTATGGCAAGAATTTAATTTTTAACGCAACGTTGCAAGTGATATATTTTAAATGGCGAGAATCTTGCTCAACGTCGTATCTTCGAACGTCGTTGAAAGTTCTGTCAGAAGTGTGCACACAAAATGATATAAATGAATTAATAATAATAAATGATAAGAAAAATGCTCCGAGTTTTATCAAAGAAATTGCCAAACTATCCAAGTTACTCAGACAAAACAGCATAGATATTTCAATTTTACAAAACGTTTCTCCAATTACATCACCTGAATCCAGACAATTAATCCTAAACGATTTTCATTTATTACCTACTGGAGGTCATGCAGGAATAACTCGAATGTACAACAATATAAAAAAGTATTACTATTGGAGAGGATTACACAAAGATGTAGTAGACTTTACGCGACGATGCGACTCATGTCAGCGATACAAACATTCGAAACCTTGCATTGAACCCTTAACGCTAACATCCACAGCCTCAGCAGCTTTTGAAAAAATTTGCTTAGATCTTGTCGGTCCTTTAGAACCCGATGTAGACAACAATAAATATATCCTAACGATACAATGTGATCTTTCAAAGTTCATCGAAGCTTACGCAATACCAAATAAAGAAGCAGAGACAGTAGCGCGATCATTTGTTAATAATTTCATACTCAGATACGGAATTCCAAAAGAAATTCTAACGGACAAAGGTACCGAATTCATGGCTTTACTATTTAACGAAACGTGCAAAATACTAAACGTAAAACAGTTAAACTCCACCGCGTATCATCATGAGACTTTAGGCGCATTAGAAAATTCGCACAAACATTTAGGCGCTTACCTGCGCATGCAAGTAGCCAATTACAAAAACGCATGGACAAGTTGGTTACCCTTTTGGTGTTTTGCCTATAATACAACAGTTCACGTCGAAACTAAGTACACCCCGTTTGAATTATTATTTGGCCGTATAGCGAGACTACCTTCAAATATCAGCAATGACCCTGACCCGCTTTATACCTTTGAAAACTATCCTTTAGAGCTGAAGTTCAGGTTACAACAAGCCAGCGCTGACGCAAGAAACAATTTAGTAAACTCAAAAATGAAACGAAAAGAACAGTACGATCAGCGCACTACAGCTAGTATTAGGTATAAGCCAGGAGATCTTGTTATGGTCCGAAATAACACCACAAACAAAATGGAAGAGGTCTTCCAAGGGCCTCATGACGTTATTAAAGACCAGTCTCCCAACGTAGTTATAAGGATAAAAGGAAAACAAGTGACAGTGCACAAGAACAGAGTGAAACCATACTATAAGTGATCATCGTATTTTTTAAACCACAAGAATGTTATAAATTTAATTTAAATTTTAATTGTATGTTTTTGTTAGTAATAAGCACAATGAAATAACTTTAGGTAACATAAGTTAAGTATTAGATGATAAGTCAGTGGGTAACAACAACAAAAAAAAAATTATTTTAGCCATCAATAGTTATTGTAAAGAAAATTTTTTTTTCTTTCACGGGGAAGGTGTAGTATAGGGATAAGATATTACAAAACGGGTACAGGTTAGCGAACTGTGGAAGTAGCAACTTCAGCAGTTCGTTGACCTGAAATAGTGCAATACCCTAAATGATTGATTGGCATTTCCGCAGCGACATGTCCATATATGGTCATGTCGAGGCGATAGGTTAGATTGTGTAGAATAAGCATATTGTAAACGTTCGATAAGGAGTAAATGTAAAGACAGTCTTGGTTGGGACCGCGATATGCGCGGTTCCGAATAAATCACACTTTAAAGCAAAAGGGATTTATTTACTTGAATCTACCCCATCATCACAGTATAGCCGATTCTCAAATTAAGTTTGCAGTAAATACGGCGGGGATAGATGATCCACATATACTTGCAGTACATTTCAAAACGTTAGACAAAGACCAAAACAAGTCCGTCAGTGTCGACAGTAAAAATGTCGCGTCTACGTCCGGCATTTACAAGAGGCAGTTCAGCCGGGATAGTCGAAGTGTCGGGTTACGTGGACGCTCGACAATAAATTACAGTATTCAGTGTTTTCACTCTAAACAGTATGGACACATAAAGAAAAATTGCCCCAATTATACTAATCACAAGCGCGATTCTTCTAGTATTTCTTTAGGAGATAAAAATATTAATTTCATAAATATTGCCGACTCTAACTCCAAATATTTCAAAGCTATTACTGTCAACAACAGTCTGCAAAGATGTTTTATAGATTTTGGTAGTGAATGTTCCTTGATGACAGAAAGTAAAGCAGCCAGTCTTAAACTACCAATAACCTCACTCATGACTACAATTGTTTTGAAAACCATTAGCGATGCAACAATGAAAGTGAATTCTTCTGTATCCGTGGACGTATGTATCGATGAAATAAAAAAAACAATCGAATTTCTTGGTTGGTTGAAAAATGCGTTATGGGTGTAGACCTTCTTATTGGACAGAATTTTACAGAAATAGACGACATCTCTTATGTTAAAACAGGGAGTACCTTACGCTTTTATCAAACTTGTTGCAGTATTAATCATGTTACTCTTCAGAAAGTTGAAGACTCGCAAATAAATGTTGGCACCACTGATCGGGAAACTGTCGACAAGTTGATTGTCCTGTTAAACAAATCTCCTAATTGTATGACTGAAAATATTATGGAACTTAGCGTTTGTTCCACAACTGTTATGAGCATCGAACTAACTTCGTCTACCCCTATTTCCTGCCGCCCGCGTCGTTATCCGGAAGCTGAGCGTACACAAATCCGTAAACTGGTGCAACAGTTATTAGACAATGATATCATTCGTGAGTCCAAATCCCGGTACTCATCTCAAGTACTACTTGTAAGGAGAAAGACTAATGATTGGCGTCTTTGTACTGATTATATTATCGACCATTGAACGAAATAACAATTAAAGATAGGTAACCAATTCCTCTAATTGTTGATCAAATCAACCGGCTAGTTGGCTTCAAGTGGTTTACTTCCCTTGATCTCTTGTCTGGGTATTATCAGATCCCTATGGCCACCGAGTCAATCCCGTTCACCGCGTTTGTGACTCAGGACGGTCATTACGAGTTCCTGAGGATGCCGTTTGGGTTAACAAATGCGCCAGCGGTGTTCCAAAGAATGTTAAATACTGCTTTAGGGCAACTGCGATCTTCTAAGGTTTTGGTGTATCTAGACGATGTCCTTATTCCGTCGCATACTCCTGAAGAGTCATTGAAAATAATACGAGGCTTTAGAAATTTTCGACAGAAATGGGCTGACACTGAGGTTATCTAAGTGTTACTTTTTAAGTCAGAAAATAGAATATCTTGGTCAAGTAGTGTCGGATTCTCAAATTAAACCAAGTCCCCGCAAAACGGTCGCCGTTAAAGAATTCCCCGTACCTAATAATATCCACCAGGTTAGACAATTTTTGGGTTTAACTGGATATTTTAGGAGGTATATTCCAAATTATGCGTTAAAATCTAAACCATTGACAGTTTTATTAAAAAAAGATACTCCATGGGTGTGGTCGGATGATCAAGATGCATCCTTTCAAATGTTAAAACAAATATTGTTATCTGACCCCATATTGAAACTATTTGACCCAAGCCTGAAAACTATCCTCTATACCGATGCTAGTTCGTTGGGATTGGCTGGTATCTTAGCACAATCTTACGAAGGGAAAGAGCATGTTGTAGAGTATTATAGCCGCAACACCAGGGCTAACGAAAAACGCTTCCATTCTTTCGAGCTTGAGACCCTGGCAATAGTAGAGTCAGTTAAGAAATTTCGGTTTTATCTCTTAGGAATTAAATTTACAATCATAACCGATTGTGCCGCTGTACGCCAAGCTTTTCTCAAAAATGAATTAAATGCACGAATTAGTAAGTGGATTCTGTCACTGAACGAGTATGACTTTGATATACTGCATCGAGGAAACGAGAAGATGCGTCACGTTGACGCCCTGAGTCGAAATGTAGTCAACGAATTAGGTGTTAATTCTGTGTTTATTGCAGAGGATGATTGGTTGCTGGCAGCTCAACAGTTCGAAAGCGATATTAAAAATATTCGAGAAATTCTAGAGTCTGGTGATCGTATAGGTAATAAGACGATTTTCTTGGAGTATGCACTAAAAGGTGGTAAGGTGTATAAGGTTACGAAGCACGGTCTTCGTGGGTTAGTGCCGAAAGCAATTCGCTTCCAGTTGCTTAGAATGTGTCACGATGATGTAGGACATTTAGGCAACGATAAGACGTATGAGTGGTAGCACGACGCTACTGGTTTAAACATATGAGATACTTCATAAAAAAATATGTTGGTAATTGTCTGAATTGCTTTTTTTTTAAATCAGCAGCTGGAAAGAAACCAGGTTTCCTACACCCAATTCGTAAAATTCCAGTTCCATTTCATACTATTCATGCTGATCATTTAGGGCCATTCATTAAGTCCAGATCTGGCAATACTCACATTTTGACTATCATAGATGCATTCACCAAATTCATTTTCATCTATCCCGTCAAATCCACAAATTCTCGAAACGTTATTAAAGTCTTTCAGGAAATAATCAAGATCTTCGGAGCACCACGGCGTCTGATCAGTGATCGTGGGACAGCCTTCACCAGCGCCTCGTTTACAAAATTTTGTGAAGAGCACGGAATCACTCAACATCTCAACGCAACCGCAATGCCTAGGAGCAATGGACAAGTGGAAAGATACCACCGCACAATCTTGAATTCGTTATCTACTATGGGTGCAGACGTGGATGACGACGAATGGGACTTCAACGTACCTAATATTCAACTGGGATTAAATGGCAGCATCAATTCTGCAATTGGTGTGGCACCCAGTGATGCGTTGATGGGTTTCCGCGTCAGGATCAACCGAGTCACGGATGGCGGGGAATCATCGCAAGAAATATTAACCAAAACAGACGTTATCAAGATCCGTGAAGAGATATTGTAAAGAATCGAAAGAAACCAAAGTTACCAAAAGGAACGCTTCGATGTCAGTAGAACTGCCGCACCACAGTATCAAATAGTAACCTAACAATTAAATATAGGAATAACGTTCCTTACATTACCACCAAAACCAGAGTCCAAAATAACCATACCTCTGCTTCAGTTCAAGCACCTGGTACATCAACTGCGAGAACCCAGAACAACATATCGACGGAATAGTATATTATAAACCAAGGTAGAGAAGTAATTTTTCTCAGCTAAGCAGTATTAATTAAGTTGCGAAGCTGAGAAAGGGGTTTTCTACCGTGGTTTATATATTATTTTTTTCACTACTAGCAGCTTAAATGGTTAAATAAATAAAGCATCAAAAATACAATCGTCTAGCGGGTGCCAGGTCACAGTTAATCCTGAATAGACGTTGCCGTCTGTGAACATTTGTTTTTCCGTGGATCATTGCAAATTTTGGCTCGAGCTTCGCGCTCAACCCCTTAAAGAAACCTACTCCAAGAAGGTCATATTTTCCTGTACGTGAAACTCGAAATTTGGACAGGATCGACTGTGACTGGCATCCGAGGTTATGTATTTTTTTTCTGACATTTCTCCGTCAGAGACCGGATTTTCGTGTAAAACTTGCACAATGCATACCTGTGCTTTTGTAATAATTTAACTTCGTTTTTTGTTTTTTTGCATGAATTGCAGTTAATTAATGTCTAATATTTGCAACTGGTGCAATTTGTGAAAATCGAAGGGCGCTGTTGTTAAGTAGGAAGGTAAAATAATCGATATGCATTTTGCATCAAATCCGGTCTCTGCCCATTATTAACTACTGGTCAATAATGAAAAAATTATTAACTACTAGGAAAGAAAAACAACTTCACACCTCCTCTACAAACTATATAATCGTACATTCTACAGCTAGTAGTGAAAAAAATTATTAACTACTAGGAAAGAAAAACAACTTCACACCTCCTCTACAAACTATATAATCGTACATTCTACAGCTAGTAGTGAAAAAAACTAAGTAAGCCCGACTTCTCCAATTGCATAAAAATCTATTATCAGAATGTTCGTGGCCTTAATTCTAAGATTGACCGCCTTTATTCTAACGTTTGTGAACTTTATTTTGACATTTTTTGTCTGACCGAAACTTGGCTGGGGGATGGAGTGTCAAACAGTGAGTTATTTCCCTCTGCTTTTAATGTTTTTCGTGCTGAGGAAGTTTATTCAAACCAATCGGAGTAAAGGAGGTGGATCTATGATTGCTGTTAACAAAAAATTTAGCGCTCTGCAGCTTGATTTAACGTCATTTAATAACATTGAGCTTGTTGATATTGTAGGCTGTAAAATTTATAATTTGTCATCACTTGTTTATGTTTTCTGTTTATATATACCTCCTGATATCACTTTTGAAAAGTTTGAAATGTTCCTAGATTTATTTGAACAATTTACTCTTAATTTTGAAAAAAATATCCTTCTGGGTGACTTCAATGTTCCTGAATTTTCTGAATCAAATCTTAGCAATAACAGAGTTAACGCTGTGGTTAGGTTCTTATCTTTAGCCGGACTAGATCAGTGCAATAACATTAAAAATGTTAACAATCGTCTCCTTGACCTTTGTATTGTTAGAGATGTTAAAACTAATGTTTATGAAGACGATAGTCCTATCTTGAACATTGATCCACATCACCCAGCCCTTGACATTGAAATTTATGTTAAGGAAGCCCAGCCTGATCGTTTTCCATTTTCGGAAAACGCTAAAATCTTTAACTTTAAAAGAGCCGACTACACAAATTTGTACACTGAGATGTCTCATTTGGATTGGTCTTTTTTACATAAAATTGATGATGTTAATAATCTATGCTCAGCTTTTTATGACAAACTCTACTCAGTTATAGATAAATTTGTTCCTAAGTTTAGGAGTAGCAAAAATAATTTTCCCAAGTGGTTTTCGCCTCATCTTAGGTATTTAATTAAAATTAAAAACAACTTTTTTCGCAAATTTAAAAAACTCGCTCTCAGTTTTATAAAGATCAGTTTGCTGATGTTAGGCGATCTGTAAAAAGAATTTTAAAAACTGATTACGATAATTACTTGTCTACTGTGCACCAGTCAATTAAAGGTTATTTTGGAAATACATCAAAGATAAAAGAAAAAAAATCATCTATGCCTTCTAACCTTACATATAACGATACTGAACTTGATAATCCTCAGGCTATAGTTGATAGCTTTAAGAAATATTTCTCATCGGTTTACGATTTAAGTTCCACAACGGGGTCTAACAATTTTCAGTCCTTAATTAGCGATAACATACCAGTAATTCATATATCGGAAATTTTTGAAAACGATATTGCTAACGCCATAAGGAAATTGAAATCTAATTTTAACTGCGGCCTCGATGGTATACCTGCCTCTTTTATCAAAGATTGTTCTTTAGTTTTATTAAAGCCGTTACATATTCTGTACAATAAATGCATTAAATTTAACACTTTTCCGGATGTATGGAAAAAGGCGAGAATTTGTCCTATACACAAAGGTGGCAAACAATCTGACATGTTGAACTATAGGCCTATCTCAATTCTTTCCAATTTTGCAAAAATATTTGAAAGTGTTATTTATCACTATGTTTATCTACCAATTTCTAAGTCAATCTCCGTTCATCAGCATGGTTTCATGGCTGGTAGATCAACAGTGACGAATTTAATGACTGTTACTCAATTTCTTTGTGATGAATTGGATCGCGGTGGTCAGGTAGACGTAATTTATACCGATATTACTAAGGCTTTTGACACAGTATCTCATGAAATCTTGTTAAATAAACTTCAAAATTTTGAATTTTCTGACTCTACAATTTCCTTAGTTAAATCTTATCTATTTAATCGCAAACAAGTAGTAAGTTGTAATGGTTTTATATCTGAAGAATTCACTCAGAGTACCGGTATACCTCAAGGATCTAACTTAGGGCCTTTACTTTTTATAATATATATCAACGATGTTACGCAAGTTATCAATTAATCCAAATACGAACTTTTTGCGGACGACTTGAAGATTTTGAGAATTATTAAAAATCCTGATGATTGCCAGTTCTTGCAAAATGACCTAACAATATAATCAAGTGGTGCTCGGACAATAATTTTCAACTTAATCCGAACAAATGCAATGTTGTTTCATACACTAATAAAAAAACTTTTATAAATCATCAATATATCATTAACCATTCTGGTATAAATAGATCAAATTCCATCAGGGATCTTGGTGTAAATTTTGATAATAATCTCAGCTTTAAGGATCACGTTCAAACGATTGTTAACGCAGCATACAAAACTTTAGGTTTCATAATAAGAAACACTAAGTCCTTCAATAATATTGACTTGCTTCTTACATTGTATTTTTCGTTGGTTCGTAGTAAGCTTGAGTATGGTTCTCTTATATGGTCTCCTTATTATTGCTGTGACATAATTTTATTAGAAAGGGTTCAAAGATTCTTAAAATTTCTTTACTGTCGCTTCCACCATGTTTACCCTCCTCGTGGAACTGATCAGGTAGAACTATTGAGCCAATTTAAAATTAGCGTCCATAACATTTCTGTACAAGTTAATTCATGGTAAGATTGATTCCATTGAATTAACTTCTCTTTTAACTTTTAATGTCCCAAGAGTAAACTCTAGGTATGCTGTTTATTTTCGCTTGAATAAGTATCGCACTAATCTTGGTCACAAATCTCCAATATACACTATGTCCAAGAACTCTAACTCTTTGTGCGATAACTGATATTTTTGCGGACAACTTAAAACACATTGTTGGGTCAGCAAAGAATCAGTTGGGAAACATTGTGTAGCACCTGTTTTTTGTAATTTTTTTGTAACTTTTTATATAGAATTCTTTATTATATTTTTTATTTTATTTAGTTGTTTTAGAATTCAATTTTATTTTAAATTTTTGTTTAATTGATTAATTATGTTGCATTGAACTGTTATTTTAATTATGTTAGTTATGTTATGTTCTTAATTAATATTGTTGTAATTTTGTCCTGTAAGTGGAGAAATCTGTCGGGCAAATAAATTAATATTATTATTATTATTATTATTAAATAGGCGACTTAGTGATGCTGAAGGTCCACTGCAACCCTTCAACAGGCGTAAGTCAGAAGTTCATAGCCAAGTAAAGAGGTCCTTTCAAGGTAACGAAAGTACTTGGCAATGACAGATACAAAGTCAGCGACATCCCCGGCGCCATGAGGTCACAAAGGAAATACATTGGAGTGGCCGGAGCCGAAAACATGAAACGCTGGATTAGTTATGGTCAGGAGTAGTAGAAGGTGTAGTATGGACACGTGATGTAATGCTGTACGGATACTGATTAGTACTGGACGGGTTGAGTAGTACTGGACGTATGTATCTCGTATGGGGCTTGCTCACATTGCTGTAGACTTGTATGGGCACTTGGGGTACTGGACGGGCACGTGATGTAATGCTGTACGGATACGGATTAGTACTCGACGGATTGAGTAGTACTGGACGTATGTATCGCGTATGGGGCTTGCTCACGTTGTTCTGGTACCGAGTGTGTACAAATTGTATTATAATTTTACAAGAGATTAATTGATGAATTACAGTGGGGTTCTTACTTTAAAGAATGTTTAAATTATGATGTTGTTAAAAGATTATTAAATTTGAGGTTTTGAAGAGGTTACATGATTTTCAAAAATTTGGAAACCATTAATAACATTAATAATAAAACTTAATGCAAAACAGACAGTTTGTTGCTATAACAGATGAAAGTAGTGTGTACAACAGTAACTTTTTGTTACTGTAACATTTTTTATAGGAAACTAATAAAACATTTACGTGCAACAAAAAATTGATGGTATTGATAAGAATTTATTGGTCGTTATAACATAATATTATAGTCTTTGTTACTGATACTTTGTTACATACTACTTATTTGCTTTCCAACACACTCAATCGATCATTAGAAGTAAAACGAACATGTTTTATGAACTAAAATATTTTGTTCTGGGAACAAAAACCAAACAAGAATAATATTATGTTCCAATAACAAAAAAGTTAGTTGGCGCTATAGCGACATATAATCTTTGCTCTGTAAAAACATTGTTTGTTGTTACAGCAAAATATTTCTTCCTTTGAATTCCAAAATACAGTAAAAACTTGTTAACAAAACATTTTGTTACGAAATTTTAAAGACATACATATGCATAGAGTGGAGCTAAATAAAGCATCCTGTAATATTGATTGTACCATATTAAATATATATTTTTTATTAATATACCTCCAGCTCAATTTGCATTAGCAAATTAATTAGAATATTGAGGAGAAGCAACAAAACAAATGTATACACTAATAGCATCCAGAAAGTCGAACTGTCCGCCCACACTTCCAACCCCGATAAAATTATTTTGTGTTTAAAATTCTTTATTGTTTAACCGGCACAATGCAGCACAACCCGAGCACGATCGGATACACGCCCGAAAAGTTAAAATTTCCAACATTTTGGGGGGGGATGAGAGTCGAGCTGGCCCCCCGCACATGTAACCCCGATAAAGTTATTTTGCGTGATCGGATTTTTCTTGTTTAACCGGCACAATGCAGCACAACCCCAGCACGACCGGATACACGCCCGAAAAGTTCAAATTTCCAACATTTTGGGGGGACTGAGAGTCGAGCTGGCCCCCCGCACTTGTAACCCCGATAAAGTTATTTTGCGAGATCGGATTTTTCTTGTTTAACCGGCACAATGCAGCACAACCCGAGCACGACCGGATACACGCCCAAAAAGTTAAAATTTCCAACATTTTGGGGGGGCTGAGAGTCGAGCTGGCCCCCCGCACTTGTAACCGCGATAAAAAAAATGCGTGATCAGATTTTTTTTGTTTAACCGGCACAATCCAGCACAACCCGAGCACGACCGGATACGTGCACGAAATGTTAAAATTTCCAACATTTTGGGGGGGCTGAGAGTCGAGCTGGCCCCCCGCACTTGTAACCGCGATAAAAAAAAATGCGTGATCAGATTTTTTTTGTTTAACCGGCACAATCCAGCACAACCCGAGCACGACCGGATACGTGCCCGAAATGTTAAAATTTCCAACATTTTGGGGGGGCTGAGAGTCGAGCTGGCCCCCCACAAAAAAATGATAATTACGGGCTCAATAAAGCAGCACATTTCAAAATTTTATCAGCACATCACAGCACATTGCTAGCACAAGTAAATGAGCATGTCGTCTGACCTCGCCAGCGGAGTGCTTTAATGATTGAGCCCTGTAAAATGGTTAACGCGCAAGATTTGTATTAGACTTTTTGACCGACGACAAGTTTTAATTCAATGAAAACTTGAAAAAAATTGCAAAGTCATGTTGACAGTTCAGGCCATGAATCCGAATCCATTCGTTTGAAACGTCAAAACGTCGAATCATTGAAATTGTCTTTGTGTATTTTCGTATGTTTTTCAAACACTCAACAATTAAAAACTTGTGTAAATGGCGTTTGAATAAGTATGCTTTCGTTGTACAAGCAGTTTCTTTTTTATAAAGGTATTTTAAGAACGAAAATTTGTGTGAATTTTTACCGCACTGTGAAGCGTAAAAACCATTACCTCCATAGTTACAGTGTACGTTACTTTTCATGTTTACAGTTTACGAGGCCAAAACATTTTACAGCGCGAAATAAGTTTGAAGCACGACGCGTAGCGGAGTGCTTTAATGATTGAGCGCTGTAAAATGGTTAACGCACAAGATTTGTATTAAACTTTTTGGCCGACAAATTTTTAAAAATCATTGATTATATTTTTCATTAAATATCACAAAAAGGTGGTTGTATGTCCGAAATTGAACAATCGCAATAGCTATGCAGGCATTTTCTTTTATTCATTTGTTTCAAAATAAATGTCAAACGTATATTGTGTCATTCTTGTGTGAAACAGTAAGAAATGGTTTTATCTTGTTACTGAAATTTACAAATAACAATGTCCAGTGATGACAGTTTTACAGGTACGCCCCCAGAAGTGCGAGAGATGGCTGAAAGTACTTCAGCTCAATTATTAAAATTATCAATTCAACGCTTTTACCAAGTGGTGTGAAGAAAAAGGCGCAAAGCTTTATACGGAAAATGTTCAACTGAAGTAAATCAGCTAACACCAGGCCTATTTTCTGGTGTTCAGAATTGCACAATCAATGTTAATGTGTACAATAACTGCAGCTTACATAAATAAAGCATTTAAATTCTAGTTTTTACTTAATTGTATATTCTTAACTAGAGATAAGTACAATATACAGGGTGTTATGGAAGTCCTAGCAGAAAATTTAACCACATGTAGAACTCGTCAAAATAAACATTTTTTTTATCAATCATTTTTTTCGCAAACGCTCCCTTACGGAGTTAAAATTAAGAATAGTTTAACCCCGAAAACTAATACCCGCCTATGGTCCGAATTTCATTCATCGTTAAGAATCCACAAAAAGTTTACCCGATAAACGAATCGAAATAAAAACTGTTTAAATGGAAACATGTACTCACCTATCATAATATGCATAATTTTGAGGTAGGTTAGAATGTTAATAACTCTCTAACTTTGATCAGGGAGAAAGGTCTGCTCAAACCGAAGCGGTACTCCAGGATCGGGATCGGGAGCGAATCCATAGCGGGACTCCAGGATCGGGAGCGAATCCATTGCGGGATATGTAACTGTAACACCGAAGCGACGGTTCGCAAGGCAGAATATGGGATATCTGCGAAATAATTTCCGTTTCCAGCATGCAGCGTTTTCCCCGCAGTTCGCATTGTTTTCGCATCCTTTTTTATCTTTGTAGCTATGTATATGCGGCGGACTTCGTGTGGATTACCTCACACTAACACATAGAAACTGCACCATAGAAAAAAACATTTTCGTGGAAATAACAATGAATAAATTCTTAGTATTTGTTTAAAAATCGAGCACCGTTCATAACATCGCGGCCGACGCGACACAACTGATAATTAAAATTTACTACAACCACAATTTTTTTGTCCCAAAAAAGTTAGAAGGTGTTTGCCTCGTTCGGCAAAAACTCTGATGCGTTCAAGCGTTGGTTCAAGTTCACTTAGTCATAAGCGGAGAGTGAAATAAGGGGTCAGAAAAATGTTCAAAAAAATTGCGGATTTCAGCAAAATGGCAAATAGAAAAAATGTTTATTTTCACGAGTTCTACATGTGGTTAAATTTTCTGCTAGGACTTCCATAACACCCTGTATATATAGGAATATATTCAAGTAAATATGCTTTTGTAGGTATATAATAATAAGGCTTTTTAATAAGACAGGAGTCAGGATTAGGGGACGAAACACTGCGATAACCTCATATTCTTATTCTCAACCTAAAATTAAGGTAAAAAAGGTAAAGGAGTGAATTACTACAAGAAGGCATTTAACCCAACATTACCTTTTTCGTTTTGAATAGAATTAGTTCACATCCATGGTTAATTTATAACTTATAAGTAATCAAATAAAATTAAATATCGAGCGATCAAGTTAATTTGTAATCGAGTCATCCATGAATTCGAATCCGTGTGTCTTTCGCTATTGATATGCTTAATTGTGGCATCTAAAGTTACGTCACTCAAGAAGTTTAAAAAATAATTTTGAGGTTTCAAAAAAATTAGGAAATAAATTTTTAAACAGATGCGAAAAAAGTGTAGCCTCCACAACCTATTTTTTTATTGTTAATTTCAATTTTTCGCCAGATCTGTGGTGTGACTTGAACCACTGCCATCAAAAGTCATTAACCTCAAATTTCAGTATCTTGCGTTGTTGATCCCTCTTGTGTTATTTTTGTCTAGTGAAACAGTCTCTCTACTCTATAAAATCAATTGTTTTAAGAACTACATTTGTTCACTGCTTAAAAATGGCATTTTCATTAGAACACAAAGCGTTTATGGTTGAGTCGTATTTTCGAAATGGACAAGGATAAGATGCATGGACAGAATTTCGTGAGCAGCCTCCCAATGATTATGCTAATTTCTCCAATACATTAAATCGTTGTGTTACCCAGTTTCGACAAACATCCACTTTAGAAAGAAAACCAGGAAGTGATTGATCAAAGGATAAAAGAACGCCAGAAAACGTTGAGATTGTCCAGCACGTAATGTAAAAAGCCCCTAGAACATCCATTCGGGAATTGGCACAGCAAGTGGACTTATCATAGTCATAGGCACATGTCAAGCAATACTTAAAAAAGATTTACTTTTGTCTCCGTATGGATTAACATGTGTACAAGAACTGCATCAAGATGATTTTCCATTAAGGGCTGCATATTGTCAATGGTTATTGAACACGTTTGACGATGATTTGTTGGAGAAAACGTTCTTTGTGGATACATTAATGCACAAAATATGAGAATTTGAAGCAGTGAAAAACCACATGTTTATGTGAGGCCCCAGTACATCCGCAAAAAATTGGTGTTTCGGAAGTAATTTGCCGATGACGTATAATAGGACCAGTATTTTTTGAAGGTAAATCATTCATTATTCGTTATTTAAACCTAAACATTTTTTAATCCTCCAGGTAACCTAACTGCACTCGCCTAACAAGTGATTTTGGAAACTTTTATTAACGAACTTCATGAAGACGAATTGGCACTTGGCTATTTTCAACACCTGCGGACTTTTTTGTGGCCTTATTTAAAAAATTCCATTTACCGAACACCTCTTCATAATTTACTCAAGGTTAAGTTATTCAATGTGTTAGACGAAGGCCTCATTTGTGCTTAGACCAAAATGGAGAACATTTTCAGCATTTATTATAACAGTTGAATGAAATAAATGTATTTTCCTTAAAATGTTTCGTCTTGTTGGCAATAAAATCCTGTTTGAGAATTTCCACCATTTTATCTTTTAATTGACACATTATTTGAAATTCATAAGTGCAGTTTAAGTGCACGACATACGTTTTCGGATTCATGGATAACTCGATTACAAATTATCTTGATCGCTCGATATGTAAATAGAAGTCCGTGCTGTAAACACAAATCTGTCAATACATATACCAGAGATAAACGAAACTGCAGTGATCATTAATGATTTGTTATTGGCGCACAAGATGGCGCTAATTCGATTCAAACCAAAAAATATAAGAAATCTTATTATCTTCTACCCTACAACAATAAAAACATATGTAACTGGTGTTTCTACACATATATTTTCGTTGTATAAAGAGATTTTTATTTATAAACGTATCTGAGGACTGGACGATTTGGTCAATTTTTACGCACGGCGAGTGGAAAGAATCCGGGTAACTGTAAATATGATGTTTCCGAAGTTGTCATTGGAATGTTAATTTGACGTTTACACGCAAGGAGGCCAAAAAGTTTTTTACGTTTTCACAATAGGTAAAAAAATAGATACATGTAAAATTTATTGTTAAAAACATTCCTAAAAGAACTGATTTACAAACATGTGTATATAAGTATGTACAAAAGTTGGTCGAAAAGATTCTCCCTTATGACTCTCGTACTTCGTCAGGTTTATTTCACTTTTTAGATTCTAACTTTTTCTCAAGATTTCAATTTCTCAATTTACAGGTTTAAAGTTTCTTAGATTCTTGTTTACTCGGGTCCTAATGGCGTCCGGTCGTCTGTCTAATTTTCCAATACCATTATTAGAAACTGGTCGAAAGTACCGAAGCACTCAAGATTTCACGAATATATAAATAGTAAAACATTAATCTACAATGAGACATCATGGCTCATAAGATCATGTACTTTACCCTACGGATTTAGAACTTAATAGTATGTAAGGTAGTAGGGATAATTCTACGTATTTTTAAGTTTTATGTTTTATTTATTTAATGATGTGAAGTATAGCATGTATTTTTTGTATAAATAAATATATTTAATAAAAATAAAAATGCATATCAAATATTTCTTGACATATTCTATCATTCCTATCAGTATTACCTGTGAACAGTCAGAACATTCAAATTTTAGCGTCAAGACGTCATGTTGAATAGAAAAAATTCCATGATGCCAAAATAATTTAAATAGAGGAGATTCAAATTTTACCGCCTAGACGCCATCTTGACTGAAAAAAATTTCAAATTTTACCGCCTAGACGCCATCTAATGAGGGTCATTAAAACCGAATGCATTATCGATGTCATGATTCAAAAAATGGGTTTTTAATCAGGCTCATTAAAACCTAATGCATTATAAACGAGGTCCTGATGTCATTAATGGGCTCTTAATGAGGGTCATTAAACCTAATGCTCCAAAAGTGGAAGTGTTAATTGATTTGGCCTTCCCAAGTCCCCTATATACTACTGATGTGATGTTATTCCATTCGTAATTGCACCAAGAATTTTTGTGTTGAAAATCAATATCCGTATGATTAATAGTTAATAAGATATTTAAGTTAATAAGTCGTAAATATATATTTTTTTGTTTCAGATTTAATAAATAATAAACAAAAAGTTAATAAACAATTTAGTTAGACCTTCAATTTAAAGCTCAACTTGTTTATTGATTAACGGAGAATAAAAAAGATTTAAGGGCTTTTGTCGTATCGTCATTAGTTTAAGTTATAAAAAAGTGCACGAAAATCTAATAGCAATATAACCAAAAAATTCATTTGTTTATAACATTTTTTTTTAAATAAACAAATTTGAGGTAATTTTTTTACCGCCGGATTATTGTTTATTGACATGTTCAGATAATACCAACATTTTTTTATTCCTTAATATTAATATTTACTCGGTATATATTTTTTTTGTTCATGTGTTCGGTCGACGCGGACAGGAGCTGAGCAGCGTGCTTTTGCCTTTTTTCGCCAATAAATTAAAATTATAAATATTAGTGATTTAAATGGCCCCATAAAGTTTTTTTTTACAAATTAATCCAAAATTCGACGCTGTCACTCAAGAATATTTAAAATTATTATTAAGGTAAGAACCTCTCTATATTATATACTAATTCCGTCCGCGCACTATTGACTCACCCTGTATATAAAGAAAACATTAGAAGTTTTTTTTCTAAAAAATATTACGATAGGATCTGTTTTTTGTTTTCGGTACCTACTGAAAGTAAATAACCTTTTCCTCAGGCCCACCAATAATAGTTATTGTCATCTATGAAATTAAATAGTAAATAGATATATCTTAATAATCTTGACCGGTAATTTTTAGTTAAATATATTATAGTTATTATTATACAGGCCGCTTCAATCGAAACGAGCCACCCTCAATAATAATAATAAGGAAAAGAGATTTAAGAAAAATCTAAAAACAGGTCAATTTTTATCTCGACGGGGACATGTTTTGATGCAATAGTAAGCAGGCTTGGTGCAACCCCATACCCCTGACAGGAGCAACCTTGATTTTTTGAATAGGGAATACGGGTCGAGTAACATGTCGTTTGAAAGTCCAATCTTGAGGGATGAAATTTTATTTTTTTTTTAAATTCCACATTTTCAGATTTCCCTATACGAAATTAGAGAAAAACGTCGGTGTGGTTGGTTTAAAAAAAAAACACCATTTTTTAAACCACCCCTTCTAAAAGAAACCACCCTCGACAGACAAAAAAACGTGAAAAAATAGGGGATGCTCGTGTCGGCGTCTCATGCGTCCCTGAATTTTTTCGGAGTTTTTCCGTCGGTGGTTTGTCGAGACCCCAGATCCCTAAAATGTCGTCGATTGAGCGAAATTGCGACTAAGTCCACTCTTGAGGGATGAAATTTTATTTTTTAAAAAATTCCACATTTTCTGGTTTCCCTATACGAAATTAGAGGAAAATGTCGGTGCAGTTGGTTTAAAAAAAAAACAAACCATTTTTTTAACCACCCTTTCTAAAAGAAACCACCCTCGACAGACAAAAAAACGTGCAAAAATAGAGGATGCTCGTGTCGGCGTCTCATGCGTCCCTGAATTTTTTCGGATTTTTTCCGTCGGTGGTTTGTCGAGACTCCAGATCCCTAAAATGGCGCCGATTGAGCGAAATTCCGACTAAGTCCACTCTTGAGGGATGAATTTTTTTTTTAAATTCCACATTTTCAGGTTTCCCTATACGAAATTAGAGGAAAACGTCGTGCAGTTGATTTAAAAAAAAAACAAACCATTTTTTTAACCACCCTTTCTAAAAGAAACCACCCTCGACAGACAAAAAAACGTGAAAAAATAGAGGATGCTCGTGTCGGCGTCCCTGAATTTTTTCGGATTTTTTCCGTCGGTGGTTTGTCGAGACCCCAGATCCCAAAAATGGCGCCGATTGAGCGAAATTCCGACTAAGTCCACTCTTGAGGGATGAAATTTTATTTTTTAAAAAATTCCACATTTTCTGGTTTCCCTATACGAAATTAGAGGAAAATGTCGGTGCAGTTGGTTTAAAAAAAAAACAAACCATTTTTTTAACCACCCTTTCTAAAAGAAACCACCCTCGACAGACAAAAAAACGTGCAAAAATAGAGGATGCTCGTGTCGGCGTCTCATGCGTCCCTGAATTTTTTCGGATTTTTTCCGTCAGTGGTTTGTCGAGACTCCAGATCCCTAAAATGGCGCCGATTGAGCGAAATTCCGACTAAGTCCACTCTTGAGGGATGAATTTTTTTTTTTAAATTCCATATTTTCAGGTTTCCCTATACGAAATTAGAGGAAAACGTCGTGCAGTTGATTTAAAAAAAAAAACAAACCATTTTTTTAACCACCCTTTCTAAAAGAAACCACCCTCGACAGACAAAAAAACGTGAAAAAATAGAGGATGCTCGTGTCGGCGTCCCTGAATTTTTTCGGATTTTTTCCGTCGGTGGTTTGTCGAGACCCCAGATCCCAAAAATGGCGCCGATTGAGCGAAATTCCGACTAAGTCCACTCTTGAGGGATGAAATTTTATTTTTTAAAAAATTCCACATTTTCTGGTTTCCCTATACGAAATTAGAGGAAAATGTCGGTGCAGTTGGTTTAAAAAAAAAACAAACCATTTTTTTAACCACCCTTTCTAAAAGAAACCACCCTCGACAGACAAAAAAACGTGCAAAAATAGAGGATGCTCGTGTCGGCGTCTCATGCGTCCCTGAATTTTTTCGGATTTTTTCCGTCGGTGGTTTGTCGAGACTCCAGATCCCTAAAATGGCGCCGATTGAGCGAAATTCCGACTAAGTCCACTCTTGAGGGATAATTTTTTTTTTTAAATTCCACATTTTCAGGTTTCCCTATACGAAATTAGAGGAAAACGTCGTGCAGTTGATTTAAAAAAAACAAACCATTTTTTTAACCACCCTTTCTAAAAGAAACCACCCTCGACAGACAAAAAAACGTGAAAAAATAGAGGATGCTCGTGTCGGCGTCCCTGAATTTTTTCGGATTTTTTCCGTCGGTGGTTTGTCGAGACCCCAGATCCCAAAAATGGCGCCGATTGAGCGAAATTCCGACTAAGTCCACTCTTGAGGGATGAAATTTTATTTTTTAAAAAATTCCACATTTTCTGGTTTCCCTATACGAAATTAGAGGAAAATGTCGGTGCAGTTGGTTTTAAAAAAAACAAACCATTTTTTTAACCACCCTTTCTAAAAGAAACCACCCTCGACAGACAAAAAAACGTTAAAAAAATAGGGGATGCTCGTGTCGGCGTCCCTGAATTTTTTCCATTACTGTTTTTTTTTTTTAAACTACGGAAGAGAGGCCTCACGAGGTCTCTGGTTACGGTTGTGTGATTAAAGCGAGAGGTGCGCAACACACAATACATTATATAATGTAGATGGCTCCGCTAACAGTCTTCTACCCTCTGTTTCTAGAGATGTAAGGGCTGATGTTTTAAATAAAGTTTATGTTAATTTTAAAATATGCATATTTTACATGGAAAACGTATTTAGCACTTGGTTTCTCTTTTTCGTACCAACCACCCTTAATCAACTACCCTTAAAAATAAAGCTAGAGGGTTGTTAATTTTTTCTGGCATTATAAAGACAGAAGAATGACGTGTACCAAATTTCACTTCTCTAGGATGTCCCCTTCTATGCTAGTCCCCAGAGCCCTAAGCCAACCATTCGTTCATGTTAAAAAACAATTGGTAATCACTCAGTTTCTATACAATTGTTTTGTTTTTGAATGCCGCTTTAGAACTAGTAAAAGTAAGTAGACCAACCTTTGAAAACTTCCTCAATAGGGATCGACAACTGGTGGTGGAGCCACGTCTCCACAACAGAAATTTCTACTTCCATGTCACTTTCACTTGAAACAGTTTAAATTTACCGTCGTCACTCCACGGTTCTTTCAGCCCAGCCCTCCACCACTTTTCCACATATTCATCACAAAACACTCGACTTCACTTTAATTTTACTCTTTATCACACCATTATTTCATCCCGCTTTCACTTCTGCACACCAACTGGACTTATTATCTCATACCACCCTCACTCCCACGCAACGCACCGATACTTCGCTCACTTTCATTGTACGGCATCACCGCTACACTACACTTTCTTTCTACAGCACCATAACAATAACGTACAATTTTATTACTTCACCCCATTTTCACTGCAGCGCACTATCAAATTATCCCGCTTTCGCTCCACTATTCTTACTACTTTCACTCCAGCGCACCAATACTTTACTCCACTTTCACCTCCACAAACTTGCCCTGCACCACACTCCCAGTAACTTCACTGAACTTTTCGCACCTCTTCTTTAGACCTATCGCGGATGAAAACTGGAAAAAATTGTTGCAAACCGTCCTACTTTATAGCAAAGTATCGACATGGCTAAGATCCTCCCAAAAAATGTTCTAACCAATCACCAAACAACCTTTGGCTCTTTTGGTTATCTTTTATACTAGGCCCCACCAAGTTTACCACTGTATTAAAAGCCTTTGACCAATCAGAAGCAAGCTTTCCTTCGACCGAGGTTATAAATACAACCCATCACTGATAACAGCTTTATTTTGAGGACTAATAAGACGGAGAAATGTACTTTTCGGGTAATTTTGAACCATAAACCTTTTCCGATTTAAAAAAAAATGATAGCCTTGTCAGTTTGATTGTATTCGGACAATTGACAAATGTCATCCAGTGCAAAGATTTTATAAATTACACTTTTTTCCTCGCTTCAAACACCCCCTCTATGAATTGTTAGATCGTGACGTCAATTCAAAAAAAGCATACAAAGAATAATCCCAAATTACTTAATACTTTTGCAACAAATGGTAGTTAGAAAAACTTTTTTCAGTAAGACAGTCGTTCACTTTTTCGCAATCCGCTGTCGCCCTCTATGAACCGGAGGGCAAATTCCTAAAATCTAGAAAGCAGAAAATATTAATAAGTATTGCAGATACCTGTAACGAACTTTCGTAGCGGCCATGTTTAATATGGCTTTTCTTTCGCCTTTAATTAACAATTGATAGCATTGATTGTAAGATTTACTGAGAAAAACAGTAAAGTGACTATTTGTGCCATAGTTCTGGTGTTGATAAATGTTTGTTGACTGTGATCTTATTCAGTGCACCAGTCCATTGAGAGGTATGGCGCAATAAGCGATATGGTGATTGAATGAAGAAAATAAAAACACAATGATGCAAGTACCTATTTCCTTTTTTCCGAATAGATTATCGAAAATTCATAAATTACGTGATGCTTTCGTGGAGTAGAATTTCTGATTCTTAAAAAATATCAACCAAACGATATACATAATTTATTGAGGTTCGGTACCTATTTGCTGATTTTATGAGATTCCGATTAGAAATTCCTGGGCAGACACATTTAAACACACTCTTGTTCAGTAAAAAAGACTTAATAAAAGAAATTGAAAATTTGAGGTGGCCATGCCATTTTTCCAAGCTTTGGATACCTCAACTTTTTCTTTGGAGGCTGTTAATTTTTTCTACGCCTATTTCCCTGCACGAAACTCTCAATTTACACGTGACGTTTGACAGCATGCATATAAAGTGCTCGAATGTCAACACACGATGCACGAACGTGTGTACGTCAAATTATCAAATGAATTATTTATTACCTTACGTTGATCGTGGATTTAATTTTGTTTTATTGTGCTAGCGCCATTTGGTGCTGTTGATATAAAATCTAATATATAAAAATCTGATGTCACGGTGTTAGTGGTCGAACTCCTCCGAAACGGCTCGACCGACGATTTTTATGATTTTTTTTTTGCATATTTGGTAGGTATAAGAATAGGTGGTAAAATAGTTTTTACATGGACATGGGGGCCTAGGGGCTGCTCCTTGGGCTAGACCGATTTGTATTTTTTTTGTTTGTTTATTTGGCAGGTATGAGAATAGGTGGTAAACTATTTTTCACATGGACATGGGGCCCAGGGGGGCCTCTTGGGCTGGACCGATTTTTTTGATTTTTTTTTGTATATTTGGTAGGTATGAGAATAGGTCGTAAAGTATTTTTCACATGGACATGGGGGCCCGGGGGGGCCCCTTGGGCGCACCGATTTTTATGATCTTTGATTTGCTGGATTTGTATATGCCCCGAATAGCAAAATAACTATTAAAACATGGACATGGTTGCCCCCTTGGGTTTGACCGATTTTTATGATCTTTGATTTATTGGATTTGTGTCCGCCCCGAATAGGAGAATAACTATTAAAACATGGATTTGGGGGCCCAGGGGGGCCCCTTGGGTTTTGTGGGGGTCCCTGTGTTATTGATTCTGAGGCGGTACAAAGTTCGCCGGGTCAGCTAGTGTTCTATAAAAATGGTGAAGAAATTTATTTGCACACCACCACAATGGTTTATTGCTCGAGAAATATAAGATTTCGTCTCGTGCCATAACTTCAACACTTGCAACTGTCGACACTAATTACACAATACAATGAGATCATTTATATATATATATATATATATAGACATATACGGCGGCAATGTCAAGCCCAAAATGCTATGTTGGAAAGTAATACCAAGCCCGACACCTACTTACGAAGCCCGACTTTGGGCTTCGTAAAATTCACGTGTATATCCGAGTTATTTCTTGTTAATACGACTAAAGCCATCTACTGGCAAAATTTTCATTTGGCGGGTAAAGTCACCATATATCGTAAAATACACACGTTTAGTTTTTGAAGTTCACTGTAGGGGGCGCACGACAGATTTGTATAAAACTGTATATTTACTGCAGATACTTTGTCGATGATGCCCGACCTTAAGATGTTTAATGCATAATAGGAATCCCGTTCATGTGACAACAGCGCATTCACTCGATTATTCATTTAATGTAATATTGGAGATATTTAACGCTACGAGCGAAAAGATGATTTAGCGGTAACAATTCAGAAAGCTCTTATCTGAGAATTTTAAAATTATATTTTATTGTCAAACCACCCTTAAAACGTTTTTTCAACTCTTAAATACTCCGTTTTTTGATTATAACCAAATTTTTAAAACGATTTTTATAGAACAATTTAAAAATTATAAACAGTGTCAGATATTTAAATAGGCCCTTAAAACGGTTTTTGAACCCATCATTCCAGTCACAAAAGGTTTTAGGTGTCCTGCTTAACAAATTTTCTTCTAGTTTTGGGTTTTTGATACTTTATGTTTTTTGAGGTGGAATACGAATTGGGTCTAACAGGTCTAACCTACCATATTTTTTTGTCGGGTGAACCGTTTAGGCACAACAGTGCGTTGAAATGGGATATTATTGCCAGATTTTTATTTTTCCGGAGGCGGATTATGTTAATTTTGTGTTTTTTTGATTTAAAATGTTGGTACCCTTTTACCCTTTTAAATTAGGTTTAATATTTGGTTGTAATAAAAGCAAGGGTGTATTTATGGTTGAAAATAATTGTTTTAAGGGTGTGTTTTACACACACTGCTTTAAATTGTGTTGTGTTTTTAATTTGATTGTAAAGGTGTATTTATGGGTTAAAAACTTAAAAAAAGATGGTTTTTAAATATTTGACACGGTTTATAATTTTTAAATTGTTTTAAACAAGGCCAAATTTTAAAAGCATTCTCAAAACTATTTTTTAACCCTTCAATACACCATTGCTTTAATTACAACTAAATTTTGGACATTTTTTATGACAACTTAAAACTTAATAATAAATAATAATAAAAAAGCTCACATCCCGGGAGCAGAACGAACAAAACAAAAAAATAGGTCTTTCCTATCATCAGTTATGATTGAGAATGCATACAAATATCATGATTTTGCAGTATTTCCTAATTTTCCGACTTTTATTTATAATTGGCTCGAACTTTGTTTTCCCGAAAACTTTTCCAGGACCATAACGAACGAAACAAAAAAAGAATTAGGCATATCCATCGTTCGAATCGTGAGTTATGGTTGTGAATTTATATAAAAATCCCATAGAAAAAATCACTTTCACTTTTTCCCGAATTTTCCAATTTTTCGGGAAACTTTTACAATTTTTATTTCCGTAGGAACCTTATCTGGACTATGACGAATATGAGGAAAAAATTATTAGCGAAATGGGTTCATCCGTTCTCAAGTGATGCGCCTACAAATACACCATTTCAACATTTACGCACGTGCAGTGTATTTCAGTTTTTCCCGAATTTTCAAATTTTCCGGGTAAATTTTCCAAAAAAAAATACAGCGAATGACAGTAACCTCACTATTTCCAGCCAGCTGTTGACACGTCACAAGCACGTGCGTTTGTTTTGAAAAGTCCCCACTCTCAGTGACGTCACGACTTTTCCAGTCTATTATATAAAAATGAAACGCTATTCGTTGGTAAACGCATCACTTGAGAACAGGTGAACCGATTTGACAATTTTTTTTTTTTTGAGTACCTATTCGTAATGGTCTAGGTAATGTTTTTATGGAAATAAATATTTTCCAATTTTCCGGCAAATCTTTCGCAATTTTTATTTCCGTAAGAACCTGACCTGGACCATTACGAGGATTCTAAAAAAAATAGCCAAATCGGTCCAGCCGTTCTCAAGTGTTGCCAAGTGTGTTACCAACGTAGGTACAGCATTTCATTTTTAGGGTTCCGTACCCCAAGAGTGCTATTACTAAGGCTCAGCTGTCCGGCTGTCCGTCCTTCCGTCTGTCACAGGGCTGTATCTTTTGAACCGTAATAGTTAGACACTTGAAATTTTCACAGAATGCGGACAACTATGGCCGTAATAACCACAGATAATAAAAATAATAATTGGTCCGAGGCCAATTGTGGTATTAGACATATATATATATATATATATATATATGTCTAATACCACAATTGGCCTCGGACCCTGCGATACATTTATGTTTACCATTGACCTCAACCTGTAAAACAAGGATTGGGACAAAACTAAGTTGGTGTATAGTTGGTTGCATTATACTTGCAGTACCTGGAGTTGCAAGCAAAGACTACTTCTGAAAAGGGCAGATGGAGAAATATAGTAGGGTTTGCCTTCTCCATAACAGCTTACTGGTGATTTTTTTTAGTACAACCTGTTGCAAACACTGCAATGGTAAAGAAACCTGTTATCAACAATTAAGACATTTATTAGCAACAACATATTGTTTCTTGCATACCCAAATATAAGGAGTACGAAAATCGTAAAAGCAAACTCAAAAAGAAATGAAAGAACTTCATGATCATATTTTTACGAACGTATTCCAGATTTTTGGGCAGAATTGACAGTAAAAAATGACAGTTGTCGCTCAACCGTCTTTAAATGTCAAGAAATGATTAAATTAGGTTCGTGACGTTAAAATTTTGAATACATAGTCATATTGACAACAGTTATGAACTTCTCCATGAGGCCAAAGAAGGCTTTAAATGTAGCGAGATGCTATGTCTAATACCTCTTTTGGCCTCACAACTATGTCTAAGTCATTCTTTGACCTCTCACCTTTTGTACGTTATATAAATGCTATAATGAATAAATTTAAATTGTTATCAACAATAAAGACATTTATTAGCAACAACATACTGTTTCTTGCATACCCAAATATAAGGGGTACAAAGATCGTAAAAGAGAAAAATCATAAGGTTGCACTTTTTGGTCAAAATATTACATTAACAAATGGAAATATTTCATGATCGGATCTTTACGAACGTATTACAGATTTTTGGGTAAAATTGACAGTGAAAAATGACAGTTGTCGCTCAATCGTCTTTAAATGTCAAGCAATGATTAAATTAGGTTCGTGAGGTTAAAATTTTGAATACATAGTCATATTGATAACAGTTATGAACTTTTCCATGAGGCCAAAGAAGGCTTTAAATGTAGCGAGATACTATGTCTAATACCTCTTTTGGCCTCACAACTATGTCTAAGTCATTCTTTGACCTCGCACTTTTGTACGTTATATAAATGCTATAATGAATAAATTTAAATTGTTATCAACAATAAAGACATTTATTAGCAACAACATACTGTTTATTGCATACCCAAATATAAGGGGAGCGAAGATCGTAAAAGAGAAAAATCATAAGGTCGCACTTTTTGGTCAAAATATTACATTAACAAATGTAAATATTTCATGATCGGATCTTTACGAACGTATTACAGATTTTTGGGTAGAATTGACAGTGAAAAATGACAGTTGTCGCTCAATCGTCTTTAAATGTCAAGCAATGATTAAATTAGGTTCGTGAGGTTAAAATTTTGAATACATAGTCATATTGATAACAGTTATGAACTTTTCCATGAGGCCAAAGAAGGCTTTAAATGTAGCGAGATACTGTGTCTAATACCACTTTTGGCCTCACAACTATGTCTAAGTCATTCTTTGACCTCGCACTTTTGTACGTTATATAAATGCTATAATGAATAAATTTAAATTGTTATCAACAATAAAGACATTTATTAGCAACAACATACTGTTTATTGCATACCCAAATATAAGGGGTGCGAAGATCGTAAAAAAGAAAATTCATAAGGTTGCACTTTTTGGTCAAAATATTACATTAACAAATGGAAATATTTCATGATCGGATCTTTACGAACGAATTACAGATTTTTGGGTAGAATTGACAGTGAAAGATGACAGTTGTCGCTCAATCGTCTTTAAATGTCAAGAAATGATTAAATTAGGTTCGTGAGGTTAAAATTTTGAATACATAGTCATATTGATAACAGTTATGAACTTTTCCATGAGGCCAAAGAAGGCTTTAAATGTAGCGAGATGCTATGTCTAATACCTCTTTTGGCCTCACAACTATGTCTAAGTCATTCTTTGACCTCGCACCTTTTGTACGTTATAGAAATGCTATAATGAATAAATTTAAATTGTTATCAACAATAAAGACATTTATTAGCAACAACATACTGTTTATTGCATACCCAAATATAAGGGGTGCGAAGATCGTAAAAGAGAAAAATAATAAGATTGCACTTTTTGGTCAAAATATTACATTAACAAATGGAAATATTTCATGATCGGATCTTTACGAACGAATTACAGATTTTTGGGTAGAATTGACAGTGAAACATGACAGTTGTCGTTCAATCGTCTTTAAAGGTCAAGAAATGATTAAATTAGGTTCGTGAAGTTAAAATTTTGAATACATAGTCATATTGATAACAGTTAAGAACTTTTCCATGAGGCCAAAGAAGGCTTTAAATGTAGCGAGATACTATGTCTAATACCTCTTTTGGCCTCACAACTATGTCTAAGTCATTCTTTGACCTCGCACCTTTTGTACGTTATATAAATGCTATAATGAATAAATTTAAATTGTTATCAACAATAAAGACATTTATTAGCAACAACATACTGTTTATTGCATACCCAAATATAAGGGGTACAAAGATCGAAAAAAAAGAAAAATCATAAGGTTGCACTTTTTGGTCAAAACATTACATTAACAAATGGAAATATTTCATGATCGGATCTTTACGAACGTATTACAGATTTTTGGGTAGAATTGACAGTGAAAAATGACAGTTGTCGCTCAATCGTCTTTAAATGTCAAGCAATGATTAAATTAGGTTCGTGAGGTTAAAATTTTGAATACATAGTCATATTGATAACAGTTATGGACTTTTCCATGAGGCCAAAGAAGGCTTTAAATGTAGCGAGATACTATGTCTAATACCTCTTTTGGCCTCACAACTATGTCTAAGTCATTCTTTGACCTCGCACCTTTTGTACGTTATATAAATGCTATAATGAATAAATTTAAATTGTTATCAACAATAAAGACATTTATTAGCAACAACATACTGTTTATTGCATACCCAAATATAAGGGGTGCGAAGATCGTAAAAGAGAAAAATCATAAGGTCGCACTTTTTGGTCAAAATATTACATTAACAAATGGAAATATTTCATGATCGCATCTTAACGAACGAATTACAGATTTTTGGGTAGAATTGACAGTGAAAAATGACAGTTGTCGCTCAATCGTCTTTAAATGTCAAGAAATGATTAAATTAGGTTCGTGAGGTTAAAATTTTGAATACATAGTCATATTGATAACAGTTAAAAACTTTTCCATGAGGCCAAAGAAGGCTTTAAATGTAGCGAGATGCTATGTCTAATACCTCTTTTGGCCTCACAACTATGTCTAAGTCATTCTTTGACCTCGCACCTTTTGTACGTTATAGAAATGCTATAATGAATAAATTTAAATTGTTATCAACAATAAAGACATTTATTAGCAACAACATACTGTTTATTGCATACCCAAATATAAGGGGTGCGAAGATCGTAAAAGAGAAAAATAATAAGATTGCACTTTTTGGTCAAAATATTACATTAACAAATGGAAATATTTCATGATCGGATCTTTACGAACGAATTACAGATTTTTGGGTAGAATTGACAGTGAAACATGACAGTTGTCGTTCAATCGTCTTTAAAGGTCAAGAAATGATTAAATTAGGTTCGTGAGGTTAAAATTTTGAATACATAGTCATATTGATAACAGTTAAGAACTTTTCCATGAGGCCAAAGAAGGCTTTAAATGTAGCGAGATGCTATGTCTAATACCTCTTTTGGCCTCACAACTATGTCTAAGTCATTCTTTGGCCTTAAAAATTTTTGCAAAATAAAAAAAAATTACTTTATCAGGAATTATGGCATTGATTTGCTCTAAGTTCCTATTTAATGCAATCCACGAAAATCGTAAAAGCAAACCTGAGATTGCAGTTTTGAGTTAAAATACATTAAACAAAGATGAAAATCCAGGACAGCATCTTTAAAACATAATTCCAGATTACCCGATTTGTAGGCAGAACTGACACTAAAAAATTACATATGTTGCTCCACCGTAATTGGGAGAAATTAGTAATTAACGGATACATTGTTCGATAATAAATAGAATGTTTCAGATTTTCAATTAACAATAAGTATGAAATTATGTGTTCAATTTTCGGGCTCTTTTATTTTTTGATGTTTAATAATTATTGGGATCATATGAATTGGACGTTAAAGTATATGCAATATATTAAACAGTTACTTTATTTGTCAGACAAACCATTTAGTTTCCGATGTTGGCCGCTGAGGACTCCACTTTACATCCGGAGGCCGATGATGGTAATAGCTGTGGGACCACCTTTGGCCTCATGAGGCCAATCGTGGAAAATGAGCCCAAAGCGTACATTACATACTTATTTTTGAGGCGGATCGTAGGATTAGACATATATATATACATACCCAGCTATCCATACCAAGCCCGACAAACACCACAGGCACTCAGAAGCCCGCCCTTTCCTTTATAGTTACAGATATATTTGCTGGATATATAGGTTTTATATCATCACATTAATCAGCGCAACCTGAGAGGGGTAACTTTTTGTTGACATACAAATAATTCTGTTTCTCAGATTTTACGAAACCACACATGCTCTGCTTACTATAACAATCCCGTTTGTATAAAAAAATTTATATCACGTATTATACGAAGCCAAGCAGTGTTGCCAGCATTTCCACCACAAATGTAGACTAAATTAATATTGTATGCTGACTTATTATTCCGTGTTCTTCAAATACAATAAACAAAATTGTATTTTTTTTAAGTTTTTCTTAAATTATTTGTTTGGAATCGGGCACCTGTATTTTCTTGGCAATATATTGATAATGAATAATAATAATGAATGATAATGACAGCAAAATTATTCATAAAGGTAGTTCCAATTTGTTTTATTTACCCGACGTTCCACAGGTAGGTGCAGAATAACAGGAGCCAACTGGTGAGGCCTATCAAGTACAAATTATTTATTGCTTATATAAAAGTACTGTTTATAAAACTAATAATTTACTAAAGTCCAAAGTTTTGTGCCTCTTACATTATTTACAACATCCCCTTTTGTTTCTGCTGCTCTTGAGAGAATTCTATTTCTGCCTCCCCTCATACCATCTCACGAATTTTTCGGAGGAAATATTGTGTTTTTTTCGGCCTCCGTCTCAATTTAGTTATTTTCCAGTCGTCCAAATCGGCTGGAAAACGATATTTGCCTTGGATTTTTCAATGCAAGCTTTTATGTTCGTTGGATTTGTCACCGCCCCGAATAGCAGAATAACTACCATTAAAACATCGGAAAAATTACAGGGGGGGGGGGCTTGGTATAGGACAACGACAATAACAAAACCCCCTTCAACGGGGGGGCTCAAGGGGGCCCTTTAAGACATGGGGGGGTCCATTTGACATGTGGCGCCCTTGAAACAGGGGGGCCCAAAAGGGCTCTTTGAGACACGAGGGCCCCCATGCGTTATGAGGCCCTCTTAGACTTGTAGGGGGCCTTGCGATATGGGGGCCCAAGGGGGCTCTTTGCCATGAGGCATGAGGCCCCCCTACAAAAGTGAACAATGAAAATCTTTTGTCGGCCGAAAAAGTTTCGTTTATCACAAGACCCGAAACTGTGCTCGCAGCACTTGCAAAATGACATTTTCTGGCCTTGTAATAAAATATACTATTGTATACGTTTTGTGAAACATCGTATGTATAAACAAAAAGAAACTATTCAATACTCGTGCCCTGTCACTTTTCAGGGGCTCGGCCTCATTGCGGCCCTCGGCATTCGCCTCGGGCTGCAAAAATTCGCCCTCGCCCCTGAAAAGTGTAATGACAGCGCACTCGTATGAAATATACTATTACTACCGTCCAAGAACTGTTATTTATTAAAAATAATTACGATAATTTAGGGTAAAATGAAGCTTCAATAAAGGCTTCAAGAGGGAATAATTTTGGTGCAAACAAGTTACCTTGTCGCACGGGTGAGGCCAGTAGGAACAAAATATTTTGTTTAATTTTGAGATTTATGCTAAATATTACTTTAAACTACTTTCTAAGTCAAGTTTAGACAACAAGCTCTTAAAAACAAAATTATTGCTAAAATTTCGGAACTGAAGCGTTTCGGTAAAATTTTTATATATCGGCGTTTTATAACGCCAATTTACAGCCAAAATTGTGCTAAAATACTTACAAAGACATTTTTTACATGTTATTGCTCAATTAAAAGTCAAGGTGGTTTGATGTCTCCAACAATACCCTAAATTCTAAAATTAATAGAGTATGTTCTTAACAACTCTCCTGCGCTTATTTGCGTGGAAATCAAGTCAAGCTTTTGTCCGTACAAAGAAAACAGTACAAACAAGCGTTTTATAGAAAATTTACTGTGACTTAAGCTATTTTTTTAGTAAAATACTATTGATATTTTAACTAAAAATCCTCAACTGTCGAAACAGAAAAAAAATCGGAACTGAAGCGTTTGGCTGAAATTTCTATTATTTATTTATTTTAAAGACACGTATTTGCACATTTGACAACAGTGTTTATTACAGTCCCAGAATGGTTATTTATACCACATTAAATTTGTAGGGACTTGGTAGTTTACATATCTATATAATAAAAGTCGTGTTAGTGCAAGTCGGACTCGAAGGGTTTCGTACTACCGTACAATCTATCTAATCTAATATATTTAAACGAGCAATTCTTGTAAATTTATTTATTTATTTATATATTTCGTGGATCTCGGAAACGGCTCTAACGATTTGGATGAAATTTTGTATTCAGATAAAGTTTTGCTTTTCAAGTCTACCTATGTAGTTCGATTTCTTGTAGAAACGCAATTTTAGACAAAAATACGGTTTTTTAAGATCCTTTATCCGCTGTCATACTGACAATCATCTGACAATTTCAAACACCTTGGTGATGGGGATGAATGAGAGCGGGAACGCGTTTGAATGAAACGACTGCGACTAGCGTAGTAGGAGGTATTACGGCAGTTCAGATGGTAGCTACGCCTCCCTGTCCCAAGGATATCTCAAGGAGGCTTGTATGTCTCAACGGGCCCCCCATGGGCCTTCCTTTCTAAAGATTTCAATTCAATTAAATTTGTCTCATACATAAATCCTATTTTAGAACTAAACAAATTCAACTTTTGACTTCTATAATTATGTTGATAACCGATGAGGCCCCCTCGGGCCCGCCTGATGCGAGGGGCCGCTCCTCGGGCTCGCCTGTTTCGATGGGCCCCTTCTCGGACTCCCTTTTCGGGGGCTTGCCGGGGCTCCCTTTTCGGGGGCTCGCTCGGGCTCCCTTTTCGGGCCCCCCCTCGGGCTCCCTTCTCGGGCCCCCCCTCGGGCTTCCTTCTCGGGGCCCCCCTCGGGCTCCCTTATCGGGCCCCCCCTCGGGCTCCCTTTTGGGTCGAGTTTTCCTGTTTCAAAGGGGCCCTCGGGCCCCCATGTTTAAACGGGGGGCCCTCGGGACGCCGTGTTTCAAGGGGGGCCCCTCCGGTCGCCTTGTTTCAAAGAAGCTACCTCGGGCCCTCCGGTTTCAAGGGTTGCCTAAACTTCGGAGTCATGAGACGTATCGTATATTATGACGTATCTCAATACTTTTTCGGAAAAAAACACAATTTTCCAAAAAAATAAGTACCGAGAGAAGCTCGGTCGCCAGGTACTATTTATTTAACACTACATTTTTTTATTATTTTTATTATCTGTTGTTATTGCGGCCATAGTTGTCCGCATTCTGTGAAAATTTCAAGTGTCTAACTATTACGCTTCAAAAGATACAGCCCTGTGACAGACGGAAGGACGGACAGCCGGACAGCTGAGCCTTAGTAATAGCACTCTTGGGGTACGGAACCCTAAAAATGAAATGCTGTACCTACGTTGGTAAGCGCAACACTTGAGAACGGCTGGACCGATTTGGATATTTTTTTTAGAATCCCCGTAATGGTCCAGGTCAGGTTCTTACGGAAATAAAAATTGGCAAAGGTTTGCCGGAAAATTGGAAAATCTTTATTTCCTTAAAAATATTACCTAGACTATTACGAACAGGTACTCAAAAAAAAAATTGCCAAATCGGTCCACCTGTTCTCAAGTGATGCGTTTACCAACGAATAGCGTTTCATTTTTATATAATAGACTGGAGAAGTCGTGACGTCAGTGAGAGTGGGGACTTCTCAAAACAAACGCACGTGCTAGTGACGTGTCAACAGCTGGCTGGAAATAGTGAGATTACTGTCCAAATGTGGTTAGCTTTAACCTCCCTGGGTTAACCCACGCTTAACCATGACTACAAAATGTGTTCTTAAACCCAGAAAATGAACGTTGATTTAAACCACTTTTATATAACCTCAAATGCTCAAAGCATGAAATGGAAAGGAAAGGTTTGGAAAGGTTTTGGTTCCCCCACCAGTGACTCTATAAAAATGTAATGCTGTTCGTTGGTAAGCGCATCACTTGAGAATGGCTGGCCAGAATTGGCTAATTTCTTTGTTAATATTTGTAATATAGTCCAAATAAGATTTTTACGAAAGCAAAATGGAAAATTTACTCGGAAAATTCGAAAATTCGGGAAAAAGTGAAATACACTGCACGTGCGTAAATGTTGAAATGGTGTATTTGTAGGCGCATCACTTGAGAACGGATGAACCCATTTCGCTAATAATTTTTTCCTCATATTCGTCATAGTCCAGATAAGGTTCCTACGGAAATAAAAATTGTAAAAGTTGCCCGAAAGATTGGAGAATTCGGGAAAAACTGAAAGTGATTTTTTCATGGGATTTTTATATAAATTCAAAACCATAACTCCCGATTCGAACGATGGATATGCCTAATTCTTTTTTTGTTTCGTTTGTTATGGTCCTGGAAAAGTTTTCGGGAAAACAAAATTCGAGCCAATTATAAATAAAAGTCGGAAAATTAGGAAACACTGCAAAATCATGATATCTGTATGCATTCTCGATCATAACTGACGATAGGAAAGACCTATTTTTTGTTTTGTTCGTTCTGCTCCGGGGATGTGAGCTTTTTTATAAGTTTTAAGTTGTCATAAAAAATGTCTCCAAAATTTAGTTGTAATTAAAGCAATGGTGTATTGAAGGGTTAAGAAATAGTTTTAAGGATGCTTTTAAAATTTAGCCTTGTTTAAAACAATTTAAAAATTATAAACAGTGTCAAATATTTAAAAACACCATTTTTTAAGTTTTTAACCCAGAAATACACCTTTGCTTTACAATCAAATTAAAAACACAACACAATTTAAAACAGTGTGTGTAAAACACACCCCTAAAACAATTATTTTCAACCATAAATACACCCTTGCTTTTATTACAACCAAATATTAAACATAATTTAAAAGGGTAAAAGGGTACCAACATTTTAAATAAAAAAAAACACAAAATTAACATAATCCGCCTCCGGAAAAATAAAAATCTGGCAATAATATCCCATTTCAACGCACTGTTGCGCCTAAACGGTTCACCCGACAAAAAAATATGGTAGGTTAGACCTGTTAGACCCAATTCGTATTCCACCTCAAAAAACATAAAGTATCAAAAACCCAAAACTAGAAGAAAATTTGTTAAGCAGGACACCTAAAACCTTTTGTGACTGGAATGATGGGTTCAAAAACCGTTTTAAGGGCGTTTTTAAATATCTGACACTGTTTATAATTTTTAAATTGTTCTATAAAAAACATTTTTTAAATTTGGTTGTAATCAAAAAACGGAGTATTTAAGAGTTAAAAAAATGTTTTAAGGGTGGTTTGACATTAAAATATAATTTTAAAATTCTCAGATAACAGCTTTCTGAATTGTTACCGCTCATCTTTTCGCTCGTAGCGTTAAATATCTCCAATATTACATTAAATGAATAATCGAGTGAATGCGCTGTTGTCACATGAACGGGATTCCCATTATGCATTAAACATCTTAAGGTCGGGCATCATCGACAAAGTATCTGCAGTAGATATACAGTGTTATACAAATCTGTCGTGCGCCCCCTACAGTGAACTTCAAAAACTAAACGTGTGTATTTTACGATATATGGTGACTTTACCCGCCAAATGAAAATTTTGCCAGTAGATGGCTTTAGTCGTATTAACGAGAAATAACTCGGATATACACGTGAATTTTACGAAGCCCAAAGTCGGGCTTCGTAAGTAGGTGTCGGGCTTGGTATTACTTTCCAACATAGCATTTTGGGCTTGACATTGCAATGTTGAAATGCTATGTTGGAAAGTAATACCAAGCCCGACACCTACTTACGAAGCCCGACTTTGGGCTTCGTAAAATTCACGTGTATATCCGAGTTATTTCTCATTGATAAGACTAAAGCCATCTACTGGCAAAATTTTCATTTGGCGGGTAAAGTCATCATATATCGTAAAATACACACGTTTAGTTTTTGAAGTTCACTGTAGGGGGCGCACGACAGATTTGTATAAAACTGTATATCTACTGCAGATACTTTGTCGATGATGCCCGACCTTAAGATGTTTAATGCATAATAGGAATCCCGTTCATGTGACAACAGCGCATTGACTCGATTATTCATTTAATGTAATTTGGCAAATTTTTTTTGAGTACCTATTCGTAATGGTCTAAGTAATGTTTTTATGGAAATAAAGATTTTCCAATTTTCCGGCAAATCTTTCCCAATTTTTATTTCCGTAAGAACCTGACCTGGACCATTACGGGGATTCTAAAAAAAAATAGCCAAATCGGTCCAGCCGTTCTCAAGTGTTGCCAAGTGTGTTACCAACGTAGGTACAGCATTTCATTTTTAGGGTTCCGTACCCCAAGAGTGCTATTACTAAGCCTCAGCTGTCCGGCTGTCCGTCCTTCCGTCTGTCACAGGGCTGTATCTTTTGAACCGTAATAGTTAGACACTTGAAATTTTCACAGAATGCGGACAACTATGGCCGCAATAACAACAGATAATAAAAATAATAAAAAAATGTAGTCTTAAATAAATATTGTACGGTGGTACGAAACCCTTCGTGTGCGAGTCCGACTTGCACTAACACGACTTTTATTATATAGATATGTAAACTACCAAGTCCCTACAAATTTAATGTGGTATAAATAACCATTCTGGGACTGTAATAAACACTGTTGTCAAATGTGCAAATACGTGTCTTTAATAGTAATTTACGTTAAGTCCGGAAAACTCATTTTTACAGTAACAAGTCGAAATGTTTACAGACGAGGCGACGAAGGAGCCGAGTCTGGAATTTTGAGACAAGTAACTGTAAAAGTTTCCGGACGTATGTCGTAATGCGTTTTATTTCATGCTACAGATACTAAATCATTGTTTTCATTAAAAAAAAAAAATGGAATTCAGAATTTAAACATCCATGAATTTGGTTGTATTTTTTTACAGGACTTGTACTGTAAACTCCCATTTTCCGGACTCAAAACTAACGTAAAACTAACAAATATGACACAGTATGAAATAATAGTAATTTACATTATAAGTCCGGAAAACTCATTTTTACAATAACGAGTCTGGAATTTTGAGACAAGTTACTGTAAAAGTTTCCGGGCGTATGTCGTAATGCGTTTTATTTCATGCTATAGTAATTTACGTTATAAGTCCGGAAAATTCATTTTTACAGTAACGAGTCGAAATGTTTACAGACGAGGCGACGAAGGAGCCGAGTCTGGAATTTTGAGACAAGTTACTGTAAAAGTTTCCGGACGTATGTCGTAATGCGTTTTATTTCATGCTACAGATACTAAATCATTGTTTTCATTTTAAAAAATTTAATTGGAATTCAGAATTTAAACATCCATGAATTGAGTATCTATAACAACAGTTTGATTTGTTGCTTGTATTTTTTTTACAGGACTTGTACTGTAAAGTCTCATTTTCCGGACTCAAAACTCTGACGTAAAACTAACAAATATGACACAGTATGAAATAAAAGATATTAAATCATGGTTTTTATTTTAAAAAATGAAATTGGAATTCAGAATTTAAACATCCATGAATTGAGTATCTATAACAACAGTTTGATTTGTTGCTTGTATTTTTTTTACAGGACTTGTACTGTAAAGTCTCATTTTCCGGACTCAAAACTCTGACGTAAAACTAACAAATATGACACAGTATGAAATAAAATAAATAAATAATAGAAATTTTAGCCAAACGCTTCAGTTCCGATTTTTTTTCTGTTTCGACACTTGAAAATTTTTAGTTAAAATATCAATAGTATTTTACTAAAAAAATAGCTTAAGTCACAGTAAATTTTCTATAAAACGCTTGTTTGTACTGTTTTCTTTGTACGGACAAAAGCTTGACTTGATTTCCACGCAAATAAGCGCAGGAGAGTTGTGAAGAACATACTCTATTAATTTTAGAATTTAGGGTATTGTTGGAGACATCAAACCACCTTGACTTTTAATTGAGCAATAACATGTAAAAAATGTCTTTGTAAGTATTTTACCACAATTTGGCTGTAAATAGGCGTTATAAAACGCCGATATATAAAAATTTTACCGAAACGCTTCAGTTCCGAAATTTTAGCAATAATTTTGTTTTTAAGAGCTTGTTGTCTAAACTTGACTTAGAAAGTAGTTTAAAGTAGTATTTAGCATAAATCTCAAAATTAAACAAAATATTTTGTTCTTACAGGCCTCACCCGTGCGACAAGGTAACTTGTTTGCACCAAAATTATTCCCTCTTGAAGCCTTTATTGAAGCTTCATTTTACCCTAAATTATCGTAATTATTTTTAATAAATAACAGTTCTTGGACGGTAGTAAAAGTATATTTCATACGAGTGCGCTGTCATTACACTTTTCAGGGGCGAGGGCGAATTTTTGCAGCCCGAGGCGAATGCCGAGGGCCGCAATGAGGCCGAGCCCCTGAAAAGTGACAGGGCACGAGTATTGAATAGTTTCTTTTTGGATTCGTTCCCGCAAAATGAGAAAAAGTACAAATTTACATCAGATTTTGAGGTTAGGTTGACTGCTGCCAAATTAAATACATACGATGTTTCACAAAACGTATACAATAGTATATTTTATTACAAGGCCAGAAAATGTCATTTTGCAAGTGCTGCGAGCACAGTTTCGGGTCTTGTGATAAACGAAACTTTTTCGGCCGACAAAAGATTTTCATTGTTCACTTTTGTAGGGGGGCCTCATGCCTCATGGCAAAGAGCCCCCTTGGGCCCCCATATCGCAAGGCCCCCCAAAAGTCTAAGGGGGCCTCATAACGCATGGGGGCCCTCGTGTCTCAAAGAGCCCCTTTGGGCCCCCGTGTTTCAAGGGCTCCACATGTCAAAAGGACCCCCCCCCCATGTCTTAAAGGGCCCCCTTGGGCCTCTCTGTTAAAGGGGGTTTTGTTATTGTCGTTGTCCTATACCAAGGGCCCCCCCCTGTAATTTTTCCGATGTTTTAATGGTAGTTATTCTGCTATTCGGGGCGGTGACAAATCCAACGAACATAAAAGCTTGCATTGAAAAATCCCTAGTTTCCATGTTTTAGCCTAGGCAGGCAAATATCGTTTTCCAGCCGATTTGGACGACTGGAAAATAACTAAATTGAGACGAAGGCCGAAAAAAAACACAATATTTGCTCCGAAAAATTCGTGAGATGGTATGAGGGGTGGTAGAAATAGAATTCCCTCAAGAACAGCAGAAACAAAAGGGGATGTTGTAAATAATGTAAGAGGCACAAAACTTTGGACTTTAGTAAGTTGTTAGTTTTATAAACAGTACTTTTATAGTTTATAAATGACAAAGGCCTATTTAAAATTGTTTACGCAGTTAAATATTATAGCAATAAATAATTTGTACTTGATAGGCCTCACCAGTTGGCTCCTGTTATTCTGCACCTACCTGTGGGACGACGGGTAAATAAAACAAATTGGAACTACTTTTATGAATAATTTTGCTGTCATTATCATTCATTATTATTATTCATTATCAATATATTGCCAAGAAAATACAGGTGCCCGATTCCAAACAAATAATTTAAGAAAAACTTGTGGTGGAAATGCTGGCAACACCGCTTGGCTTCGTATAATACGTGATATACATTTTTTTATACAAACGGGATTGTTAAAGTAAGCAGAGCATGTGTGGTTTCGTAAAATCTGAGAAACATAGAATTATTTGTATGTCAACAAAAAGTTACCCCTCTCAGGTTGCGCTGATTAATGTGGTGATATAAAACCTATATATCCAGCAAATATATCTGTAACTATAAAGGAAAGGGCGGGCTTCTGAGTGCCCAGCTATCCATACCAAGCCCGACAAACACCACAGGCACTCAGAAGCCCGCCCTTTCCTTTATAGTTACAGATATATTTGCTGGATATATAGGTTTTATATCACCACAATAATCAGCGCAACCTGAGAGGGGTAACTTTTTGTTGACATACAAATAATTCTATATTTCTCAGATTTTACGAAACCACACATGCTCTGCTTACTATAACAATCCCGTTTGTATAAAAAAATGTATATCACGTATTATACGAAGCCAAGCGGTGTTGCCAGCATTTCCACCACAAATGTAGACTAAATTAATATTGTATGCTGACTTATTATTCAACAAAATTGTATTTTTTTAAGTGTTTCTTAAATTATTTGTTTGGAATCGGGCACCTGTATTTTCTTGGCAATATATTGATAATGAATAATAATAATGAATGATAATGACACCAAAATTATTCATAAAGGTAGTTCCAATTTCTTTTATTTACCCGTCGTCCCACAGGTAGGTGCAGAATAACAGGAGCCAACTGGTAAGGCCTATCAAGTACAAATTATTTATTGCTATAATATTTAACTGGGTAAACAATTTTAAATAGGCCTTTGTCATTTATAAACTATAAAAGTACTGTTTATAAAACTAACAACTTACTAAAGTCCAAAGTTTGAATTTTTCGGAACAAATATTGTGTTTTTTTCGGCCTTCGTCTCAATTTAGTTATTTTCCAGTCGTCCAAATCGACTGGAAAACGATATTTGCCTGCCTAGGCTAGAACATGGAAACTAGGGATTTTTCAATGCAAGCTTTTATGTTCGTTGGATTTGTCACCGCCCCGAATAGCAGAATAACTACCATTAAAACATCGGAAAAATTACAGGGGGGGGCCCTTGGTATAGGACAACGACAATAACAAAACCCCCTTCAACAGAGGGGCCTAAGGGGGCCCTTTAAGACATGGGGGGGGGTCCTTTTGACATGTAGAGCCCTTGAAACAGGGGGGCCCAAAGGGGCTCTTTGAGACACGAGGGCCCCCATGCGTTATGAGGCCCCCTTAGACTTGTGGGGGGCCTTGCGATATGGGGGCCCAATGGGGCTCTTTGCGACACGTGGGCCCCCATGAGGCATGAGGCCCCCCTACAAAAGTGAACAATGAAAATCTTTTGTCGGCCGAAAAAGTTTCGTTTATCACAAGACCCGAAACTGTTTTGCAAGTGCTTGCACTTGTGAAGTCTCGGCTACGCCTCGACTCCACAAACTGTGCTCGCACTTGCAAAATGACATTTTCTGGCCTTGTAATAAAATATACTATTATCGTTCGACACTGTCAGAATTTTCAAATTTTCACTTGTGTAAACACTCTCTGTCATGAAATAATGAAAATGACAGATAAACGTCACACAATTTTTAGGGATTTTAAGCAATTTAAAGGCTTTCCGGGGTGGTGTCGAACGATAAAACGTTGTATTACACTCGTCCCTGTGTAGATTGAACGCTTTATCCCACTCGGGGTCACAAAAGCACTCGTTTCACTCGTGCTTTTATAAACCCCTTGTGGGATAAAGCGTCCAATTTACACAGGAACTCGTATAATAAACTACTATTGTATTCGTTTTGTGAAACACATAATGCGTAATGAAATACATAGCAACATACATAAATTTTGCATCGTATGTATTTAATTTGGCAGCAGTCAACCTAACCTCAAAATCTGATGTAAATTTGTACTTTTTTTTATTTCGGCATTCGCCTCGGGCTGCAAAAATTCGCCCTCGCCCCTGAAAAGTGTAATGACAGCGCACTCGTATGAAATATACTATTACTACCGTCCAAGAACTGTTATTTATGAAAAATAATTACGATAATTTAGGGTAAAATGAAGCTTCAGTAAATGCTTCAAAAGGGAATAATTTTGGTGCAAACAAGTTACCTTGTCGCACGGGTTCGCACGGGTGAGGCCTGTAAGAACAAAATATTTTGTTTAATTTTGAGATTTATGCTAAATACTACTTTAAACTACTTTCTAAGTCAAGTTTAGACAACAAGCTCTTAAAAACATAATTATTGCTAAAATTTCGGAACTGAAGCGTTTCGGTAAAATTTTTATATATCGGCGTTTTATAACGCCTATTTACAGCCAAATTGTGCTAAAATACTTACAAAGACATTTTTTACATGTTATTGCTCAATTAAAAGTCAAGGTGGTTTGATGTCTCCAACAATACCCTAAATTCTAAAATTAATAGAGTATGTTCTTAACAACTCTCCTGCGCTTATTTGCCTGGAAATCAAGTCAAGCTTTTGTCCGTACAAAGAAAACAGTACAAACAAGCGTTTTATAGAAAATTTACTGTGACTTATGCTATTTTTTTAGTAAAATACTATTGATATTTTAACTAAAAATCCTCAACTGTCGAAACAGAAAAAAAATCGGAACTGAAGCGTTTGGCTGAAATTTCTATTATTTATTTATTTTAAAGACACGTATTTGCACATTTGACAACAGTGTTTATTACAGTCCCAGAATGATTATTTATACCACATTAAATTTGTAGGGACTTGGTAGTTTACAAATCTATATAATAACAGTCGTGTTAGTGCAAGTCGGACTCGCACACGAAGGGTTTCGTACCACCGTACAATATTTATTTAAGACTAAATTTTTTTATTATTTTTATTATCTGTTGTTATTACGGCCATAGTTGTCCGCATTCTGTGAAAATTTCAAGTGTCTAACTATTACGGTTCAAAAGATACAGCCCTGTGACAGACGGAAGGACGGACAGCCGGACAGCTGAGCCTTAGTAATAGCACTCTTGGGGTACGGAACCCTAAAAATGAAATGCTGTACCTACGTTGGTAACACACTTGGCAACACTTGAGAACGGCTGGACCGATTTGGCTATTTTTTTTAGAATCCCCGTAATGGTCCAGGTCAGGTTCTTACGGAAATAAAAATTGGGAAAGATTTGCCGGAAAATTGGAAAATCTTTATTTCCATAAAAACATTACCTAGACCATTACGAATAGGTACTCAAAAAAAAAGTGCCAAATCGGTCCACCTGTTCTCAAGTGATGCGTTTACCAACGAATAGCGTTTCATTTTTATATAATAGACTGGAAAAGTCGTGACGTCACTGAGAGTGGGGACTTTTCAAAACAAACGCACGTGCTAGTGACGTGTCAACAGCTGGCTGGAAATAGTGAGGTTACTGTCATTCGCTGTAATTTTTTTTGCAAAATTTACCCGGAAAATTCGAAAATTCGGGAAAAACTGAAATACACTGCACGTGCGTAAATGTTGAAATGGTGTATTTGTAGGCACATCACTTGAGAACGGATGAACCCATTTAGCTAATAATTTTTTCCTCATATTTGTCATAGTCCAGATAAGGTTCCTACGGAAATAAAAATTGTAAAAGTTGCCCGAAAAATTGGAAAATTCGGGAAAAACTGAAAGTGATTTTTTCTATGGGATTTTTATATAAATTCACAACCATAACTCACGATTCGAACGATGGATATGCCTAATTCTTTTTTTGTTTTGTTCGTTATGGTCCTGGAAAAGTTTTCGGGAAAACCAATTATAAATAAAAGTCGGAAAATTAAGAAATACTGCAAAATTATGATATTTGTATGCATTCTCAATAATAACTGATGATAGGAAAGACCTATTTTTTTGTATTAAGTTTTAAGTTGTCATAAAAAATGTCTCCAAAATTTAGTTGTAATTAAAGCAATGGTGTATTGAAGGGTTAAAAAATAGTTTTAAGGATGCTTTTAAAATTTGGCCTTGTTTAAAACAATTTAAAAATTATAAACAGTGTCAAATATTTAAAAACCACCTTTTTTTAAGTTTTTAACCCATAAATACACCTTTGCTTTACAATCAAATTAAAAACACAACACAATTTAAAGCAGTGTGTGTAAAACACACCCTTAAAACAATTATTTTTAACCATAAATACACCCTTGCTTTTATTACAACCAAATATTAAACCTAATTTAAAAGGGTAAAAGGGTACCAACATTTTAAATCAAAAAAACACAAAATTAACATAATCCGCCTCCGGAAAAATAAAAATCTGGCAATAATATCCCATTTCAACGCACTGTTGCGCCTAAACGGTTCACCCGACAAAAAAATATGGTAGGTTAGACCTGTTAGACCCAATTCGTATTCCACCTCAAAAAACATAAAGTATCAAAAACCCAAAACTAGAAGAAAATTTGTTAAGCAGGACACCTAAAACCTTTTGTGACTGGAATGATGGGTTCAAAAAACGTTTTAAGGGCGTTTTTAAATATCTGACACTGTTTATAATTTTTAAATTGTTCTATAAAAAACGTTTTAAAAATTTGGTTGTAATAAAAAAACTGAGTATTTAAGAGTTGAAGAAACGTTTTAAAGGTGGTTTGACATTAAAATATAATTTTAAAATTCTCAGATAAGAGCTTTCTGAATTGTTACCGCTAAATCATCTTTTCGCTCGTAGCGTTAAATATCTCCAATATTACATTAAATGAATAAAAGAGTGAATGCGCTGTTGTCACATGAGCGGGATTCCTATTATGCATTAAACATCTTAAGGTCGGGCATCATCGACAAAGTATCTGCAGTAGATATACAGTTTTATACAAATCTGTCGTGCGCCCCCTACAGTGAACTTCAAAAACTAAACGTGTGTATTTTACGATATATGGTGACTTTACCCACCAAATGAAAATTTTGCCAGTAGATGGCTTTAGTCGTATCAATGAGAAATAACTCGGATATACACGTGAATTTTACGAAGCCCAAAGTCGGGCTTCGTAAGTAGGTGTCGGGCTTGGTATTACTTTTCAACATAGCATTTTGGGCTTGACATTGCCGCCGTATATGTCTATGTATATATATATATATATATATATATATATATATATATATACATACCCAGCTATCCATACCAAGCCCGACAAACACCACAGGCACTCAGAAGCCCGCCCTTTCCTTTATAGTTACAGATATATTTGCTGGATATATAGGTTTTATATCACCACATTAATCAGCGCAACCTGAGAGGGGTAACTTTTTGTTGACATACAAATAATTCTATGTTTCTCAGATTTTACGAAACCACACATGCTCTGCTTACTATAACAATCCCGTTTGTATAAAAAAATGTATATCACGTATTATACGAAGCCAAGCGGTGTTGCCAGCATTTCCACCACAAATGTAGACTAAATTAATATTGTATGCTGACTTATTATTCCGTGTTCTTCAAATACAATAAACAAAATTGTATTTTTTTTTTAAGTTTTTCTTAAATTATTTGTTTGGAATCGGCAATGTATTTTCTTGGCAATATATTGATAATGAATAATAATAATGAATGATAATGACAGCAAAATTATTCATAAAGGTAGTTCCAATTTGTTTTATTTACCCGACGTCCCACAGGTAGGTGCAGAATAACAGGAGCCAACTGGTGAGGCCTATCAAGTACAAATTATTTATTGCTATAATATTTAACTGGGTAAACAATTTAGGCCTTTGTCATTTATAAACTATAAAAGTACTGTTTATAAAACTAACAACTTACTAACGTCCAAAGTTTTGTGCCTCTTACATTATTTACAACATCCCCTTTTGTTTCTGCTGTTCTTGAGGGAATTCTATTTCTGCCTCCCCTCATACCATCTCACGAATTTTTCAGAGCAAATATTGTGTTTTTTTCGGCCTCCGTCTCATAGTTATTTTCCAGTCGTCCAAATCGGCTGGAAAACGATATTTGCCTGCCTAGGCTAGAAAATGGAAACTATGGATTTTCAATGCAAGCTTTTATGTTTGTTGGATTTGTCACCGCCCCGAATAGCAGAATAACTACCATTAAAACATCGTAAAAATTACAGGGGGGGGCTTTGGTATAGGACAACGACAATAACAAAACCCCCTTCAACAGGGGGGCCCAAGGGGGCCCTTTAAGACATGGGGGGGGGGTCCTTTTGACATGTGGAGCCCTTGAAACAGGAGGGCCCAAAGGGGCTATTTGAGACACGAGGGCCCCCATGCGTTATGAGCCCCCCCTTAGACTTGGTGGGGCCTTGCGATATGGGGGACCAAGGGGGCTCTTTGCGACACGTGGGCCCCCATGAGGCATGAGGCCCCCCTACAAAAGTGAACAATGAAAATCTCTTGTCGGCCGAAAAAGTTTCGTTTATCACACGACCCGAAACTGTTTTGCAAGTGCTTGCACTTGTGAAGTCTCGGCTACGCCTCGCCTCCACAAACTGTGCTCGCACTTGCAAAATGACATTTTCTGGCCTTGTAATAAAATATACTATTGTATTCGTTTTGTGAAACACATAATGCGTAATGAAATACATAGCAACATACATAAATTTTGTATCGTATGTATTTAATTTGGCAGCTGTCAACCTAACCTCAAAATCTGATGTAAATTTGTACTTTTTCTCATTTTGCGGGAACGAATACAAAAAAAAACACTATTCAATACTCGTGCCCTGTCACTTTTCAGGGGCTCGGCCTCATTGCGGCCCCCGGCATTCGCCTCGGGCTGCAAAAATTCGCCCTCGCCCCTGAAAAGTGTAATGACAGCGCACTCGTATGAAATATACTATTACTACCGTCCAAGAACTGTTATTTATTAAAAATAATTACGATAATTTAGGGTAAAATGAAGCTTCAGTAAAGGCTTCAAGAGGGAATAATTTTGGTGCAAACAAGTTACTTTGTCGCACGGGTGAGGCCTGTAAGAACAAAATAATTTGTTTAATTTTGAGATTTATGCTAAATACTACTTTAAACTACTTTCTAAGTCAAGTTTAGACAACAAGCTCTTAAAAACAAAATTATTGCTAAAATTTCGGAACTGAAGCGTTTCGGTAAAATTTTTATATATCGGCGTTTTATAACGCCTATTTACAGCCAAATTGTGCTAAAATACTTACAAAGACATTTTTTACATGTTATTGCTCAAATAAAAGTCAAGGTGGTTTGATGTCTCCAACAATACCCTAAATTCTAAAATTAATAGAGTATGTTCTTAACAACTCTCCTGCGCTTATTGGCGTGGAAATCAAGTCAAGCTTTTGTCCGTACAAAGAAAACAGTACAAACAAGCGTTTTATAGAAAATTTACTGTGACTTAAGCTATTTATTTAGTAAAATACTATTGATATTTTAACTAAAAATCCTCAACTGTCGAAACAGAAAAAAAAATTCTATTATTTATTTATTTTAAAGACACGTATTTGCACATTTGACAACATTGTTTATTACAGTCCCAGAATGGTTATTTATACCACATTAAATTTGTAGGGACTTGATAGTTTACATATCTATATAATAAAAGTCGTGTCAGTGCAAGTCGGACTCGCACACGAAGGGTTTCGTACCACCGTACAATCTATCTAATCTAATATATTTAAACGAGCAATTCTTGTAAATTTATTTATTTATTTATATATTTCGCGGATCTCGGAAACGGCTCTAACGATTTGGATGAAATTTTGTATTCAGATAAAGTTTTGCTTTTTAAGTCTACCTATGTAGTTGGATTTCTTGTAGAAACGTAATTTTACACAAAAATACGGTTTTTTAAGATCCTTTATCCGCTGTCATACTGACAATCATCTGACAATTTCAAACACCTTGGTGATGGTGATGAATGAGAGCGGGAACGCGTGTGAATGAAACGACTGCGACTAGCGTAGTAGGAGGTATTTCGGCAGTTCAGATGGTGGCTACGCCCCCCTGCCCAAGGATATCTCAAGGAGGCTTGTCTGTCTCAACGGGCCCTCCTTTCTAAAGATTTCAAGTCAATTAAATTTGTCTCATACATAAATCCTATTTTAGAACTAAACAAATTCAACTTTCGACTTCTATAATTATGTTGATAACCGATGAGGCCCCCTCGGGCCCGCCTGGTGCGAGGGGCCGCTCCTCGGGCTCGCCTGTTTCGATGGGCCCCCTCCCTCTCGGACTCCCCTTTCGGGGGGGATCGAGTTTCCTTGTTTCAAAGGTGCCCTCGGGCCCCCATGTTTAAACGGGGGGCCCTCGGGACGCCGTGTTTCAAGGGGGGCCCCTCCGGTCGCCTTGTTTCAAGGAAGCTACCTCGGGCCCTCCGGTTTCAAGGGTTGCCTAAACTTCGGAGTCATGAGACGTATCTCAATACTTTTTCGGAAAAAAATACAATTGTCCAAAAAAATAAGTACCGAGAGAAGCTCGGTCGCCAGGTACTACTTATTTAACACTACATTTTTTAATTATTTTTATTATCTGTTGTTATTGCGGCCATAGTTGTCCGCATTCTGTAAAAATTTCAAGTGTCTAACTATTACGGTTCAAAAGATACAGCCCTGTGACAGACGGAAGGACCGACAGCCGGACAGCTGAGCCTTAGTAATAGCACTCTTGGGGTACGGAACCCTAAAAATGAAATGCTGTACCTACGTTGGTAAGCGCAACACTTGAGAACGGCTGGACCGATTTGGCTATTTTTTTAGAATCCCCGTAATGGTCCAGGTCAGGTTCTTACGGAAATAAAAATTGGGAAAGATTTGCCGGAAAATTGGAAAATCTTTATTTCCTTAAAAACATTACCTTAAAAAATTGCCAAATCGGTCCACCTGTTCTCAAGTGATGCGTTTACCAACGAATAGCGTTTCATTTTTATATAATAGACTGGAGAAGTCGTGACGTCAGTGAGAGTGGGGACTTCTCAAAACAAACGCACGTGCTAGTGACGTGTCAACAGCTGGCTGGAAATAGTGAGGTTACTGTCATTCGCTGTAATTTTTGTTTTCATTTACTTTACGTTTCATCCAAGTGTGGTTAGCTTTAACCTCCCTGGGTTAACCCACGTTTAACCATGACTACAAAATGTGTTCTTAAACCCAGAAAATGAACGTTGATTTAAACCACTTTTACATAACCTCAAATGCTCAAAGCATGAAATGGAAAGGAATGGTTTGGAAAGGTTTTGGTTCCCCCACCAGTGACTGTATAAAAATGTAATGCTGTTCGTTGGTAAGCGCATTACTTGAGAATGGCTGGCCAGAATTGGCTAATGTCTTTGTTAATATTTGTAATATAGTCCAAATAAGATTTTTACGAAAAGCAAAAATGGAAAATTTACCCGGAAAATTCGAAAATTCGGGAAAAACAGAAATACACTGCACGTGCGTAAATGTTGAAATGGTGTATTTGTAGGCGTATCACTTGAGAACGGATGAACCCATTTCGCTAATAATTTTTTCCTCATATTCGTCATAGTCCAGATAAGGTTCCTACGGAAATAAAAATTGTAAAAGTTGCCCGAAAAATTGGAAAATTGTAAATTTTGTTTTGCTCGTTCTGCTCCCGGGATGTGAGCTTTTTTTTATAAGTTTTAAGCTGTCATAAAAAATGTCTCCAAAATTTAGTTGTAATTAAAGCAATGGTGTATTGAAGGGTTAAAAAATAGTTTTAAGGATGCTTTTAAAATTTGGCCTTGTTTAAAACAATTTAAAAATTATAAACAGTGTCAAATATTGAAAAAACACCTTTTTTTAAGTTTTTAATCCATAAATACCTACACCTTTGCTTTACAATCAAATTAAAAACACAACACAATTTAAAGCAGTGTGTGTAAAACACACCCTTAAAACAATTATTTTCAACCATAAATACACCCTTGCTTTTATTACAACCAAATATTAAACCTAATTTAAAAGGGTAAAAGGGTACCAACATTTTAAATCAAAAAAACACAAAATTAACATAATCCGCCTCCGGAAAAATAAAAATCTGGCAATAATATCCCATTTCAACGCACTGTTGCGCCTAAACGGTTCACCCGACAAAAAAATATGGTAGGTTAGACCTGTTAGACCCAATTCGTAATCCACCTCAAAAAACATAAAGTATCAAAAACCCAAAACTAGAAGAAAATTTGTTAAGCAGGACACCTAAAACCTTTTGTGACTGGAATGATGGGTTCAAAAACCGTTTTAAGGGCGTTTTTAAATATCTGACACTGTTTATAATTTTTAAATTGTTCTATAAAAAACGTTTTAAAAATTTGGTTGTAATCAAAAAACGGAGTATTTAAGAGTTGAAAAAACGTTTTAAGGGTGGTTTGACATTAAAATATAATTTTAAAAATCTCAGATAAGAGCTTTCTGAATTGTTACCGCTAAATCATCTTTTCGCTCGTAGCGTTAAATATCTCCAATATTACATTAAATGAATAATCGAGTCAATGCGCTGTTGTCACATGAACGGGATTCCTATTATGCATTAAACATCTTAAGGTCGGGCATCATCGACAAAGTATCTGCAGTAGATATACAGTTTTATACAAATCTGTCGTGCGCCCCCTACAGTGAACTTCAAAAACTAAACGTGTGTATTTTACGATATATGGTGACTTTACCCGCCAAATGAAAATTTTGCCAGTAGATGGCTTTAGTCGTATCAATGAGAAATAACTCGGATATACACGTGAATTTTACGAAGCCCAAAGTCGGGCTTCGTAAGTAGGTGTCGGGCTTGGTATTACTTTTCAACATAGCATTTTGGGCTTGACATTGCCGCCGTATATGTCTATATATATATATATATGTATATTGGTAAAGGGTACGTTACCGCCTCAAAAGTATATACCGAAGTAACGTTGTCGCCTCGTATATGACGTTAGCGCCTCTGATTTCGGAGGCGATAACGTTTTTCCGTTTTCTCGTCGGTTTTGGCATCAGGGAGCCATTTAGAACCTTACATTAAAATTTACGTTGGAGGCCACAAAGTAGCCTCGGTACCTACAAGAATTTTTTTTAGTTCGAGCATATATCGCTGGCGCTAGTGTTCCACAAAATATATAGCGAGGACACCTTGCCGCCTCCAACTATATAAATCTAATTTTTGTATCACATATGTTACGTTAACACCTCTGCTAAATGGCAACGTCGAAAAAGAGGTTCTAACATTTCGCTTATTCCATTTCACATCATATGCGTGGAGTGACCAGTGTTGTATGGGGCAAAGGAGACGTTGCGATTTGATCTCGGGTCACTAAAATTCGTGGGTCACACAGAAAAAACCCATCAAGAATTTTACGAGTAACTGCAAAATGGGGAAAAATCCATATGTACTGAATAAAATATTTAATAATAAAATTATATAAAAACCAAACTTTTTAACGACATTTTTAATTGGTTGTATGTTTTAATTAGGTTACCTGTAGATATACAGAATGATCATAAAGTTCCGCACAAGATTCATAATTTAGTGATTTACTGTTTTTGCGAAAAACGCTCGAACAGGTCGATTTTTGTTTTTAAATTGGCATCTTTTGACATAAAAATTTTGTTGATGACGTCATCTGTTTCTGAACTTTATGATCACTCTGTATATCAAACCGCAAAGGTTTCTAAGCTTTTACTCATGATGGGGAAGGGTACAATTCCAGTGGAATTCAAGGGGAAGTCACTAGCTGAACTAGAATTTGCAATACGCTGAAGAAAATAATTATGGCAAAGAAAGCGTCAGGGAAATAGTGATATAGAACAAATAAACGAGTGCAAAATAAAAAACCTGCTCATCGACAATGAAGCGGCGGCATTCTTTGATTGTTGGCTTCCGATCTTTGAATAGCACGTGTATAAATCGGAGAGCCGGTTTTTTATTTTGCACTCGTTTATTTGTTCGATATCACTACATCCCTGACTGTTTCTTTAAGTGCAGCAACATTTTTATTGCTGATAAAGTAAAAGTATAGGGCAAAATAGTGGTACATACAGTGAGGAAATTAAGTAAGGAATAAATTCAGTAACTCCGTTAGTATTTGCACTAGAAATAGAACTTAAAAAGCATATGATAGGGCTAATTATAGCGCATCTGAGGAACGTATACTATTCTTTTTTCATTAGTTTTTTTTGACAGTTATGACGTGATCAATATTGTTTATATGGCAACCTATGTTTTTTATTTTACATTTGAATAGTTTTTTATTCTGTTTTCAACGTTGTCAAATACTTAATAGGTTAGATGAGGAAAAAATAAATTAAAACGGCGCTACCATAGAGATACCAATACAATGTTGACAAGTTCTGAATTGGTACAAAATAATTGTGTCTCAACTATTTTTCTCTATTAAATAATAAATCAACTTCTAAATAATAATACGTGCTTGCAACAGGATGGTGCTCCAACACACTAAGCCCGGTGCGGCATCATTTGGACGAAGTGTTCCCAAGAAGATGAAAGAAGAGGTCCAATAGAATGGCAGGCTAGGTCCCCAGATCGAACCCCATTAGGTTTTTTTTTATGGGGGCATTTACAAAGCAAGGTGTATCAAAACCGACCCAACAATTTGGATGATCTTGAAGGAAGCATTCGACATGAATGCAGTTTAATAACTCCCCAAATCATTCAAAATGTATTGGCTGCTTTTTATGATCTTGGATTTTGTCAGATGATGCAGGGTCATCAGTTGGAACATTTGGTCTAATATCTTTAATTTATAACAACAATAACAATTTATATAATATAAGTTTTTTTGTTATTTTTGTTAATTTGTTAGGCCTACTTTGAAATTTCGGGTTGTTTTCTTATTTTTTATCATTGATTGCATTTGGGAACTTAGTTTTATTTGGATTTCTATGTTTTTTTCTTAAATTCTGATAAAATTAGACAGCTGTTAATTTTTTGAAATTTTACAAATTTGAATTTTAGTGCCTTTTTTGATCTTTTCCTTATTTAACCTATTGAGTATTTGATAACGTTGAAATCAGAATAAAAAAGTCTATGTAAAATCAAAAACGTAGGTTGCCATTAAAGAAAAATATTGATGACGTCATAACTGTCATAAAAATTAATGAAAAAAAGTATACGTTATGCCGGCTACACACTACTCGCTACTTGCCAAGTACTTGACTTGGATGAAACTTGACAAGTACTTGTTCAAGTTCAAGTTAATCCATACACATTACATGTCTACTTGTAAAATCGCAAGTTTTTCGGGAAGTACAAGTCGAAAGACGAGTAGTGTTAAAAATGGATGCACACGACGATACGACGGCTTTAGCTGCTTTTGTAACAATATGTTGTGGACTTATCTTCTAATGAAAAACAGAAAAAAAGAATGCAAGCAAAGAAGATGGTGGGTAACATATTTGAATAATAGTAGTTGTTTATGGAATTTGTGAGATGCATCCACTCCATCTCAGTATACGATAAATGTTAACAAATACTATCACCAAATCGCTATCTTCTCATACACTGTAGGAGCAAAGAAGATTTTATCACAGGTGGCTACTTGTGCGTTAACCGCGTAATGTAGCGCTGACACACAAGTCTCAAATTACTCGGCTCGCCTTCTTTTGACTTGATGCAGATTTCCGACACACGATGGGAAGTGCAAGTACTTGGCCAAGTATATGCCAAGTTTCATACACACTACTCGCTACTTGTCAAGTACTTTGCAAGTACTTGGCAAGTAGCGAGTAGTGTGTGGCCGGCATTAGTCGGATGCGATATAATTAGCCCTACCACATGCTTTTTAAGTTTTATTTCTAGCGCAACTACCGGAGTTACTGAATTTATTCCTTACTTAATTTCCACACTGTATATTATGTATTAAAAAATAATATTTATAATTAGCTGCTGACGATGGTGTAATACTTCTTTATGAAGCAAAACATGTAACTTCTGAAGAAATATTTGAGTCAGCGGGGCCCTTCAATTACCGCCTTACAAGAAATCAACCTGAGAAAATCGTGTGCAACGAATGTGGATTAAAGAAAAATACACAGATATAGTAGTCTCAAGCTTAACACGTATTTTTGGTCGGAATCGAGACATTGCGGGACAAGTAAGTTGTAACCGATACCATATAGATTCTAACCGGTTTCATTGTCTTGTTGCAACTGGTCGACTAGATTGCAATACCGGGTGTCTTTCTTGGCACGTGTCTTGGCTCTAGACGCGTATTTAATATTTTGTTATGAATTATTACTAGCTAAAGTGAGCAATTTGTTTTTATTTATTTTGGCGAGCATGTTTTTCTAAGGCTTGCACTTTTAATGTATTCTAAAGTTGAACAGTAAAATATTAATTTGTTACACGTACTGAGGCAAGTGATCAACGCAATCTACATTTTTGGAATACGGTCCTGCCACCATTTCTTTACACCTTAGCCGACCAGCCGACCTCTATAGAATGTTTATTTCAGAATCAGTTTAGGACGTTCATAGATAAGTTGGCCGTGTATCATTTCCCCTCCCAACCTCGTGACAATTTAAGCTTGGGGCTACTATAGTTGAAGAAGCGAGCTCGTATTCCAGTGTAGAAGAAGTTCTATGTGACGATTCTTTAACCGGTTGGAACAAAGAAGAAGTAGGCCAAGACAAAGCATCAAAGCCCTTTCAAAGTCTCTTTGTCAATGTCAACATTAAAGATCTAAAATAATGAAGGCGATTTTATACAAGTTAAACCTCAGTCGACCTTAAAAGTAAAAGCACAAAATTGTTTGTTGCTATAATTTGTTAATAACCCTGTTGCATTTTCATTGACAGGCAGTATTTAGATTATATGTAGGGTAGGGCGGGGCTAGTTGAGCAATTTTTCACTTCATCGGCTATAGCTCCTAAACGATAAGTCCAAATTCCTTGATATGTGCTCTCATAGATAGGTAATGTATTCCTTTCTAAACATGTCCTAAGTCATTTATCTCTCATAAATCTTGTTTATGAGCTACGGTTCTTTAAGTGAACAAGATCAGACATGCTCAACCTACCCCATGTGATGACGTGAATGTTTGCTAGACATGTAATAAAATAGCCTTTTATAATCATCCTTTTATTTATTTATTATCCCTTATTTATAGGGATATAATTGTGAAACAAAAACTATTATTTCTTCAAATATTAAATAAAACATTTTTTACTCTTAATTTTTGGAATAGTCTCAATATTTCTACTTAAAATAATACTTAGTTAACATCAGTTATGTGACAATCAATAGACATTAAATACAACAAAAAGATATTAATGTGATATATAAAATTAATCATCGTTAACATACTTAAGACCAGCATTGCCCAACTAGCCCCGTACGAAATATTTCAAACAAAAGTGAGTTTATGAAAAAACGGTTTGAATAAGAACCGAATTCATTCTAGATATCATAAATATAATAGATTTATGAAAGCTTCACACCTACATGACCGAAAACGGTTGCTTTTTAACGTGTACAGAAGAAATATAAACCGAAACTGGTTTTTTACTTTTTCGTCGCAAAAAAACAAAGCGTCCTGATACCTCACTTGATCGACAAGTTGTTACTGGTCGTCGTGGGATGTGTTCCCCTCCTGCGTACGCTTCTTTCCGTCATTTGATGAATTAGCGTGTGGTCTGTAGTTTTCGAGATATTTCGATTGCCCAACTTACCCCGTTGCTCAACTAGCCCCGCTCTACCCTACATGATATTTCTCTTCTCAATCAATGAAATCAATTTTTTATTAAGTGGTAATCTTTAAGGTATCCACTTTGCCCCCCATTCGGTTCGCGTCCTACAAAATGGCAAAAATAACGATATTGACGAGAAGAATTTTGGAAGTATTAAAAATGTTACCTAGATTGATATTCGCTACAACATGCACTTGTCAAGCCCGAAATATGGCAACACTGTTTCAATAAAGCGCAAGAATTTCAGTGTGACGATTTGTAGAGCTCAAACTTTACTTGATCACCAAATAGACACAAATGATGCTTTTTGAAAAATAGATTATTTTGCTGAGTTTGAGATAGAGTAAAATGTTGGGGTTAGTATAGTACTGAAATAAACTATGTTGAAGAATAAATGATAAAAAATAATTTAAAAAACATTTTTATGCAACACCGCCCTTATAGTTTAATTTTCTATATCAATAGTCAAAGCAAATTAGACGAAAAAAACGACGAATAGAAGAAGAGCCTGACCTCAGAAAGCTTTTCTGTTTTTAATGTTATAGGACTTATTATGTTCTCCATTAAATTCTCATGAAGTTTTTGCCTCCCACCCAACGCTCATAAATGACGTTGGAAAATGTGTATAAAAAATAGTATCTTGATTCTTAATGTAGTAATGAAGCTGAGATTCTGCACATTTTGTTTACATTCCAGACCGCCACATCATGATACATCCCACAAGCAATGAATGAGATATATTTATTGTCGGTTAATGAAATGGAAAAATAAAATTAAACGGCTATTATTGGTGGCGAGAAAATATTTTTATAAATATCGGCATCAAATTTGCATACGTAAAATTTAAATAATGGTGCAGTTTAAATATTGTAACAAAAAATAATTATCGTTTTTCTTTCCTACAAAACATTTGCCTTCTGAAAAAAAAAAAAAAAACTTCAGACAAACGCTTTAGTTCATAATTTTGATTTTTTTAACACTTTTGACCCTTGAGGACTTTTTGGTTATATAAACCGATTGGTTGTATTGTATTTTGGTACGAAGAAATAAAGCTTGACTGGATTTCAAAGGAAATAAGCGTAGGAGATTTCTTAAACCCGTATTCTATTAATTTTAGAATTTGGGGTATTGTTGGAAACAATAAACGACCTTGAATTTTAATTGAGCAATAGCATGTAAAAAATATTTTTAGAAGTATTTTAACACGATTTAACGGTAAATTGGCGTGATAAAAACCCGATATATTGAAAAACTTCAACCGAAATGCCCCAGTTGCGAAATGTTGTTTTAAGAGCTTGTTGTCTAAATTTGAACAGTATCGGACTTAAAAAATAGCTTAAATTAGATTTAGCATAAATTGGACAGAATTTGAACATCTCGAAATTAAACCATATTTTATTTTATTTGGGTCCTGTACAGAGCTGTTTGACATCTCCACATAAAAGAATATTTTTTAATATTTCAAATACTGACGTTAGAAAATATTTGTCCTGACAGGCCTTACCCGTGAGACCACCCACAGCTCATAAATGACATTGGAAAATGAGTATAGTTTTCAGTGCGAAAGCAACCCCCGTTTTTTGCGGCGAGTACCTATATCGAAAACCATTAGCAAAATATGTATGGAAACAAAATTGTTGAGCACTTTCTTCTGTACAAGTCCATATTGAATAAAACATTTACAATAAATTGTTATTGGTCAAAAAACGGAGGTGGACTAATTCTTGTCTGCGCGTGAAAACTATACTTATTCTCCAACGTCATTTATGAGCGTTGGGTGGGAGATAAGCTTCATTACGAAACGCTCGATTTTTTTATTTATTTTTTTTGACCAAAAGGGAATGAAGCTTTTCCTGTAACTTTAATCTTTATTTGGGTCCCTGCTGATGGGAGTTCAGAACCAAAATTTTAAATTTTATAAATTAAGTTAAGATGGGCGAGGCACGTAGAGAAGTTAGAGAGGGTGATCGGGGATCTGTGCTTTGCCGCCCGGTCCAGAATCCGAAATTATACATCATTCTACATTTATAATTGTTTCTAGTTTATTATTTACGACAAAAATACGAACGTGGTACTGTAGAAAGCACAATAAATAGTGCATTAATTTATAGGACAACTTTTTTTGATTTAGGGCTTAGATTTGGAGATAGCGGATGAGAAATAGTAATTATACACCAAGGTTGAGAAACCATATTTCTTAGCCGAGCTATTTTATTTACCTAGATGCGAAGCATCGAGGTAAATAATAGTGCAAGGCTAAGAAAAGGCTTTGCAGCCGTGGTTTATATACTATTTTTTTCACTACTAGCACATTTGCTTAACTTTTCTTCAAATTATAATCATGATAATGCGAAAGGTTCCATGAAAGATATCCATAAAAAGCAAGTAGCATATGAAATTTAATCAATACCTGTCATTTCTATTTTTGTTGCGATGTTGCTAGGGTGGTCCAGCTGGCAAATTTAGCATTTCGCAAGAAATTCCAACTCCCTAGTTCTACATTGTTGAGCTGTCACCTATCATTAATAATGACAGCAAATGTCAAGTCAAAACAACAAGTGCGGCAGTAACCATGCCAACATTGTCAATATTGTTTTTATTATCTACTAGTAGGAGAGAAAAATCAATTATTTGGTAAGGTACAGAAAATCAATTTCTGAAGCTTCAAACATGATATATAATGATGTTTTCTGAAGCTAGTAGTGAAAAAAAGATCATGGAACCTTTCGCATTATCATGATTATAATTTGAAGAAAAGTTAAACAAATGTGCTAGTAGTGAAAAAAATGGTATATAAACCACGGTTGCGAAGCCTTTTCTTAGCCTTGCACTATTATTTACCTCGATGCTTCGCATCTCGGTAAATAAAATAGCTCGGCTAAAAAAATGGCTTCTCAACCTTGGTGTATAATTACTATTAAAGTTGCTACAAGATAGGAAACTCAATGCTTTTGAAAAAACTGTTCGTTTATTTTTGACCAAAGGGCTACAGAAAATGTTTTGGAAAAATATCAGAAAAATCAAACAATGTATCAAGTAATTCATAACTATAACAAAAGCTCGAAAATTTTTAATAACTTTTCTTGTGCACAAGACGATTTTTTGACGACTTCATATTTAATGTATTTACACTTTACCACTAATAACACAATCTACTATTATAGGAGCTGTGAATCGTGATTGTCGAACAAAAATTTGTTAGGAAACTGAAAATGAGGTTTTTACTAACTTTTAAGCTTTTCATCGTCTTTTTGTGTGGTATCATATTTTCACTAAATTAAAATATGTTTTTTTTTGTAAAGTGTTTATTCATATGAAACAGAAAAATAAAAAGATTAAAATAAAAAAATAATAAAAAGTAATATTTTTTGTAATACATAATTATATCGAATTATAAACAAGAAGAAAATAATCCTACTTTGTTCTATAAGAATTGTACACAAAAGCTTTTATTATTACCCAAGATTTGCCATTGAATAATTGAGGATGTTTCTTGATGAACTCCTCAACTTCACGCTTTCTATGCTCTTTGAAATAATTAGTTATTAATTTTTTTTGTTGTGTGCTCCATTTCCCTCTTGAACAACTTGGAATATTCTTCAATGAATCATTTTGATAATTCGTCTTAGAAGTATTATTTGTGTTATTTTCATATAATGTACTGACTGAAGCTTGTAAAGTGTTATCTGATTTTTTGCCTATGACTGTTCGAACTCTTTCTGTATAACTTGACTCAGGCTCAGAGTCAGATTCGTCAGAGTCAAGGTTGTTCGAAAATTCTATCTCTTCTAATGATTTGTTTTTATATTCGGCTCCTTTTCCTTTGTTTATGGCTAATAGAAGTTTAGAGACCTTGGCAGTTTGATACACATCTTGGCTTAACCTGTAATATGTTTCATGCGTCTTCTTAGTGTGGCCCATGAATGTAGCAAACTGTTCCATTTCTCCATCAGTAACATTCATAACTTGTAAAACTGTAGCTATTTGTTTTCTCAAACGGGTTGAAGTAAATAATTCTACATTTGTAACTCCAGATTCCTGAGCCATCTTCTTTAGAATGTGATATCCACTTAGCCATCTATCTGCTGTTGAAGGGTTTGCAAATAAATAGGTATTGGTACTTTGTACACAATTAGATCGAACATTTAACATCACATTAATAAAATTTTGAATATTTTTCGGAAACAGTATAGCTACAGGTTTATTTCCTTTTCCTCCGGTTACAACTCTCTTAAAATTTTTAGTCAGCACCTTTTCAGCATCTGTTAGCGATTGCATAAATTCTTCTTGATGATTTTGAGGTATTTCTTTAATATATGTCTCAACTTTTAAATATTGTACTTCTCCTATGCGTTTTCTGTTTAGTAACAAAGTCAGTGATAAGGCACATTCTGTTAATCTTCGGAATGCTTTTTTTAGTTGTTGCTTAGCTTCAATTTGTTCGCAAGATTCGTTGGCTACTTTTGTTACATATTTCTGGAAAGTTATTATGTCGTTTGTCAAAGGCAGTAGCTTAGGCTTGTCCCATTTTTTTTCATTTAAATCTTTAAGTGCCAAACTGGATATTTCTGAATTCCAATGATCCTCGATGAACTGTCTCATAAGTTTTATCTCTTTCAAAGTAGATTTGGACTCACCATTAATTTGAAGAAAACGGCTTTTTTGTATAATCATTTTAGTTGCTATACTACATACTTGTTTTAGTGTTGTGCCCATATGCAAAGCCAAACTACTTGCCTTAAATGTCTTCGTTTCTGGGTCATATTTCGAGATAATCTTCAAAGCTGCTACAATATTATTAAACAATTCAGGCTTCAATATGTCAATCAGTCTGTTGGCACCGGTCATGTCTCTCATAGCAATTAAAAGTCTACTTAATTCTCTCATTTTATTTGAGATGCTATTTCGAATTTGTTTGCGCTTATGTTTTCTGAGTAAACTTTCTGCGTAAGTGCATATAAGTACGTCACCCATTGCAACTTTGGATATTTCATCAGGGCGCATAATTTTGAAAACTTCCTCTTTCAATCTTAATGTATTGTAAAATTCATTGTAGGGACCAGTACACATCATAGCTATCTGTGACTCAGTAAGATGATTTTCCCGTCTCGCATGGCTTGTAGTCCGCAATTTACATTTTTTCCGGTGTCTTCTAAGGTAGTTCTTTTTAAAGAATCCTAAACAATAGTCACAAACTACATATTCTTCTGCTTCTATATTACATAGATCTTCTTTAGTAGAAACTTTATTCGATTTTGGCCTTCTTATTGGGCGAATTGTCTGAAACTGCTCTTTGAAAACATAGTTTCCTTGTCTCCTGATTATAGATATTAATTCCTTTCTTTTAGGATCATTTGGTTTAAGGGACACAAGCTTCTGAACCGCCCCCTCTTCCTTATGTTGTCGTGTTAAATGTCTTGGAAAATGTGTTACCTCTTTCATGCAGTATGGACATGTATTTTTTTTAGTCCACGGTCGACAATTCGATATATGTTCCACGTTGTTGGAAGGTTTTTCTAAGATCTGTCCAAATTTTACAATAACTCTGTCAATATCTGAATTCTTCTCTTCCACCGTATTTTCCTTTATGTCATTTAAATTTACAACAATCTGCTGATTCTGAGGAATTATGTGATCCTCTACGTCCAACTCGTGATTAGCCTCAACCTCCATTTCCATTTTAGTATTTTTTAATACTATATTTTGAATCACGTGTATTTTATTTCTTTCTTTATCATCGTTTGCAGTTTTTTGTAATAACTCTTTATCGACTTCTATGTAACCCGGATTATTATCTGCAACTTTCTCTGCATTTGTACGCAATAGTTCAATAGAAGAGCAGGACTCTGAAGACTCTGAATTAGAACATACATAATCTTCTTCGTCATCTGTTGAAAATGGGTCGTTCTCTTCTTCGGATATATGGGAATAGGTTGGCCAATAATCCTTCCTTTCCTTGTTTTGCCTTAATTCATAACCGTCAGTCCGAGTTTCCAATTTACATTGTAGGGTTTCTGAAATATTAAAACAGATTTCAGTAATTATGTAATTAGAATACAATCAAAATTTAAAAAATCTCTTCTCAATATTCGGTGTAGCAATAATAATTAGTCTGGTTCACAAGTTGAAAAACGTGTTAATCATACTTACTGTTAAAATACGTGCTCATTGGATTCGCAATCAACTCTAGAAAAATATGCAAAAGTTTCAAAACCGCACATAAACAATTGCAAAGTTTATTAACAATTAACGAATCCCACAAAAGGGGGATTGACAAATACCTCGAAAACTATTAATATGATAAACTAAAAAAAAAATATTCTTAAAGAAAAGGAAATTTCAGAAAAGAATGTCGACTCCCGAAACTAAATCTCTATTATTAATACTTTTCATTTGTTGAAAATAGGGCTCCGCGTGGTCGGTGCTGTACCGTTACACTGTCTTGAAATCGGCCGTTGCAAATAAAAAAAAGACACTTGAAGAAAAACAGTTCCGCAGTTAAAAAATGTATTTATTTCATACTTGTATCTAAAGTGACATTTTTCGGATTATTTTTGATACCAAAAGTGGAACATTAATGTCCTAGTACTTTAAAGAAAAATTTTAAAGTCGTAGTACTTTAAAATTATACGTCAATCATTTCTTACATTGTTCCCGAGATTTTTGTGGCATCAAATTGTTTTTCACGTGATCTGCTTCATCTACAATGTCTTGAGGCACCTCAATTTTCTCCCTTTTAAACGGAATAATCGAATAAAATATCGAAAACCATTCACCGTGACCAAGTTTTTTCGTTGTCATTTTTGACAAACGTTTGTTATTATGCGAATGTTAGTTCCCGCATATTTAATTATTACGAATAATTTGTGCGAGATAAACACACAACATTTCTTTTTATTTTGACTTAGGTCATTAAACTTGCAGTATGAAATAAAACGTTGTATTTACCTTGAACGAGGAAGTGTTTTTAAAAGTACTCACAAGTAATTCCGGCCTCGGCTAGTAAACAACTTGCTCGTACTTTAAACTTCACTTCTCGTTCTAGATAAATAATATACTATAACTGATTTTTTATAAAATGAGCCTATTGTTATTAACTAACTAAGCTATTAATTAATTTTTTCTTGTTCTCGTTTACATTCCAAGTCGGATCACTGTTAACCTAAGTCGAATGATTGTTAAACTAAAGTTCCTAAAATTATTAGGCTTCGTGGAAACCTTTTGACAACTATACTTAATGAGATCATCAACTTGCGGTATTTTTAATTAATATAATCTAGCAATTATGATTTATTAAGTAAAATGAGACAGCAGGGCCCGAGGAGCCCCTTGAGACAGGAGGCCCCAGGGAAGCCCTTGAGACAGGGACCTACTACGCTAGTAGTTTTATTCACACGCGTCCCCATCCTTATTCATCCCCACCACCGAAGTATTTGATTTCCGTTTCAGTTTTTTGAACTCACTATCTCGCTAAAGAAAGTTTCACTTTCAAAAACTCTTTCTTGAAACTCTCTAATTGTTATTAACTTTTGCAATAGTTTATATGCGGATTTAAAAATTTCGCACATTTTTGAACGTGAAACTTTCAAGTGGGCCTCCTCGGTCCTCTCTCTCTTAAGAGAACCACTCGGGCTTCGCTGTCCCAAGGGGGCCCCCTCGGTAAAAGAAAATAATTATTAAATAAATTTAAAATAGATGTAATTACGAATCCAATGAGCTATCACATCTATTTTAACTCGCAGTAGCAAGTACACAAGTCGACCAGACTATTAGTGACTATTACAATTATGTCACAATGATGGTAAATTTAAAAAATGGCTCACATTCATGCAAAAATGCTATTATTACTTAAACGCGAATACAACTACATAACTGAGATAGACACTTTAAACATGCAGGGTGTTTAAAAATTGCCGCACCGACACAATCGTACGTTATTTAGAACCATTTGGTAAGTCAGAAAAAAATATTTAAAAAATTCTTGGTGTTCATTTCTTTTCTGTATGTGGGTTTCTTTTAGGGGCCTTCTAATGTTGATTACACCAAATTATTATCAGTAAAGTACACCCAAAATGCTGCTAAAGTATGCGAAACAAAATGTAGATCAATAATTATTTGACGCAATGCCTTTGGACTTAAACATAAATATATTTAAACTCTTCTTAAATTATCGAGATTTATGCGGCAACATTGGGATATAACATATAATATAAGTATAAGAATATAATATAAGTCAACTGAATGGAGCACCAGTTTATCACGCCGGCGCCGGTCCTGTGATGGCCTGGCGCCGGCGATGAATTGGGCGAGATGGCCCAACACGTTGGCCCCCCGTTCGCCCGACCATAATCGTTTAGATTTTTTTCTTTGCGGTCATTTTAAATCGTTGGTTTACGTGACACCACCTGAGGGTCGCAAAGACCTTCTCGCAAGAATTTTTTGAGCCACTGAAGCTTGGTCAATATTGAGAGACGGGCATAGGCTTGTCTTACTCCCAATGGTCGACCATTTAAACATTTCCTGTAAATTGTATTTTAATGTTCTGTTAAATAATAAATTATTGTTCCTTCAATTGTTACAAAAATAACAAACTTCAAAAATAATTGACAATTCTCAACAATTATTATTACAATTAATACCAGTACCAGAGAACAACATTGCGTTCGTTACTTTAATGCAAGTACTTTAATTGTTCATTGCAATTTCCAACTTGCCAGATTTACCATAAAAGAAACTTTCAGTCACATGCGAATCTAACACCATTTTTTTTTATTTTTCTATTGCGTACTGTTTGCTTCTGATCACTGTACCATTAGTTTGGTGCGGCAATTTTTAAACACCCTGTTTATTGTACGTTTAAGGGAATCTACTTACCTTCATTTTTTAAGACAGCTAAATGCACTAATTTCTTACTGCGGTTCAACATTATTAAGTATTGTTTAGAAACGGCCAAACAATACAAACCTCTCTTATAACTCCTATAACAATAAATGAATGACTCGTAACGCACATGCGCATTGATCGTAAGAATTGACAACACCGCCGGGCTAAACAACGAGTTGTAAATGTAAGTGTATGTAACAGTGGGCTCATTAACGAGCGTACTATATAAAGGGCTACACAAAGTTTAGTTACCATTACCAAAAAAATAAACATAGCAAATTGTTTCCCCTCTCATATGGCCTTAGGTTGCATCACTATAAATAACGCAAAAATTATATATATACATGACTAAATCCATGAGTTAGGCTAGGAGCAAGAGCGCCCTGTGAATATATCGGGCTCAACAACATACCATTAATAAGTATATATATATATATATACTTAATAAAATCCCGAAAAGTAAAAATTAGAATTACCTTTAAATTTTGAAGGTGATATGTATTGAAATAACAGATGTTCCCAAAAGTACCTATGTATGTATATATATATATATATATATATATATATATATATATATATATCCGCTTGGTAAAAATTATTTGATTAATACATAGGTGTTGAGTATACTCAACAACCTGAGATCCACCAGAAGGGAAAGGATTTTTCAAGTACATATTGTATAAAAACATTTTAAGCGATATCTAGAGTTCAAATAACTAGAGAGGGGAAACTTTTTCACACTTTGAATTTTGTGATAAAGATCGAACAAAATCAGATCCGTGATAAATGCAGTACAACCCGAGATCCGACAATGTATAATTAAAGGCGTATAAGATAAGGTGAGGTCCGGCGACGTTGCCATTGTTTTGTTTAGTAAAACAACACGTGGGACGTATTTTTGTTCTTTATGCAAGTTGAATTTCGATGAAAAAATCACAGCACTTTCTTTCTGAGGTCCTATGTACCTTTCAATCTTTTAAAAATACATCTCCACGTCGATAGTATATTTCAAACGAGTGCGCTGTCATGACACTTTTCAGGGACGAGGGCGAATTTTTGCAGCCAGAGGCGAATGCCGAGGGCTGCAATGAGCCCGAGCCCCTGAAAAGTGACAGGGCACGAGTATTGAACAGCGTTTTTTGTATTCGTTCTAACAAAATGAGAAAAAGTAGAAATTTACAGCTGACAGCTGCCAAATTAAATACATATAATGTAATATTTATGTATATTTTTATGTATTTCATTAAGCATTATGTGTTTCAGAAAACGAATACAAAAATAATATTTTAATCTTTCAAATAATTTGATGTTAAATAGTTTGCCCTGACAGGCCTCAATATTTTGTCCTGTAAGTTAATGTTACCAGAATTATTTACGGGATGCCACATGTGATATAAATAATCATTCTAAGACTGTGATAAACGCAATATTTCCTACGAAAAATTACTGTAATGGCGTGAGGAAATGCAGAAATAACATCCTCAAGAACAGTAGAAACAAAAGGGGATATTGTAAATAATGTAAGAGACACAAAACTAGATATTTCGTATTTCTGCAGATTTTCGGAAAATCGGAAAAATTTTTAACTTGGAAAATATTGTCAAAGAAACACGTTGGCACATGGGGCGCATTTGTAATAAATAAATTGGCTACGAATTTGCAATTGACATTGTAAGCTACTGCAAATGTCCCAGTTCCACTATAAATAATATTTGAATAAATACACGTCTTTAAAATCAATAAATACATAAATAATAATCCAAATTTCAGCCAAACGCTTCAGTTCCGAATTTTTATTTCTTTTACTCTTTTGATGATTAAGAACTTTTTGGTTAAAATTTGAACGATATTTTACACAAAAAGTATTTTAAATTACAGTAAATTGTCTATAAAGCGCTTGTTTGTATTATTTTTTTGTACGAACAAAAGTTTGACCTCATTTCAACAGAAATAAGCGGAGGAGAATAATTGTTAAACCCATGTTCTATTAATTTGAGAATTTGAGTTATTGTTAGACATTGAAAACGACCTTGAATTTTAATTGAGCAAAAACGCTAAAAATGTCTTAAAAGTATTTTAACACATTTTTTTAAATTTCAATGGGGGGTAACGGGGTGGGAGGTGGAGAATCTCTGGATCCACAGAACCAATTGCAATGAAATTTTGCACACTTACTTATTTTACCACTTAGGCGCTCAATAAGAAACGGTTTTTCAAAATTACATTACAAAGGATGGTAACGGCGAGGGGGGGTTAATGTCTGGATCCACTGAACCGATTGCAATGAAATTTTTGCACATTTACGTATTTTATCACGTGGGCGCTCACTAAGACACAATTTTTCAAAATTATATTCCATAGGGGGTAACGGGGCCCTCCGCCCCGGTAATCTCTGGATCCACTGAACCGATTGCAATGAAATTTTGCACACTTTCTTATTTCACCACATAAGCGCTCACTAAGAAACGGTTTTTCAAAATGCATTCCAGATGGGGGTAACGGCGTGAGGGGGGTTAAGCTTTGGATCCACTCAACCGATTGCAATGAAATTTTGCACACTTACTTATTTTACCACGTGGGCGCTCACTAAGAAGTGGTTTTTCAAAATTCCATTCCTAAGGGGGATTAACGAGGTGAGGGGGTTAATCTCTAAATCTACTGAACCGATTGCAATGAACACTTACTTATTTTACTATGTAGGCGCTCACTAAGAAATGGTTTTTCAATATTATTAAAGTACTAATTAATAAAAAAAACATCACCGTGCGGTCATCTAGTAGGCGTTATAAAACAACGATATATTTAAACCTAAAAACCTATAAACCTCAGTTCCAAATTTTTAACAATTTTGTTTCTAAGATCTTGTGTAAATTTGAACAGTACCTGACTTAAAAAGTAACTTAATAAAGGACCTGACCCGACCTGACCTGACCTGACTTAAAAAGTAACTTAATAAAGAAGCCTTTAGCATAAATTGGATACAAAATTTGAACGTCTCGAAATTACACCATATTTTATTTATTTAGGTCCTCTAAAGAGCTGTTTGACATTTCCAATTCAAATATTTTCTAATTTTTACCGACTTCAAAAAAGGAGGAGGTTCTATGTTCGGCTTTATGTATGTTTTCTTTTTCTTTTATGTATGTTCACCGATCTCTTAGTCAATTGTAGATCTATTTTGAATATTTGAAAGGGTCGAGATGATCCCATTGTCACCAAGTCAGGAGCTGATGAGGAGATTTCATGGAAATCTAGGGAAATCCTCAAATTTTTCCTTCGTTTTATGAATGTTCAGCGATTTCTTCGTTAATTGTTTACCGTTTTTTTTGTTCTTTTTGAAATTGAAACTTTTTTTAGCGCTGTAGGGAGTCCGAAAAACTGAAACGAAATCAAAGTGAAACACTTTAGTAGTGATAGTGGGGACGCGTGTGAATGAAACGACTAGGGTAGTAGGTTTCTGTCTTAAGGGGGCCCCTCGGGTCCCGCTGTCTTTGGTCCCCTCAAATTTTACCAGAACCGAAAGTGAAATTTTATCCCCACGACGTTTTCACATCAAAATCTACGGCGCGGACCTGCACTGTGCCTTTACGTATTTTTTTGAACTATTGATTTTGACCTCGTTTTATATATTTTCGAACCCCAGAAATTGATGTGCTTTGTCTATTTTTCTTTATCTTTCTTCGTTTACGAAATACCACCTTGAAAACAATAAAATTTTCGCGAAAAAGTAAGTAACAATTTTCTCTTCAGAACTTTAGAACAATATGTTGAAATTCCGTCGGTCTCACAAGACCATTTCGACATTTGAAAGCCGAAAAAATATTTTGACGTGAACTGTATTTGTAACTGTGCCTGTGTTTGTGCTATATCCACTGTAGATCTGAACCATAAATAAATCAAATCAAATGAAGACGTCTATTCCCTCGTCAAATACAGTGATAACCCGTCAAACTTTCTTGCGTTACAAATATCGTCAGATTTTAATTGCTAATAACTACGATAATTCGTTAACAACGGTTTAGCCCACAACGGGTAGGGCATGTCTGTACGTATATCTGTCGTGCTGAATTTGTTTTTTGACCTCATCTGTAGATAAATTAGTGTAGCGTGAAAATGTGTTTAGCTAGGAGGTTAATGCAGATGTCATTGTGAAGAGCTCGCGAAGGTTTACTACGACCCAAAGTGAGAATTTGTTTTCACGTCAAAATCTTCCCCAACTGCGCCTTTACGTATTTTTTATTGTTCCAGATAAATAACTTCCATTTATCTGTCACCTTCTACTTATAATAATTACTTAACAATTTCGTCTTTAACATGGGTAGTTGCTAAACAGGCAATTTTTTGTGCATACGGTTGTATTTTTTCTAGACAACTGGTAATAATTATAGTCATCCTTTTAATCTGCAAAATATCTTAGTGTCATTCGATCAGAGAATATTCCAGTTCAGCGCTTTGCATTGTAATTTAATTCTACTTAATCTTTGTTCGGCTACCAGTCGACGTTGCCATGTCTACTGGATCTCATTTTGTGCATAATATATAAACTCCGTGTATACTACTGCAGCGCCCTCTGCAGCAGACGTTTACTAACTAAATTTGTATAAAAATTCATAAAAATGGTCAAGATGAGATCCGGGCTAAAATTGGCAGAAACATTGTTTACACTGTTTTAAACGTTTTGGGCACGATATACACGTAGAAACAAGTTGAGGTCCGTTTCGGATCTCGCCTTGCTAAAACGGAGCCCGGATCTCCGTTGTATACAAAATCTCACAAAATGATCTCGACTTGTACGAAAACATATATATATATATATATATATACATCCATAGGTACTTTTGGCAGTTCGCTTCAAGCATTCGACAAGTGCACATCGTGTGAGTGTCGGTGCGTGACCAGTGAAAATTTCTCAGTGAGCTTTTTCGGTGTTTTTGGAAGTGCCATTTCATTCGGAACAGTGAACTTGTTCACGGTGCCGAATGGTGTCCTTCCACAAACAGAGGAAGGTTGCGAAAATGCACATTTTTTGTGTATTTTTCCCGGCCTTTTGATCGGAAATTGAATGTGAGTTTTGTCTGCGGTCCGCTCTGAATTCAACACCAGTTGAGTTCTGTCTGCGGTTCGCTCCACCAGACCCCCAAAAACGTTGGACGCTTTAAGTGCCACGAATTTCCCCGACGAAATGGATTCCAATCCAACAACCCCAACCGTCGACATCGAAGACACCTACGACAGGTGGCTTCAGGAGCAGTTGGCAGCCGCCTCCAAAGGAATCGGTGATGAAGCGGAGCGCCGAATCACCGAGATGTCCCAAGGAGTGGAGGGAGCGCTGACCGATTTCGCAGCCAGACTTTCCCGGCTGGAAGAGATCATCTTGGCGCTCGTTTCCAACTCCCCGAAAACGATGACTCCCCCGACAACGTCGCAGCCGGATGTCCAACCGGCCAAGAGGGCGAAGAGGGCTGCAGAAAGCCCCATTCCAGCCCCCGAACTCACCACCCAGAACAGGTTCGAAGTTCTTTCGAACCTCCCCACCAACGGCGATGCTGTGGAAACATCGCCGCCCCAGGTCATCAGGAATGACACCCCCGCCCCCAAGAAACCCACCCCTTCTGCCCTGCCCCCAAAAGGTGGCAAAAAGAAGGGGAGCAAGAAGGAGACCCGCTTCCAGGAGCAGACCGCCTCCTTCAGGGACGTCGCCAAGGCCCCCAGGTCCGCCCCAGGTGCCGCCCCCGCCCGACCCAACAAGGCTGAACCCCTGAACAGGGAGACAGCAGCCGCCGCCCCCAACCAGGTCGCCACCCCCGGTGCCGCCCCCAACCAGGTCGCCACCCCCGGTGCCGCCCCCAACCAGGTCGCCGCCCCCAACCAGGTCGCCGCCCCCGGTGCCGCCCCAACCAGGTCGCCGCCCCCGGTGCCGCCCCCAACCAGGTCGCCACCCCCGGTGCCGCCCCCAACCAGGTCGCCACCACCGGTGCCGCCCCCAACCAGGTCGCCGCCCCCGGTGCAGCCGATGACATGGACACAGACGCTGGCGACGACGTCGAAGGAAGCTCCGGCACAACCGCCGCCGTCAACACCGTCGCCGCCACCCCCCAGAGGAAGGGAAGGATCCCTCCCATCAACGTGGTCGATTCTAGGCACTGGACCAGAATCGACCAAGAAATGCGATACAGGGGTATCAACCACCACAGGGTCACAGCGACCGCTGATGGTGGCATTCGCGTACACCCCACTACAGCAGATGATTTCAGGAAACTCATCGGTCTCCTGAGAAACCTCAGCGTGGAGCACAACAGCTACACGCTGCCAGAAGAAAAGAACGAGAGGGTGGTCATCCGGGGAGTCCCAACGGGAGTCACCGCCCAAGAGGTCTACGACGACCTCACCACCCAGGGGCTCAGAGTGGTCAAGTGCAGCAGGATGCACAGGCGAGAACAGCGGCTGCCACTCATGCTGGTGGAAGTCGAGCAGGGCCAAAAGGAGGCCGCCCAGAAAGTCCGGCACGTGTGCAGCGTGTCGGTGAAAATAGAAGAGCCCAGGAAGAAGAAGGGCGTCAACCAGTGCCACCGCTGCCAGAGGTTTCACCACTCGCAGCAGTTCTGCACTGCGGGACATCGCTGCGTCAAATGTGGCGCAGCACACAAGACCGAGGACTGCAGGAAGGATCGCTCCGCCCCTGCCAAATGCGCCAACTGTGGTGGGCCTCACACGGCCAGCTACAGAGGGTGCCCCAAGTTCCCGAAGATCAAAAAGACCAGCGCCGAAAAGACGGGCCCAAAACAGCAGGCAGCCGCTCCCAGAAGAGTCCCACCCCCAACATCCGCCCCCGGCACCGCCACGTGGGCTCAAGTCGTTGGAGGAACAAACAAGTCCGAAGCAAAGGAAAAGGCTGAGTTTACCAGCCAGAGGAACAACATCCTCACCTCAATCCTTGCAGCAAAGGACAAGAGTGATCTGGCGAAAGCTTTGATCACTCTTGCCAGTCAAATATTAAACTAATTATTGAATTTTTAGATGGATAGAAGCTCCCTCATCCCACATTCCCTGCAGATCGCCTTCTGGAACGCCAATGGGCTTCAAGCAGCTCGTAATGAGCTCGAAGAATTCACCACCTCCCATGGAGTGGACGTCGTACTCCTGTGCGAAACCAAACTCCAGGCGGAAACCAGAGATCCCAAAATCCAGGGCTTCACACTTCATCGAAACGATCGACCAGGAGGTCGAGGAGGAGGCACAGCGATTTATGTAAGAAGCATAATCAAACACTGTGTTGCAGCCGTTTCAGATCTCCAACACCTGGAGGTCACTGGGATAACAGTAACCACTGCGAATGGGCCACTCCGCCTATTTGCATGTTACAATCGCCCCCAGCCGACCTTCAGACTTCTCGAAGACGACCTGCGCGAACTCATGGATGGCAACATTCCAACCATCGCGGCAGGCGATTTCAACGCCAAACACCTGGAATGGCACAGCCGATCGACGAACCTCAACGGGCGGACGCTCGACGCCTTCCTCACAGGAAACGCCGAGGTGGTAGTTATGGCCCCGGACGAGCCGACCTACCATAACTACCAAACAGGAGTCCCAGACACACTTGACATCGCCATCGTCAAGAACGTCGCCCACCAGATTGAGCTCTCGGTGGCCGCAGAACTCAGCTCGGATCACAGCCCCGTCTTGATGCACATCGGGACGGAAGCCAACGACCCAGTTGAGAGGCACGCCAGGAGGGTGAATTGGACAGAATTCGCCGCCCACTGTGAAGTCAACTTCGGAGACTTTCCACAAACCGTGGATGCCGAAGGAATCGACGCCGCAATCGAAGTCTTCGAGAACAAGATCAACGACGCGCTGGCGGAAGCGAGCGAAGAACTCACGCAGATGCCATCCCAACGGCGCACGATTCCGTATCGAATCGTGAATCTGATCCGCGCGAAAAATCGAGCGAGAAGAACAGCTCGGCGCAGCGGCCTCGCAGCAGACAGGACTGCGGCAAACCGACTCCAATGGGAAGTCAAACTAGCACTCCAAGAGTTCAGGAACGAACGTTGGACAGAGAAGCTAGAATCGCTATCCACAGAGGATAACTCCGTCTGGAAGATGGCCAGAGCCCTTCGCATCGACCGCAAACCCCTCCCTCCGATCCACGGAAGCAACGGCGTCGTCTTCACGGACGAAGACAAAGCCGAAGTCTTCGCCGACAGTCTGGAGCTGCAATGCAGAGTCAATCTCCAGAATGCCGACTTCGACCACCTCGAAGAAGTGGAAGAACAAGTCCGGGAAATCATCGATGAAGTCCCTGAAGTGCAAATCCCTCCCACAAACCCTTTCGAAATCCGCCAGATCCTCCAGCATTTGAAGCCAAGGAAAGCCCCAGGACAGGACAACATCAGCAACAGGACGCTGAAGGAACTCCCAGATGGCGCCGTCGACGCTCTGGTTTGTATTTGCAACGCAATTCTCAAACACAGAGTCTTTCCAGATAGATGGAAGCATGCGACGGTCATCTTCATCCCGAAGCCAGGAAAGGACCCGAAGTTCCCGCAAAACCACAGGCCAATCAGCCTGCTCTCAGCAGCGGGAAAAGTGGCGGAACGAGTCATACAGAAGAGACTCACCCACTGCATCAAGATGACCAACACCCTGCCAGACGAACAATTTGGATTCCGTCCAAAGCATTCCACCACCGACCAACTCCTCCGAGTCGTAGAATACGCCGCCACCGGGATCGAGCGCAAGCAAGTGACCGGTGCAGTATTTCTCGACGTGGCCAAGGCTTTCGACACAGTCTGGCACGATGGACTTGTCCTCAAGCTCCACTCGTGCGGCGTGCCCCTAGAATTGGTTCAATTAATCAACTCCTTTTTGCGTAACAGGTCCTTCTGTGCCCGCATCGGAAACACTCTGTCCCGTCCCCACGACATCGAAGCGGGCGTCCCACAGGGGTCTGTCCTTTCACCAACCCTGTACGCGGCCTTCACCGCGGACATCCCAAGGACTGCAAACACCACGCTCGCCATCTACGCAGACGACACAGCAATCCTCACCAGATCCAAACAGCCTTGGCTGGCGACCCGCTACCTGCAGGAAGCCATCGACAAGCTCGAAGACTGGTGCCAGAAATGGATGATCGACGTCAATCCCGAGAAGAGCACAGCCCTCCTCGTGACGCGCCGACTCGTCCAGCCTGAGGGAGAAATCGAGATGTTCGACCGGGTCATTCCCTGGGCAAACCAGGCAAAATACCTAGGTGTCATCATCGACAAAAAGCTTGACTTCCGCCAGCACCTAGAATACTCTTTGGGTAAAGGGAAAATGGCAGTGGGCAAGCTCTCCTCGCTGGTCTGCAGGCGTAGCAAGATGTCGGTAAAGAACAAATTGTTGATTTACAGAGCAATCATTCGTCCGACTCTAACATATGCTTCGGCGGCTTGGGCACACGCCCCCTCGAAGACAAACATGTGTAAGTTGCAGGTCCTCCAGAACAAATTCCTCCGCCACGCTTTCGACGCTCCATGGTTCGTCAGAAATGACCAACTTCACCGTGAGGCAGGGCTCCCGCTGCTGAAAGAGTTCCTCCATGAGATCGCCCTCCGGACCATCAAAAAGGCCGAAGAACACCCCAATCCACTGGTCAGACAAGCGGTCGACTACGACGAGAGTGGACCATCAAAAAGAAAGCGGCCCAGAATGGCGCTGCTAGAAGGGTGACAGCTTCACTGACCCTTCCATCGCGACACCCTTCAGGTACTAACCTCTCTTTCAGGCCTCAGGACAGGTAAAATTCTTTTCTTTATTTTTCATTTTTTCATTTCCGATGTCCCAAAAAAGGAATCCGACTTTCTCGTTATGTTGGCACCATTGCCCTCATTCGAGTTGTCAGTCCGAAAACAGCAAAACTGTCAAACGAGTCCTGGGCGCTGGCCTGTCGTAGTCACACAGCAGTGACACCGACGGATCGGCAAACAGGGCCTATCACTTTGCCGTCTGTAAAACCATTGCAGGCCGGCGAGAGAGATAGAGGTTTAGAGATCACTGATCTAAAACCTCGGACAAACAGCGCAACGCAAAATAAGTGCCACGAATTTCCCCGACGAAATGGATTCCAATCCAACAACCCCAACCGTCGACATCGAAGACACCTACGACAGGTGGCTTCAGGAGCAGTTGGCAGCCGCCTCCAAAGGAATCGGTGATGAAGCGGAGCGCCGAATCACCGAGATGTCCCAAGGAGTGGAGGGAGCGCTGACCGATTTCGCAGCCAGACTTTCCCGGCTGGAAGAGATCATCTTGGCGCTCGTTTCCAACTCCCCGAAAACGATGACTCCCCCGACAACGTCGCAGCCGGATGTCCAACCGGCCAAGAGGGCGAAGAGGGCTGCAGAAAGCCCCATTCCAGCCCCCGAACTCACCACCCAGAACAGGTTCGAAGTTCTTTCGAACCTCCCCACCAACGGCGATGCTGTGGAAACATCGCCGCCCCAGGTCATCAGGAATGACACCCCCGCCCCCAAGAAACCCACCCCTTCTGCCCTGCCCCCAAAAGGTGGCAAAAAGAAGGGGAGCAAGAAGGAGACCCGCTTCCAGGAGCAGACCGCCTCCTTCAGGGACGTCGCCAAGGCCCCCAGGTCCGCCCCAGGTGCCGCCCCCGCCCGACCCAACAAGGCTGAACCCCTGAACAGGGAGACAGCAGCCGCCGCCCCCAACCAGGTCGCCACCCCCGGTGCCGCCCCCAACCAGGTCGCCACCCCCGGTGCCGCCCCCAACCAGGTCGCCGCCCCCAACCAGGTCGCCGCCCCCAACCAGGTCGCCGCCCCCGGTGCCGCCCCCAACCAGGTCGCCACCCCCGGTGCCGCCCCCAACCAGGTCGCCACCCCCGGTGCCGCCCCCAACCAGGTCGCCACCACCGGTGCCGCCCCCAACCAGGTCGCCGCCCCCGGTGCAGCCGATGACATGGACACAGACGCTGGCGACGACGTCGAAGGAAGCTCCGGCACAACCGCCGCCGTCAACACCGTCGCCGCCACCCCCCAGAGGAAGGGAAGGATCCCTCCCATCAACGTGGTCGATTCTAGGCACTGGACCAGAATCGACCAAGAAATGCGATACAGGGGTATCAACCACCACAGGGTCACAGCGACCGCTGATGGTGGCATTCGCGTACACCCCACTACAGCAGATGATTTCAGGAAACTCATCGGTCTCCTGAGAAACCTCAGCGTGGAGCACAACAGCTACACGCTGCCAGAAGAAAAGAACGAGAGGGTGGTCATCCGGGGAGTCCCAACGGGAGTCACCGCCCAAGAGGTCTACGACGACCTCACCACCCAGGGGCTCAGAGTGGTCAAGTGCAGCAGGATGCACAGGCGAGAACAGCGGCTGCCACTCATGCTGGTGGAAGTCGAGCAGGGCCAAAAGGAGGCCGCCCAGAAAGTCCGGCACGTGTGCAGCGTGTCGGTGAAAATAGAAGAGCCCAGGAAGAAGAAGGGCGTCAACCAGTGCCACCGCTGCCAGAGGTTTCACCACTCGCAGCAGTTCTGCACTGCGGGACATCGTTGCGTCAAATGTGGCGCAGCACACAAGACCGAGGACTGCAGGAAGGATCGCTCCGCCCCTGCCAAATGCGCCAACTGTGGTGGGCCTCACACGGCCAGCTACAGAGGGTGCCCCAAGTTCCCGAAGATCAAAAAGACCAGCGCCGAAAAGACGGGCCCAAAACAGCAGGCAGCCGCTCCCAGAAGAGTCCCACCCCCAACATCCGCCCCCGGCACCGCCACGTGGGCTCAAGTCGTTGGAGGAACAAACAAGTCCGAAGCAAAGGAAAAGGCTGAGTTTACCAGCCAGAGGAACAACATCCTCACCTCAATCCTTGCAGCAAAGGACAAGAGTGATCTGGCGAAAGCTTTGATCACTCTTGCCAGTCAAATATTAAACTAATTATTGAATTTTTAGATGGATAGAAGCTCCCTCATCCCACATTCCCTGCAGATCGCCTTCTGGAACGCCAATGGGCTTCAAGCAGCTCGTAATGAGCTCGAAGAATTCACCACCTCCCATGGAGTGGACGTCGTACTCCTGTGCGAAACCAAACTCCAGGCGGAAACCAGAGATCCCAAAATCCAGGGCTTCACACTTCATCGAAACGATCGACCAGGAGGTCGAGGAGGAGGCACAGCGATTTATGTAAGAAGCATAATCAAACACTGTGTTGCAGCCGTTTCAGATCTCCAACACCTGGAGGTCACTGGGATAACAGTAACCACTGCGAATGGGCCACTCCGCCTATTTGCATGTTACAATCGCCCCCAGCCGACCTTCAGACTTCTCGAAGACGACCTGCGCGAACTCATGGATGGCAACATTCCAACCATCGCGGCAGGCGATTTCAACGCCAAACACCTGGAATGGCACAGCCGATCGACAAACCTCAACGGGCGGACGCTCGACGCCTTCCTCACAGGAAACGCCGAGGTGGTAGTTATGGCCCCGGACGAGCCGACCTACCATAACTACCAAACAGGAGTCCCAGACACACTTGACATCGCCATCGTCAAGAACGTCGCCCACCAGATTGAGCTCTCGGTGGCCGCAGAACTCAGCTCGGATCACAGCCCCGTCTTGATGCACATCGGGACGGAAGCCAACGACCCAGTTGAGAGGCACGCCAGGAGGGTGAATTGGACAGAATTCGCCGCCCACTGTGAAGTCAACTTCGGAGACTTTCCACAAACCGTGGATGCCGAAGGAATCGACGCCGCAATCGAAGTCTTCGAGAACAAGATCAACGACGCGCTGGCGGAAGCGAGCGAAGAACTCACGCAGATGCCATCCCAACGGCGCACGATTCCGTATCGAATCGTGAATCTGATCCGCGCGAAAAATCGAGCGAGAAGAACAGCTCGGCGCAGCGGCCTCGCAGCAGACAGGACTGCGGCAAACCGACTCCAATGGGAAGTCAAACTAGCACTCCAAGAGTTCAGGAACGAACGTTGGACAGAGAAGCTAGAATCGCTATCCACAGAGGATAACTCCGTCTGGAAGATGGCCAGAGCCCTTCGCATCGACCGCAAACCCCTCCCTCCGATCCACGGAAGCAACGGCGTCGTCTTCACGGACGAAGACAAAGCCGAAGTCTTCGCCGACAGTCTGGAGCTGCAATGCAGAGTCAATCTCCAGAATGCCGACTTCGACCACCTCGAAGAAGTGGAAGAACAAGTCCGGGAAATCATCGATGAAGTCCCTGAAGTGCAAATCCCTCCCACAAACCCTTTCGAAATCCGCCAGATCCTCCAGCATTTGAAGCCAAGGAAAGCCCCAGGACAGGACAACATCAGCAACAGGACGCTGAAGGAACTCCCAGATGGCGCCGTCGACGCTCTGGTTTGTATTTGCAACGCAATTCTCAAACACAGAGTCTTTCCAGATAGATGGAAGCATGCGACGGTCATCTTCATCCCGAAGCCAGGAAAGGACCCGAAGTTCCCGCAAAACCACAGGCCAATCAGCCTGCTCTCAGCAGCGGGAAAAGTGGCGGAACGAGTCATACAGAAGAGACTCACCCACTGCATCAAGATGACCAACACCCTGCCAGACGAACAATTTGGATTCCGTCCAAAGCATTCCACCACCGACCAACTCCTCCGAGTCGTAGAATACGCCGCCACCGGGATCGAGCGCAAGCAAGTGACCGGTGCAGTATTTCTCGACGTGGCCAAGGCTTTCGACACAGTCTGGCACGATGGACTTGTCCTCAAGCTCCACTCGTGCGGCGTGCCCCTAGAATTGGTTCAATTAATCAACTCCTTTTTGCGTAACAGGTCCTTCTGTGCCCGCATCGGAAACACTCTGTCCCGTCCCCACGACATCGAAGCGGGCGTCCCACAGGGGTCTGTCCTTTCACCAACCCTGTACGCGGCCTTCACCGCGGACATCCCAAGGACTGCAAACACCACGCTCGCCATCTACGCAGACGACACAGCAATCCTCACCAGATCCAAACAGCCTTGGCTGGCGACCCGCTACCTGCAGGAAGCCATCGACAAGCTCGAAGACTGGTGCCAGAAATGGATGATCGACGTCAATCCCGAGAAGAGCACAGCCCTCCTCGTGACGCGCCGACTCGTCCAGCCTGAGGGAGAAATCGAGATGTTCGACCGGGTCATTCCCTGGGCAAACCAGGCAAAATACCTAGGTGTCATCATCGACAAAAAGCTTGACTTCCGCCAGCACCTAGAATACTCTTTGGGTAAAGGGAAAATGGCAGTGGGCAAGCTCTCCTCGCTGGTCTGCAGGCGTAGCAAGATGTCGGTAAAGAACAAATTGTTGATTTACAGAGCAATCATTCGTCCGACTCTAACATATGCTTCGGCGGCTTGGGCACACGCCCCCTCGAAGACAAACATGTGTAAGTTGCAGGTCCTCCAGAACAAATTCCTCCGCCACGCTTTCGACGCTCCATGGTTCGTCAGAAATGACCAACTTCACCGTGAGGCAGGGCTCCCGCTGCTGAAAGAGTTCCTCCATGAGATCGCCCTCCGGACCATCAAAAAGGCCGAAGAACACCCCAATCCACTGGTCAGACAAGCGGTCGACTACGACGAGAGTGGACCATCAAAAAGAAAGCGGCCCAGAATGGCGCTGCTAGAAGGGTGACAGCTTCACTGACCCTTCCATCGCGACACCCTTCAGGTACTAACCTCTCTTTCAGGCCTCAGGACAGGTAAAATTCTTTTCTTTATTTTTCATTTTTTCATTTCCGATGTCCCAAAAAAGGAATCCGACTTTCTCGTTATGTTGGCACCATTGCCCTCATTCGAGTTGTCAGTCCGAAAACAGCAAAACTGTCAAACGAGTCCTGGGCGCTGGCCTGTCGTAGTCACACAGCAGTGACACCGACGGATCGGCAAACAGGGCCTATCACTTTGCCGTCTGTAAAACCATTGCAGGCCGGCGAGAGAGATAGAGGTTTAGAGATCACTGATCTAAAACCTCGGACAAACAGCGCAACGCAACGCAACGCAACGCAGGTACTTTTGGGAACATCCGTTATTTCAATACATATCACCTTCAAAATTTAAAGGTACAATTCTAATTTTTACTTTTCGGGATTTTTGAAGAAAAAAAAGGAAAAGCAATTCTGGGGAAAAAGTTATTATGGAGAGATACTTTTGGGCACTTAATCTCTTCTTTAAATGGTTCAATTCTTAGCTAACCCGCTAAAATTAAACTAAAATTAAATCGCAAACAAACGTTTGCAAATATGAATTTTGATTGGTATTAAACGCTTACCTGTTATAATTAATCATGCTCTGCCGTTAGCTATCCCCAAAAAGCTTTTTTAGGTATTTTTGTCCAAACTATCGGAAAATTATAAGGATTTCTTAAAAAGAAACTTTTGGGAACATATCCTAATATGTGTAAAAAGGGTTTAAATATGTAACAACCGTTATATTTGAGGTGTATATTAGTTATGCGGCTTTCTGTTTTTGTATTTTCGATAAAGGCTTCATAAAACTAGTGGATTTTAACTCGAAACAAAGTACAGCAAATTGAGGTTATGTTATCTCACTTGGAAATTATAAACAATTCCTTGCAATGATTGAAAATTATTTACTTCCATCAATTATAATCATGTTAGGTACATAAAATAGACATTCTTGTTTATCTCGATAAATTGTTGCATTTTACCTGTACTGATTTTACGCAAAGATACTTTTGAGCCTTTATACGTTGTGAGAATTTTACGTTTGAGCATTTTTTTGTTTTCTGAGGATCTATTAATTTCTTTTAGAGGAAGTATGTCATAAAACAACAAAAACCACACCTCATGAAAAGTTATACCTATCTTTTAGAAAGGAAGATATGATGTAAATAATAGGTAAATATCTTGAAAGGGAACTTTTGGGAAGATATTCTGCCAAGTGTATAAAATGGTGTTAATAATATTCAAATAAAGAAACTGTTATATTTAAACTGCTCATTGATTATTAAACCTTCTGTTATAGTATTTTGCATGTTTCCACAAAATTGGTGGATTTTAACTTAAAACTAGGAAGCACAATTGAGGTTATGTTGTCTGGAATTTGTAAACTATTCGTTGCAATGAAACAATACTTTAGTCCAATGATGCTTAATTATATGTAAAATCTTGCATCAAATATAAAGTACATAGTCTCATATAAAGTAGAAATTCTAATTTATCTTTATAAATTCTTGCATTCTGCTTGTGCTGATCTTACGAAAAGATACTTTTGAGCATAGAATACAATTAAATGAGACAATATAATGTAAAAAACTAAATTGTTGTGAGGGAGTTGAATGATTGACTTCTTTAATATTTTTGTCCAAGGTCATAGAAAAATAGAAAATTGTGACCAAAAACTAATATTAAAGGCAGGTCAAAGTTATATTACATTTACAGGGAAATTTTGTGCAATTTCATGCAATCAGCAAAAATAATATTTTAGTTCGACTATGATAAATGCTAAATAATAATATTTCCTTCCAAATTACGATTGGGTACATATTAGATTTCGACTAGAAACTTTGACTTGCTTCTTAAATAAATCCTTTCATTTAAAATCTGCTGATAATTATAGGTAACGGTACATTTGAGCATTTTTTTTTCTGAGAATCTATTGATTCCTTTTAGAGGAAGCTAGCTGACCCGACAGACGTTATCCTGTCCAAATTGAAATAAATTTGTGTTTAGACAGATCGCAAAACAACACAAAAATAAAAACAAATTTAATTTTATTTTAATTTAGGCTAGAATGCGTTTTTCCAGATTTTTCCCCAGATCTTCCCATTTTTTTTATCAATTGAAAACATTCAATCGAGTTATTTACATACCGGGAGCATAACGAACAAAACAAAGAAACAACCAAATATGTCGTTAATATAGCCAGTTATAATCGAGAATGCATACAAACATTATGATTGTTTACGTAAAGATACTTTTGAGCCTTTCTATGTTGTGGGAATTTTACTTTTGAGCATTTTTTTTGTTTTCTGAGGATCTGTTAATTTCGTTTAGAGGAAGTAGGCCATAAGACAACAAAAACCACACCTCATGAAAAGTTATATCTAGTTCTATTCAATAACTTTTTTAGAAAGGAAGATATGATGTAAATAGTAAATATCTTGAAAGGAAACTTTTGAGAAGATATATATTCTGTCAAGTGTATAAAATGGTGTAAATAATATTCAAATAAAGAAACTGTTATATTTAAACTGCTTTTTTATTGCATATGATATAAAAGCTTGTCGCGAAAATGTATATTTCTTGAAAGTAATCCTCTAAATAGAAATTGTATTTTTCTATAAAAGTAATTTACACGCGAAATTTTGCGACAAGCTTTTATATCATATTATGCAATTGTATGATGTAACAAAACGATGGGTTTGATTTATTTCAAATTTTATTTTCTTTTTTTCAGAGCATTTGAATAAAAGCTTGTTTTTAAAAATATTGTTTTAGTATTTTTTGGTTTTTGCTGAACATGTTTCTAAGTCTACTCTTCAATGCCTTTCATTTCATACCCATATTAAGGGCGTTGAAAAGAAGACATAATTCGCCATCTTGGAACGGCGGCTATATTGAATTTAGTGTGATGTCACTAACTTTATCGTTTTCTACTCTTCAAGCTCTTTCATTTGTTACCCATATTAAGAGGGTTGAAAAGAAGATCTAATCCGCCATAATGGAGCGGCGGCCATATTGAATTTAGTGTGATGTCACAAACTTTATCGTTTTCTACTCTTCAAGCTCTTTCATTTGTTACCCATGTGAAGGGGGTTGAAAAGAAGATGTAATCCGCCATAATGGAGCGGCGGCCATATTGAATTTGGTGTGATGTCACTAACTTTATCGTTTTCTACTCTTCAAGCCCTTTCATTTCATACCCATATTATTGGTGTTGACTAAAAATACATCAATCTGATGTCGAGAAGTGGTTCTACTTAATTTAGCTCGCAAGATTTGACCCACACATACTAACAGGGCAAGTCATTCGAATCGATAGTTATGACCTTGAATTCATACAAAAATCCCATAGAAAAAAGCAATCCGTTTTTTTTTTCGAATTACCCCATTTTCCGAGAGTATTCTACATTTACCCTTAAAATTTCATCGAAACAGGTCGAGCCGTTTTGGAGTCTTTTATATAATAATACCGGCTTTGATATATAATATATAGGTAGATAATCCATGAAAGAACCAAAATCACACCCCATCAAAAGTTATGTCTGGTCCTGTTCCACAACTTTTTCAGATTAAGGAATATAACATGCAAAGAAGAAGAAATTTTGGGAAGAAATTATGCCAAGTATAAGATATGGTGGAAATAATGTCCAAATAAAGAAACTGTTATATTTAAGGAGCATACATACCTATCTGTTATTCGACCCTGTGTTAGCATTTTCTAGAAAACTGGTGGATTTAAACTCAAAACTAAGTACAACAAATTGGGATTATGTTATCTCACGAGGAACTTTCTAACAATATCATGCAATCAAAAACAAAACATTTGTCGGATCACTTTTGGTGGTAGATAACTACTTTTAATCAGTTTTTTCCCTAAAACACCAAAAATGAGTTTACTCATCGCCCTGATGATGCCAACATTGTTGGCGAAACGTGCGTTGGCATTTGTAAAAATTGTTTTTGGTGTTTTAAGGAAAAAACTGATTAAAAGTAAATATCATGCAATGACGGATAATAATTGACTCCAACGGTGTTTGATCATTAGAATTAGTACTAGAATTAGATGTACTATAATAATCCACCAATTTGGATCATGTTATATAAAGTAGATTCATTTTGCTTGTGGTAACTTGAGTATACTGTTTTACTTTTTGGAGGTTTGTTAATTTGTTTTCAAAGCACCCGACTTCAAACTTTACAAAAATTAAATTGTGATGTAACTATAAAATAAATTAAACATTTGTTGGCAAGATACTTTCAGGATACGTAGATATATAAAAAATCGGATTAATTATAAGGACAAAAAAGTATTGTTATAACAAAAAACCTTCCTTATATAGGTTTAAAGAAATATCTTTATGAACATTTCAACTCTGCAACCATCAGGTAAGAAATGAAAAGATTTTCAACTTCAAATACACATATTTTTACGTGAAATCTGTTAAAGGTATTTCTCTAACCGTAGTCAGCAAGTGAAGCCTAAAATGTGGAGTTAGTTTGGGATTTTTAAAAAGCCGATCCTATGGTAGAGAATTAACTGCAAATGATGGTAAGTAAAACAATTTTTTATTTTATTTTATTTTTATAAGTAAACAAATGTGTTACATTAATCAATTTTAATCAGGCTAAAAATAAAATTCTATTCAAGTTAATAACCTATCTATTTAAAATATAAACTTAAAAACCTTTTCTGCAGGTATAATCAATAAAAAATAACAAAAAAATATTTATGCAAATAAAACAGTACACAAAGTAAATTTTATTTTAAATAAATAACTTTTTTTTGGATCTGTTTATTTCATTGTTGACTTTAGCTTTTATTACTGCTACATTTCTGCGTCGCAGGACTGAATATCTTGCCCTCGCTTCTTCACACTCTGCAAAACTAGGGAGCTTATGGTTCTGGATGTGTTTGTGAAACACCTTTCTAACTGCGTGCCTTTCTGGGGTGCACCATGTAGTTTTTTGACCTAGAAAATATTGTTTTTATATCCTGAGGAATATTCACATCTGTAAGTGTCGCCTACGATGAGCTAGCAAAAGTAAATTAATAAATTCGGTTGGATTTAAAATTCGTCACATTTAGTGTTTACAATGGGATATTATACTCTATGGAAATTAACCACGGCCTCTTGATCAATATTGTTCTTAATAAATAATAATAATTATTATAGAAAATATAAAATGTGATGGAGGTTGACATTAGTATGTAAATTTTTTGTACACGCAAAGGTTAGGTACACTCAAAATAAGTTTCATTTAAAATTATGAAAAAATAGCAGGTAAAAAGAGATAACCCAACAATACCTACTGATTTTAACATTTGGTTTTGCACAATGATTACGAGTTTCATAGGAATGTCTATACAGAGTGTAACAGAAATAAGTATCAAAATTGTAACCAGTAACAGAACTTGACAAGAGCAACAGAACTTCTATCTACCATTTTTGCGAAACCCCACAATTAGTGATCTGTAAAATCCCGTTCTCCCAAATCTTAATTTGATGACAATAATAAATAAACCCGTTAGGGTGATAACTTTGCTGATAACGAAAAACTTTCGCTTGTGCCGATGCTTTGGTCAATAATTTTATTGTTTTCGCGGCTTTTTTGTCCGTGCGATAAACCAGCCGAACCACCTACAGTGATTTTTGTGCTACATTTGGAAACATTTATTTAACCAGAAAGTTTATAACAAAAGCGTATTGAAAAAAATGGTTGCCCTTGTCAAGTTTTTTTTGATACCTTCTTCTGTTACATGCTATATACAGGAAGAGATCACGCGTTATCATTAATAATTTATGCATCCTCTAAAAACAGAAAGAAACATGCAAAATACGACTTACATTACGCTCCCTTTAGTATACGCGTCAAAATTAAGTGATAAAGATATTGTTTAAATAAAGCGTTTATGAGTTCCAAATAAGTAAGATATTTTTTAGAGTGTGCATAAAATGTAAAACATTGCCGGAATTCTAAAAAAGTATTTGTTAAATTAAAATATAAAGACGAAGCTCATGTTCTTGACTCATTTTTCCACTCACCAGGCTTCTTGATAGGGGTCCTATTTTCCAAATTCAACTTTTTCTGATTGTTAATCCATGCTTTAAGTTGTTTACAAGTTCTATTCCTCAAAACTGGATTATTATTTATAAGAGTTTGGCAGGCCTGTAACGATGGAAGACCAGTATTTTTAATTAGTGTTCGAGCCAATTTTTTTTCGGGGGTAGTCCAAGTAATTTTTTTTTTTAGCTTAATATTTTGAATTTCTACAATTAATTAAGCGTTTTATTAAATTGTTTTAAATGTATTACTCTAAAGAAAACATACCCTTCTGTTTGAAACTTCGTTTGGCTATCCCATCACCATCAGACAACTCAGAATCGGATGATTCTAAACGGGATTCATAATCGGGATCAGCAGCACTACAGTCGCTGTCTTCTTCAAATGGATAGTTTTGATGGTTATCTACAAAAATATATTTATAGAGCAGGTACCTAAATAAACTTTGAATGAGAACAATGCAGACGTTTAAAGCTCTTGTTAATGAAATAACAGGAATCCTCTTAATAGCATTGTGGTACGGCATGATAGTTCTCAAATTTCAGTTTGATTCTGCAACTTCGTTAAAGAATATTTTTTTAATTGCAACTGTTGAACACTTTTAGTACACAAAAGCACATTGTGTATGCCAGTTGCAACCATCTTTTCATTTTCATATTTAGCAGATAGTATGCAAACACGGACAATACAACAATGAAACTAACAAAAAGTTTTGAAAATTAATATATCGTTATAAACAAAATTTTACTGTTTTGCAAATGCCTACTCACCAATTCTTTCACAGAGGACTTTGCAGGGAACAATAATATCTTTATAAGAGTCTGATTTTTCTTTTATATTTTCTTGTAAATTAAATTCTGTCTTTCCGGAATCGAAAGTTATTTGGTTTTCCGTTGTGTTCGTATAAATTGCTGTATCCGAGGCCTCTTCACATTCGCGATCAATTGTTTGGCCTTCCATATTATAAGTTTCCATTTGTAGTAAATCTTCATGTTGCTGGTATTGCCCTAAAATTATTAATTACGTTTTACCCGATTGAAAATGATTATAGTACACATCTTGTTAACTATTTTTTGAACTAGGTACTACCAAAAAGTTAATTACCTTGTACTGTCTGTGACTGGATATTTGTATTTTCTCTGTTATAAGCAGGGTTCAACGCTTTTTCAAGTAATTTTGACATCAGGGTGATGTCACGCGTCACGATGGGCAGACGATAGTGATCACGGTGTATCTTTTCCGAATGTCCCAAATGATTGGCAAGATCTCCGACTTCTGTTTCTTTCAGATCCATGAGGTGGCAGTGTGTGGCGACATGTTTTCTTAGAGATGTGCCACGCAGAGAATTCGGAATTGACGCCCCACATGCGGTTGAGTACTTTCTCATGAGAACACAAGCATCTAAAAACGTATGCTTGTCCCCAGGCATCCCAAATACGTATTCGTTTTGAGTATGTACTCCCGCTCTATGTCTGTTTTCCAAAATATATTCTATATGCTCCACCAGTTCTTTATGCAGCAAAACAGGAACTCCTCTCACTTTCTTCCCTCTGATTTCGAAACGAACATAATTTTTGGCTGCTTCTTGGGAGGTTTTTGTGAGAGAGTTCCAAATGTCAGCATCCGTGTCTGCGTTGACACTTTGATAGTTGCGAAAATCTTCTACTTTTGTTCTCTCCACTTCACCAGATCGTCTGCGATTAAAGACTTGAATGGAAGTCAACGTCAGAGATGCTAATTTCCTCCAATTTGCCACTGTGAAACGATGCTGTAAATTGGAAAAGGACACTCTACGACTCTTTGTTAAATACGCATTTAGTTTTTGTAGATCCGTCAATGATGGCAATACATTTTTTTTTCTGCGTCGTTTTTCTTGTTGGTTTTCTGTAACTGTTTTATTCACAGATGTTTCCACATCTTCTTTTAACAATTTGAGAAAATCCTTTGCTTTATCTTTTCTCTCCTTATCGCATTGTTTAATGCAACAGGATATAAACAAAACAGTACACTGCTTTATGTGTATACCCAATCCAAAAGCTGTGGAAGGAGCTTTGTAGATTCCTGTGTTTTCATCAAAACCGGCAGTAGCGTTTATAGCCCTAATTATATCATCGTAACATTCGGGGGTAAAAATTTGCGAAAATTCTGTTATAGCAGGACGTATTGCTAATAGTTCTAAAAAGAATTTTCCCAATCCTCTCAATTTTGCACGAATCATTTTATGTAAATGATGAGACTTATATTTATTTGCCAACTTATTTGCCCAAGTAATCAAAAATTCGTCATTTCTGATCAAACTAGCAATATTATCGTCCCTAAGGACTGGAAGAATCTCCGTTCTTACCACTTTCGTGGCTTTGGGATGAACATCGATGTCAATTTTCCTGCTCATGACAAGAACCCCCTTTTTCCTATTTCTTTTTGATGAACAATGCCTAAAATGCTTCCTCAAAGCCGTTTTAGTAAAATATCCTTGGCAGTTTGGACACACTTTGTAATTATGTTTGGTATTAGCTTTGAATTTCTTTCTTCGGCATACTATCAAATTATCGGCATTATTTTTATTGTGGAGAAAACTCCCCTTTTTCCTTATAATATCAATGATCTTTTTTCTTTCCGAATTTCCTAATAAACATATGAACACATTATAATATGTTTGGAAACAGATAATTTCAAAAGAAGGGGACTTTTTGCCAAATAAAGAAAATTATTGTCAACATCGTGATCCTCAGATCAATGGTTATAAATTACTTGTGGATATAAATTACTTAAATTACTTGTAGTAACTATGAGAGAAAAAAGTAAGGTGAGTTAAGGTAAATGTACCCCCAAAATGATTAAAATGGATTTAGGGTGCGAATAATTTATTTTAATTTAAAGCAAATATTATTGTTTGGGTGTCAAAAGTAAATTTGAAGTCTTTTTACGGTGTTAAATTTTACTATTTACTATGAATGCAAAAAAATTTCTTTCCGGTGTTGCAATTACCACACCCCGCCAATTTGTAGTAAATGCGCCATGAATTGTTAAGACGTATGTTTTGCTTCAAGTTTGTGTGTGTATTTGTACGTGCATGAATCTAAAATATTTATTATTATTATTATTATTGCGCTTGAAATATTATTTGTTAAAAATTGTTATACAGGGTAAGTTTTTTTCTCAAAACTTAGTACTGTTGTTTTTTGTTAAATTTGAACAAAACAGGTATTAAATGAAATAAGCTTAAAACGGCTATAAACTGATCCATAATAATAATATTTTATCTTACAGTTTTTTAGGTACCTTATACCATTGTTTTCGGTGACAGAAATGAAATTTTAATCACAAGAGAGATAAAGCTGTCAGTTCTACTCACAAGTGAGTAAATCTGACATCTGTCAGTTGTAATTAAAAATTGTAATTATTAATTGTAATGTAATTACATGTGATGTAATGTAATTCTCTGTCTTTCTCGTACATGTGTCTCGACATTATCGGAAGCAAACTGGAAACAGCGGCTTCCACGTCTAGTTGAATATCTTTCGGTAATCAATTTTTATTACTTTAGTGAAAATTGTGAAAAACAACGAGACTGTTTATTTCATAACTATAACAATCACAGGTCACTACGGAAACTGATTAGAACCATGCTAATGTTACAGGCGGATATTTACTCGAATAAATATTTCTTGGATTTTTATACAATGCACCTGTAAGATAAAACGTCGTATATCACACGTGATCGAAATGTCATTATAAAGCTCGTGAGAAGTGCCACACTCGTGCGCAAGCGCACTTGTGGGTCAAAATTCTCACACGCTAATAATGATGCATTTCTTATAATATAATGTACTATTTTATAATAAGTAGATCTTACGTTGGGGCAATTTATAGTCCTTTTTTGTTTGAAATTGTAATAGATATTTGATTGTTTTATTTATTTTCAAATAACATTTTTCTAAATATTGCTGTAAAAAATTGTGACATGAAAACTTTTCAAAGGATACGCTTTTTCAATTAAGCAGCAGACAGTATCTTGTCTGTTATGGCAGAGAAATGGCAATTTGTTTTTGCCTATTGACGTATACAATGTCACGTTTTTCTGACGTTTGAGGAAAAAATACATTTTAAATAGATGCCTCCACTGTTTTCATAAAATTTTAGAAAAAACTTCACAAATGCGATAAGTTAATAAAAAAAATTACCCAGCTTACTATTCAACTCTTAAAAAGTTCGTTTTAGCCGCCTACTTTGTTTGTCAGAAATATAAACAATTTTTTTTTACTTTTTTACAAGGAAGTTGTGTCGGTAGAGAAAATAATAGTATTCAAACATTGTTAAGAAAGTGACCGCGGTTTGCAAGAGAGCACTTTCTTTGATTTGAAATATACTATTCTTGTCCTTTGTAAAAATAAAAAAATATATTAAAAAGCTAATTCAATCAAGTTGCTTTACATAAAATTGAAGAAATAAAATTTAAAATTTAAAACACCAACAAGCTTCAAACCTAATTGATTATAGCAATAGCGTACTTTATTGTTCATTTCAAGTCAATTGTTCCATATTATACAAACCGAGTTGTTTTTTTTTTTGTAAAAGTTTCAATTCTAATTTCCACAAAAAATGTTAACATAAAAATAAATATGTCGCAATTTAAGCCAAAAAAATAGTTTATAAAGTTTATAAAAAAATGATTATTGCATGTCAGTTTATGGCCGTTATAAACCCATTTCAATTGATACGGTTTGTTAAAATTGGAGAATAAACAAAGGTTAAAAAACACTCTGTATAAATTATTTCACATTAGGTGCGTACATAGTGATGCAAAATTTAATTTTAATATTTGTAGCAAAAATATCACGGAAGAACCCATTTACCCCTAAACCGCATTCAATGCCCAATTCACTTTACCCTACTTCAATTTACCCCTAAACCCAATTCACCCTACTTCACAAATTAAAATTTCACCAATTTTATTGAGTTTTTTTGAAAAATCTACAAATTAATATGCAAAAATAGCTAAAATATTATATAAAAAAATAATAATAAGTGTCTGGACCCGTCAAAAATAATGGAAATTCATGATGTTTACCTTTGGGTAATATTGAAAACTTCTTAACATCTTTTTCGTTGTCATGGGCTTTTTCCAAATGGGGAGTTAATTTTACGTACAAATTTGAGCAATAGGGACAAGCATATTTCTTCTTTTCTCCAGGCATTCTGAAAAATTATTTAAGAATATGTCATAATTTACAGTATTGGGGATTCGTAGATTTAGAGCATGTTTAACTAAGTTATGCGATTTAATTTCCCTGAATATGAGTTACACCCAAATTTATTTACTAGTCATAAAGAACAGTCAAAATAAAATACAAATTAATGTTCTTAATCCTTGTTTTAGGCAAATAATTTTTGTTTAGATTTGTGTCATCTTACCCGACTCTTTCCTACCTATGTATGTACAAACCAAATAGCTATACCTACCTATTTATGGAAAAACTGTTCAGAATTCATTACAATCTAGAAAATTTGTTATTTAAGCTGTGCCAATTTTGATGATTATTATTCGCAATTTGAAAACTAACGGTAATTCTTTCCAATTATGTTAAAGAAAACTTACAGAAGAGATTCGAATTTCGCGACGTAGTGCTAGATTCAGAACAAAACATGTATGATAATATACTACTTACCTAATTCAATGTTTTTCTTGTTTACAGGTGCACAATACACAAATTACTTTTTACAATTAATAAACCACACAGTCCGTAACCTCTGCCAAATAAACAAGAGATGCTGCTGTTGCCGGGTGCATCTAGTCTGCTATTATGTGCACCAATTTTAATAGAACAAAAGGAAGTCGAAGGAAAGGGAAAATGAATACCAGGAAAATAAGCGTCCATGGTTTCTGCGCTCGTCACGTGCGTCCTGGATCTACTCAATCTAGGGGAACGTGGGTACGAATAGATCACAGTGGAGAGGTCAAGCCCTTTCTTTTATAAAAAAAAAAACGATTTGGAAGAGTCATTAAGTGACCAATGTGCACAAAAATGTAGCCACACCAATCATTAACATTTTTGTGACATATCGACAGTTTTGAACTTTTATAGTAGTTATTATCTACCTGTTTGTCAACTCTTTTTCCCATTTAAAATTTTCAAGGAGGACATCCTCACCCTACTATGTTGCAGTTAGAAGTGTGCTCAGGCGTCGTCCTTAAAAATAAAAATAGATTTTCTCAAACTTGTGTTTTAATATTTGAAGTGTTCGATTTCGTTGAAACATCCTGATGTATATGTCGCAGCCAACTAGCTTAATAAGCCGCTCAACTAACTGCCTATCGCCGTTGAACTAACGTACTGAATGATATTTAGTCAATAATCCACATTTCGAGTTTCACGCACAGGTAAATATGACCTTCTTAGAGTACTCTTCTTTAAGGGGTCGGGCGCGAAGCGCGAGACACGAATTTAAATGAATACCATTAGGCCGTTAGTTGAACGACGCCGTGGCTAGGCAGTTTAGGCCAGGCGACAGAGAGTTCAATAAGGAAATAATTAGTGGAAAGCTGGAAATGGACTTAATCTCTTTATTTGAACCCACTTATTACTGTCCTCGAGTTTTCGCCCTCGAGCGAAGTCGGCGTTGGCCCTTATGGCCCCAAGAAGGTACAATTTTTCAGTTTTTTGCAAATATCTCTTAAAGCATTAACTTTATCAACAAAATACTTATTAGCAAAAATAATCTAGAGTAAATTTGCAACCAAAAAGTTCTTTACCGTTTGTTTCTAAACTTAACCGTTACGATGCTACGGCTATTCAAAGTGGAGCCCTTCTTGGTCCTTGCGGAAAAGTTATAAAAATCACATGCTATATCCAAGTTTCTACATGTTATAAATAATTTTGAACATCCCACCTATACAAGCTGTTAACTTGTTACAATTATAACTGCGATATAAGACTAACAGTTGGGGCTAACTATAGTAAAAGCAAATTAGACGAAAAAACGACGAATAGAAGAAATAATTTATAAAGTTTTGAAATTTTGGTTATTTGGTCCTAGTAGGAACTCAAATAAAGATTCGAAGACTTCCCACCTCCCCGGGGGTAGCTTCATCCCTTTTGTCACAAAAAACCGCCCCCGAGCGTGACCTCATTAAGCTTTTCTGAACTTTTCTCGTAAACAGTAACTCGGACGAGAAAGTGTTATCTGACTTTTTTGTTCTTTATTAAATTCTGCAAAAAATTGGTCTCATGAAGTTTTTGTCTCCCACCCAACGCTCATAAATGACGTTCGAAAATGAGTATAGTTTTCAGCGCAGAGGCAAAAATTAATCAATCCCCGTTTTTTGACCAATAACAATATGGACTTTGTGCAGAAAAAACTGCTTTACAATTTAGTTTGTATAGATTTTTTGCTCACCACAGATAATCACCGCAAAAAAGGGCGGTTGCCTTCGCGGTGAAAACTATACTCATTTTATAACGACAGTTAGGAGCATTGAGTGGGAGATAGACAAAAACTTCATAAGACTAATTTTATGCAGAATTTAATGAAGAACATAAGTAATATAACATTTTCTCGTCGGAGTTACCGTTTACGAGAAAAATGCAGAAAAGCTTAATGAGGTCACGCTATGGGGCGGTTTTTTGCGTCAAAGGGGATGAAGCTTCCCCCGGGAGGGTGGGAACTCTTCGGATCTTTATTTGGGTCCTTGCTGGGAGTTCATAACCAAAAGTTCAAAACTTTATAAATTATTAGTTATATTCGTCGTTTTTTGGACTATAATTAGCCCCAACTGTTTGTCGTATATCGCAGTTGTAATTATAACAAGTTAACAGCTTATATACGTGCTACGTTTAAAATTATTTATGACATGTAGAAACTTTGATATAGCACGTGATTTTTATAACTTTTCCGCAAGAACCAAAAAGGGCTCCACTTTGAATGACCGTAGCATCGTAACGGGTAACTTTAGAAACAAACGGTACAGAACTTTTTTGTTGAAAATTTACTATAAATTATTTTTGCTAATAAGTATTTTGTTGATACAGTTGATGCTTTAAGAGATATACGCAAAAAACTGAAAAATGGTACCATCTTAGGGAAATAAAGGCCAACGCCGACTTCACTTGAGGGGGAAAACTTAGGACAGTAATAAGTGGGTCCAAATAAAGAGATTAAGGCCATTTTCAGCTTTCCACTAATTATTTCCTTATTGAGGCTTTTTTTTCGCTCTGTCGCCTGGCCTAGTTAGTTAAGCGGCTAATTAAGCTAGTTGGCTGCGACATATATAGCATTGAGTATGTTTTTCTCTTACTTTTGGGAATTTGTTTATTGTACAAGAAATATTTTGAACAGATCCTTTTCGAGACATATACATAAAAAAATGTTATTAAAAAGTACAAAAATGTAAAAAAGAAATTATCTACTAAGCTGTTGTATGATTTATTTTATATTTTTGTCAAGGGCCATTGAAAAATACAAAAGTTATTAGCAAAAATTCAATTTACGGACATGTCAAAGTTACATTACATTCCTGGGAAATTTTATGCAATCTCATGGAATGAGAGATTTCTCAGCGAATTATGATGACATTCTTTATTTATTATTAAAGTACTTATTATTTTATTTCAATAATTTATTATAAGTAGGTTATTATAGATATGTAAAGGAGTAAAGGTATTGTCTTTATTTGTTTGTCTGGGAGTATGTTGGTCATAAAAAAAGAAAACCACACTTCATAAAAGGTTGTGTTTGATTCTGTTCTATAATTTTTTCGGCAATTAATATACGTGGGTACATATATTTATTATCTTGAATACAAGAACTTTTGAGGACCTATCCTGCTATGTATAAAAAAGAATATTAAATATAGTATACGGCGGCGGAGAGAGCTAAATCGTTCATATTACAGAGTAACCCACTACTTTGGTATAACTCAATGAGACCAATTATTATATAAACTTGTTCGTTAAAAAATTTTGCATTTATAGTGGAAATTGGCCTCAGTGTGGGTTAGTCACCAGAAGTTATTCCGAGAAAACCGTGAAAATCTTCAAAAACTATTCCAATAAAATAAATGCCCATGATATCTAAATAAAAGGTAAAAATATGCAGTTTATTTCATTAGGAAGCTCTGAATATATTTTACTTTACAATGGATAATTGGAAAATTGCGCGAATTTGTTTTTAGGCCAAATTCTATTATTTGATGCGACGGCGCATGATTTATTCATAAATTTTCTATATTCAAGTTGCTAAAACCCGTAGTGTAGTCTTTGTAGTAAAAATTTTTACACCAAAAACTCCGCAATTTTGTTGGCTATAATTCATCGCAACTAATAACGAGTCTCTACAATAATAAATTCGTTACAATCGTGTTTCTGGGAAAATTAAACTTGCTTGCGCTATTATAGTCTCGATCACTCGCCCGCGTCCTCCTCCCGTCGCAAGCGCCTAATATGCCCTAGGCTGTAATAATAATAATATTACCAATCGAGCGCAATATTAATCGAAAAGAAATTAATTTTTATTTATAACCAAATACATAAAATTTTAAAATATACTTATATTTATAATCACTTATATCTCTAACTATATCCTTATTTATACACCCCATTTAACACTACAGAACAAAACATACCCTCCTTTACATGTACATTTTCTAGAAGAACAATTATTCTTCTCATTACAAAATAACTATTGCTTATCTAATCGCATGAAAGAAAACAAATTTATTTAAACATTTATTACCACGGTTTTAAAGAATTCAACCAATTATATACCTCATAATAAATTGAGCCAATAGCAATTACAGATTTTTCATAGATACGATGTATATAAGTGAGGATACCCTTGACGACGGGATATATTCATTTCGGTGTTTCGGCTGGCTCCAACAATGAACTTTGCCATAGGAACGATTGTTAATAAACGTCAGAAAAAAAGTTCCGTCAAAATTTCGCCTTTTTTCGTTATACATAATGTATAATCGTAACAAATACCACTCGAGCATTGAAAATAATCTGATTAAACTATCCTCGTCATTCGACGTATGCCGCGAAATATATATGATATAAATATAATGATATTTCGTCGGAATACGTCTCATGACTCGGAAGTTTAATCGATATTTTCTATGCTCTTGTGATATTATTACTGAATATTCCACTCCTGAAAATTATATCTATGTAGGAGTGATCCCAGCAAATATTTTTAACAAATAATTGTTTTTAAAATAAACAACAATCTATTTATTAAATAGATGGGCATGCATTCCTCATTGCATCCTATACACTGTATCTCTGTAATCACTAAAAGTTGGTTCATGGAATAGTCCTCTGAATACTACTCGTAGTTCAAGTTATGTAGACTATTTTTCAAACTAGTTTCACTAAATTCAATTGTGTTTGAGAATCTCACTCGTGATAACAATTGATATTCGTGACCAGTTTGAAAAATAATCGACTTTACTTGGACGAGTCTTGCTATTACATAATATATAATATACAAATTTCAGCCAAATGCTTCAGTTCCGATGTTTTTTTTTAACTATTCTGATGTTTGAGGAGTTTTTGGTTAAAATATTAACAGTATTTTACTGAAAAAGTAATATAAGTTACAGTAAATTGTCAATAAAACGCTTGTTTGTATTGTTTTTTTGTACGAGCGGCTATTTCCAAGCTGGCGGAGAACGTGTACGTGGATATGGATCCACCGGAATCTCAAAGTTGACATTTTGTGACATACGACCTATTGCCATATCCACGCCGTTATGCTAAAGACTACTTTTTGGGTCAAATACTGTTATGTTCAAAATTCTTAAAAACAAAATATGTAATAATTGTTAAAATTTCGGAACTGAGGCGTTTTGGTTGAAGTTTTTAAACGTATCAGGTTTTTATCATGTCTATTTGCCAATTTACAGCCCAAATGTGTTAAAATACTTATAAAGACATTCCTTAGATGTTATTGCTCAATTAAAAGTCAAGGTCGTCTCCAAAAATTCTAAAATTAATGGAATATGGATTTAATAAATCCACTGCGCTTATTTCTGTTGAAAACAAGTTAAGCTTTTGTTCGTACAAAAAAACAATACAAAAAAGCGTTTTATAGACAACTGTAACTTAAATTACTTTCTTAGTAAAAAACTGTTGATATTTTAATCAAAAGTCCTTAACTGTCAAAAGAGTAAAAAAAAACAAAATTCGGAACTGAAGCGTTTAGACGAAATTTTCATGTAATACCATATCCAAGTTATGTCGATTATTTTTCTGGTCACAAATGAATGAATCCACGAGTGCTTAGCACGAGTGAGATTCTCAAGCACGATTGAATGAGTTATTTACCTTTTTTATTTAGATTTTTGTTTTGTTTATATCCCCAGAAGTTATAGTTTCAAGAAATTTAGTGTTTATTTTGGCCACAATTTGGGCTTTTGTGAGGTGTGATTTTTGTTGCTTTGGTATCACGATTTGCTTCAAAAAGAAATTAACCAACTCACACTATGTTGAATAAAATAAATGCTCAAAAGTATCTTTTCGTAAAATTAGCTCAGGCGAAATGTAAAAATTGATCAAAATAAACTAAAATGTCTGCTCTATAAAACACGATCATAATTAATCCAAGATTCTACGTATGATTAAGGCCGAGAAGCCTTATTGAAGTCAATTATTGTTTTTTTTTTTTAATTGAATTGGTCATAATTTCCAAGTCAGTTAACATAACCTCAATTTGCTGTGGCACTTAATTATTATGGGTTAAAAACATAAGATCCACCAGTCTTCTGAAATCTTTATCGAAAATACAAAAGCAGAGAGTCAAATAACTAATATCCAGCTTAAATATAACACTTTCCTACTGTCAGCAAAAATGACAGAGTTTCTTGTCAAAGTGCAAAAGTCTAATTACATTTTCCATAAGAGCCCCCTCGGGCTAGGGTACCCGTGGGCAGTAGCCTCCTCGGGTATAGCCCCCATGGGTGGGAGCCCCTCAAGCTGGGGCCCCAGTGGTTAGGAGGCTCCTTGGGTAAGAGCTCCCTCTGTCTGGGGTCCCCGTGTGTAGGAGCCCCCTTGGTAGCAGCCCTCTCGGGCTGGGGCCTCCGTGTGTAGGAGCCCCCTCGGGCTGAAGCTCTTGTGGGTAGGAGCCCCCTTGGTAGCAGCCCTCTCGGGCTGGGGCCCCCGTAGAGAGAAGCCCCCTCGGGCTGGGCATGCTGAAAGCCACAAATGCAACACAACTAAAAAGTTGTCCCACATTTATTTGAGCAACTTATTCAAAATAAGCTAATAAGTTGCTAATAAATAATGGAAAAATTAGCTTAATGCGGGTCAGTCTTCAGAAAATCTCATAATCTTAATTTCGGAACTGCTGTAGTTTTTGTACAATTAATAACCCAAATCTGTCCTCCTAGACGTGATAAAATTTGCAAGAAAGATTGTATGTGCTAATACCCATGAATGAATTTGGACATATTAAGTGTGGTCGAGTCTATGTAAATTGTAACTTTTTTTACCGAATTTGTATCTGTTTTTCTCTAAAAGGTACATTTGGGGACATTACCGACTGAGAATTTAGTTCTCCAGGTGGCAGCACTTCCCGAACAGTGAAAATGTGCCCAAAAGTTCCATTCGGGGACGTGGAATTTTGAGCATATGCTCAAAAGTACCATCACGTGCTCAAAAGTAGCAATGCAGGAAGAAAATGTTCCTAAAAGTACCTTTGGACGTATATATATATATATATATATATATATATATATATATATATATATATATATATATATATATATATATATATATATATATATATATATATATATATATATATATATATATATATATATGTCTAATACCACAATTGGGCTCGGACCCTGCGATACATTTATGTTTACCATTGACCTCAACCTGTAAAACAAGGATTGGGACAAAACTAAGTTGGTGTATAGTTGGTTGCATTATACTTGCAGTACCTGGAGTTGCAAGCAAAGACTACTTCTGAAAAGGGCAGATGGAGAAATATAGTAGGGTTTGCCTTCTCCATAACAGCTTACTGGTGATTTTTTTAGTACAACCTGTTGCAAACACTGCAATGGTAAAGAAACCTGTTGTCAACAATTAAGACATTTATTAACATATTGTTTCTTGCATACCCAAATATAAGGAGTACGAAAATCGTAAAAGCAAACTCAAAAAGAAATGAAAAAACTTCATGATCATATCTTTACGAACGTATTCCAGATTTTTGGGCAGAATTGACAGTAAAAAATGACAGTTGTCGCTCAACCGTCTTTAAATGTCAAGAAATGATTAAATTAGGTTCGTGAGGTTAAAATTTTGAATACATAGTCATATTGATAACAGTTAAGAACTTTTCCATGAGGCCAAAGAAGGCTTTAAATGTAGCGAGATGCTATGTCTAATACCTCTTTTGGCCTCACAACTATGTCTAAGTCATTCTTTGACCTCGCACCTTTTGTACGTTATAGAAATGCTATAATGAATAAATTTAAATTGTTATCAACAATAAAGACATTTATTAGCAACAATATACTGTTTATTGCATACCCAAATATAAGGGGTGCGAAGATCGTAAAAGAGAAAATTCATAAGGTTGCACTTTTTGGTCAAAATATTACATTAACAAATGGAAATATTTCATGATCGGATCTTTACGAACGAATTACAGATTTTTGGGTAGAATTGACAGTGAAAAATGACAGTTGTCGCTCAATCGTCTTTAAATGTCAAGAAATGATTAAATTAGGTTCATGAGGTTAAAATTTTGAATACATAGTCATATTGATAACAGTTATGGACTTTTCCATGAGGCCAAAGAAGGCTTTAAATGTAGCGAGATACTATGTCTAATACCTCTTTTGGCCTCACCACTATGTCTAAGTCATTCTTTGACCTCGCACCTTTTGTACGTTATATAAATGCTATAATGAATAAATTTAAATTGTTATCAACAATAAAGACATTTATTAGCAACAACATACTGTTTATTGCATACCCAAATATAAGGGGTACAAAGATCGTAAAAGAGAAAAATCATAAGGTTGCACTTTTGGTCAAAATATTACATTAACAAATGGAAATATTTCATGATCGGATCTTTACGAACGTATTACAGATTTTTGGGTAGAATTGACAGTGAAAAATGACAGTTGTCGCTCAATCGTCTTTAAATGTCAAGAAATGATTAAATTAGGTTCGTGAGGTTAAAATTTTGAATACATAGTCATATTGATAACAGTTAAGAACTTTTCCATGAGGCCAAAGAAGGCTTTAAATTTAGCGAGATGCTATGTCTAATACCTCTTTTGGCCTCACCACTATGTCTAAGTCATTCTTTGACCTCGCACCTTTTGTACGTTATAGAAATGCTATAATGACTAAATTTAAATTGTTATCAACAATAAAGACATTTATTAGCAACAACATACTGTTTATTGCATACCCAAATATAAGGGGTGCGAAGATCGTAAAAGAGAAAATTCATAAGGTTGCACTTTTTGGTCAAAATATTACATTAACAAATGGAAATATTTCATGATCGGATCTTTACGAACGAATTACAGATTTTTGGGTAGAATTGACAGTGAAAAATGACAGTTGTCGCTCAATCGTCTTTAAATGTCAAGAAATGATTAAATTAGGTTCGTGAGGTTAAAATTTTGAATACATAGTCATATTGATAACAGTTATGGACTTTTCCATGAGGCCAAAGAAGGCTTTAAATGTAGCGAGATACTATGTCTAATACCTCTTTTGGCCTCACAACTATGTCTAAGTCATTCTTTGACCTCGCACTTTTGTACGTTATATAAATGCTATAATGAATAAATTTAAATTGTTATCAACAATAAAGACGTTTATTAGCAACAACATACTGTTTATTGCATACCCAAATATAAGGGGTACAAAGATCGAAAAAAAAAGAAAAATCATAAGGTTGCACTTTTTGGTCAAAATATTACATTAACAAATGGAAATATTTCATGATCGCATCTTAACGAACGAATTACAGATTTTTGGGTAGAATTGACAGTGAAAAATGACAGTTGTCGCTCAATCGTCTTTAAATGTCAAGAAATGATTAAATTAGGTTCGTGAGGTTAAAATTTTGAATACATAGTCATATTGATAACAGTTAAGAACTTTTCCATGAGGCCAAAGAAGGCTTTAAATGTAGCGAGATACTATGTCTAATACCACTTTTGGCCTCACAACTATGTCTAAGTCATTCTTTGACCTCGCACTTTTGTACGTTATATAAATGCTATAATGAATAAATTTAAATTGTTATCAACAATAAAGACATTTATTAGCAACAACATACTGTTTATTGCATACCCAAATATAAGGGGTGCGAAGATCGTAAAAGAGAAAAATCATAAGGTCGCACTTTTTGGTCAAAATATTACATTAACAAATGGAAATATTTCATGATCGCATCTTAACGAACGAATTACAGATTTTTGGGTAGAATTGACAGTGAAAAATGACAGTTGTCGCTCAATCGTCTTTAAATGTCAAGAAATGATTAAATTAGGTTCGTGAGGTTAAAATTTTGAATACATAGTCATATTGATAACAGTTATGGACTTTTCCATGAGGCCAAAGAAGGCTTTAAATGTAGCGAGATACTATGTCTAATACCTCTTTTGGCCTCACAACTATGTCTAAGTCATTCTTTGACCTCGCACTTTTGTACGTTATATAAATGCTATAATGAATAAATTTAAATTGTTATCAACAATAAAGACATTTATTAGCAACAACATACTGTTTATTGCATACCCAAATATAAGGGGTACAAAGATCGAAAAAAAAAGAAAAATCATAAGGTTGCACTTTTTGGTCAAAATATTACATTAACAAATGGAAATATTTCATGATCGCATCTTAACGAACGTATTCCAAATTTTTGGGCAGAATTGACAGTAAAAAATGACAGTTGTCGCTCAACCGTCTTTAAATGTCAAGAAATGATTAAATTAGGTTCGTGACGTTAAAATTTTGAATACATAGTCATATTGACAACAGTTATGAACTTCTCCATGAGGCCAAAGAAGGCTTTAAATGTAGCGAGATGCTATGTCTAATACCACTTTTGGCCTCACAACTATGTCTAATTCATTCTTTGACCTCGCACCTTTTGTACGTTATATAAATGCTATAATGAATAAATTTAAATTGTTATCAACAATAAAGACATTTATTAGCAACAACATACTGTTTATTGCATACCCAAATATAAGGGGTGCGAAGATCGTAAAAGAGAAAATTCATAAGGTTGCACTTTTTGGTCAAAATATTACATTAACAAATGGAAATATTTCATGATCGGATCTTTACGAACGAATTACAGATTTTTGGGTAGAATTGACAGTGAAAAATGACAGTTGTCGCTCAATCGTCTTTAAATGTCAAGAAATGATTAAATTAGGTTCGTGAGGTTAAAATTTTGAATACATAGTCATATTGATAACAGTTATGGACTTTTCCATGAGGCCAAAGAAGGCTTTAAATGTAGCGAGATACTATGTCTAATACCTCTTTTGGCCTCACAACTATGTCTAAGTCATTCTTTGACCTCGCACCTTTTGTACGTTATATAAATGCTATAATGAATAAATTTAAATTGTTATCAACAATAAAGACATTTATTAGCAACAACATACTGTTTATTGCATACCCAAATATAAGGGGTACAAAGATCGAAAAAAAAAGAAAAATCATAAGGTTGCACTTTTTGGTCAAAATATTACATTAACAAATGGAAATATTTCATGATCGGATCTTTACGAACGTATTACAGATTTTTGGGTAGAATTGACAGTGAAAAATGACAGTTGTCGCTCAATCGTCTTTAAATGTCAAGCAATGATTAAATTAGGTTCGTGAGGTTAAAATTTTGAATACATAGTCATATTGATAACAGTTATGAACTTTTCCATGAGGCCAAAGAAGGCTTTAAATGTAGCGAGATACTATGTCTAATACCACTTTTGGCCTCACAACTATGTCTAAGTCATTCTTTGACCTCGCACTTTTGTACGTTATATAAATGCTATAATGAATAAATTTAAATTGTTATCAACAATAAAGACATTTATTAGCAACAACATACTGTTTATTGCATACCCAAATATAAGGGATGCGAAGATCGTAAAAGAGAAAAATCATAAGGTCGCACTTTTTGGTCAAAATATTACATTAACAAATGGAAATATTTCATGATCGCATCTTAACGAACGAATTACAGATTTTTGGGTAGAATTGACAGTGAAAAATGACAGTTGTCGCTTAATCGTCTTTAAATGTCAAGAAATGATTAAATTAGGTTCGTGAGGTTAAAATTTTGAATACATAGTCATATTGATAACAGTTAAAAACTTTTCCATGAGGCCAAAGAAGGCTTTAAATGTAGCGAGATGCTATGTCTAATACCTCTTTTGGCCTCACAACGATGTCTAAGTCATTCTTTGACCTCGCACCTTTTGTACGTTATAGAAATGCTATAATGAATAAATTTAAATTGTTATCAACAATAAAGACATTTATTAGCAACAACATACTGTTTATTGCATACCCAAATATAAAAGGGGTGCGAAGATCGTAAAAGAGAAAAATAATAAGATTGCACTTTTTGGTCAAAATATTACATTAACAAATGGAAATATTTCATGATCGGATCTTTACGAACGAATTACAGATTTTTGGGTAGAATTGACAGTGAAACATGACAGTTGTCGTTCAATCGTCTTTAAAGGTCAAGAAATGATTAAATTAGGTTCGTGAGGTTAAAATTTTACATAGTCATATTGATAACAGTTAAGAACTTTTCCATGAGGCCAAAGAAGGCTTTAAATGTAGCGAGATGCTATGTCTAATACCTCTTTTGGCCTCACAACTATGTCTAAGTCATTCTTTGGCCTTAAAAATTTTTGCACTTTAAAATAAAAAAAAAATTACTTTATCAGGAATTATGGCATTGATTTGCTCTAAGTTCCTATTTAATGCAATCCACGAAAATCGTAAAAGAAAACCTGAGATTGCAGTTTTGAGTTAAAATACATTAAACAAAGATGAAAATCCAGGACAGCATCTTTAAAACATAATTCCAGATTACCCGATTTGTAGGCAGAACTGACACTAAAAAATTACATAATATGTTGCTCCACCGTAATTGGGAGAAATTAGTAATTAACGGATACATTGTTCGATAATAAATAGAATGTTTCAGATTTTCAATTAACAATAAGTATGAAATTATGTGTTCAATTTTCGCGCTCTTTTATTTTTTGATGTTTAATAATTATTGGGATCATACGAATTGGACGTTAAAGTATATGCAATATATTAAACAGTTACTTTATTTGTCAGACAAACCATTTAGTTTCCGATTTTGGCCGCTGAGGACTCCACTTTACATCCGGAGGCCGATGATGGTAATAGCTGTGGGACCACCTTTGGCCTCATGAGGCCAATCGTGGAAAATGAGCCCAAAGCGTACATTACATACTTATTTTTGAGGCGGATCGTAGGATTAGACATATATATATATAGTTCTGCTCCGTAACGTGTTGGGGGCGCTGCGAATTTTTCAATATACGTTTCTGGAATATACGTTCTTTTATGCTCTCGCTTTTGCTGCGTCCGCACCGTATATCAGTTTTTATTATTTGACGTTTGCTGCGTCCTGCAAGTTTGGCAACGTTGTTTCAATAAAATCCAACGATGATAGCGAAAGCGGTGAAGCGTGGAAAGGAAATAATGTTCCAAATTCGGCATATTGGAGAGTCCAATTTCGGGCGGGGAAATTTAAATTGAGTTTCTAAATAAAACGATCGTAATTGTGCTGTTTTATTTTTTTATATATTATAAAGAATAAAGATAATTTGAATAGTATATAACCTCAATTAGAAGATGAAGTTAGTGTTCGCAATAGTACCATTTCTGACAATACTCTTTCGTCGTGTGCCTTTCTCAATAAATTTATTTGATTCTAAATCAGACAACGCTATTCCTTCCAAGGAATGAGATCAATTATACTTCCGAGTCATGAGACGGATTCCGCCGAAACACCACGACAATACAGCTGAGGTGGTGTTTCGCGGAAAACGTCGAATGAGGAGGTTAGTATAATCGGATTATTTTCGTTTGCTCGTTTCATTATATAATCAAATCGATCCAAAAGATTTTTTTCTGACGTTTAATAACAAAGCGTGAGAAAATTGTTACTATGCCAAAGTCTAATGTTGGACCCAGCGGAAAAACCGAAATTATTGTACCACATCGTCAAGAGTATTACCGCTTATTTATACTGTAAAATTTGTAATTTTTATTGGATCAATTTATTATGTGTTATACAATCTACAATAGATAATAATCTAGAATGTCAAATCCCGAACCTGGAATTTTGTGTCTGCAATGTATAATGTAGAATTCCAAATTTGGATGCGCAGTCCTAGAATCTCGAATATGTAATCTCTAATCAGTAATCTCGAATATAAAATTTCAAATCTAATATCTGTAAACCTAAAATACCCTCTAGAATCGGAAAGCGAAAATCTGAAATTTGGGAATATAATCTAGAAAGTTGAATCTCGAATTTTCGAATATCGAATCTTGAATCTTAAATCATAGTAAAGCGATGGTTTCGATCTCTTTGACATTCATTTCTTAATTTATTTAACACTTACATGCTCTCAGACCCGACAATCTATTTTCGCGCTCCTGTGGACTTTCATTCATAATAATTGTTTCAAAATTTCTGGTTCTATTTTTTTAGCGTTTTTGTCCTTCATCTTCCTTTTACGCCAGTCGTCGTTTTCTCATTCGAAAAGCGCTTAACACTTAACACTAAGTTAGTTTACGGTTGGTGGAGGGGGGCTTGGTACAGGGCAACAACAATAACAAAGCCCCCCTGGTACACGGGCCCCCCTTGGAACAATTGGGCCCTCCTAGGGACCCCTTTCGACAGGCGGGTCCTCTTGGGACAGGTGGGCCCTCTTGGGACAGATGGGCCCTCTTGGGACAGGTAGGCCCCCTTAGGAAAGGGAGGCCCCCTCGCGACAAGGGGGCCCATGGGACAAGGATGGGCCCTTGGTATAGAAGTCCCCTTGGACAGGAGCCCCCCTTGAGACAGGAGGCCCTTTGAGACAGGTGGGCTTCCTTGGGACAAGTGGGCCCCCTTGGGATGGAGGCCCAAAATTTTTTGTCGGCCGAAAAAGTTTTGTGAGTTTTGGCATTTAAAAGAAAAATGGCATATTTACTTTACGTGGCATGTCTGTAGTTACCAAACATACAGACTAATCCAAAGATTTTTTTTGAGACGGGTTCGAAGAGCGAGTTGAACAATACTGCCGAGGTCATATAAAACCCAACGGCCGTGTATACGAAGGCGTTGAACGGACATGGATGGAAAAATAAATGACAACGTTTTTTTTTCTCGCCGTTCCAACTTTTTTCTGGCAATTCCGACTTTTTTCTGGCAATTCTGACTTTTTTCTGGCAATTCCGAAATGCGCGAGGCACCAATTTCAATGATCCATGAAAAAATAAATTTTCACAGACGGTAACTTCCGTGGATCACTGAAATTGGTGCCTCGTGCTACGCACTCGACCACTTAAAGAAACATACTCTAAAAATTTCATATTCCCCTGTACGTGAAACTAGAAATGTGGAGAGTATCTGATATTTTATGATTTTATGAATTTATAAACGGAAAATCAAACTTTCACGGAGGATAACTTCCATGGATCACTGAAATTGGTGCCTCGCGCTACGCGCTCGACCCATTAAAAAAACAAATTTCATATTTCCCTGTACGTGAAACTCAAAATGTAGACAGTATTTCATATTTTAAGTTTGGGCAACAAAACAGCACCATCGTCCTACCCCTGCCGCTATTGCCAGAAAAAAGTCAGAATTGCAAGAAAAAAGTCGTAATTGCTAGAAAAAAAAAATCGTTTCAGTTATTTTTCCTTTCATGTCCGTTCAGCGCTTTCGTAGCAAAATAGTTTTCTTCTAATAATATTGAAGAATTTACAATTTTCCTGTTTATTTTCACGTCCTAAATCCTGTTCAATTATTAATGCTAAAAAACAAAATTGTTAGAATTTCGGAACTGAGGCGTTTCGGTTGAAGGTTTTAAATAAATACCTTGGTTTAGAACGGCTATTTACATGCCAATCGTGGTTAATCCAGTCTTTTATACCTTTAAAGACATTTTTTAAGTGTTATTGCTCAATTAAAAATCAAGGTCGTTTTTCATGTCTCCAACAATACCTAAAATTCTAAAATTAATAGAGTATGGGTATAACAATTCTCCCACGCTTTTTTCTGTTGAAATCAAGTCAAGCTTTTATTCGTAAAAAAAAACAATACAAACAATCGTTTTATAAACAATTTAATGTAAGTTAAACTAGTTTTTTAGTAAAATATTGTTGATATTTTAATAAAAAAGTCCTCAACCGTCAAAATAATAAGAATAAATCATAATTAGGAACTGAAGCGTTTGATATTTTTCATGATATTATTCTGACTTTTTTTCGGTTTTTCGCTTATAACTCGAAAAATATGCGTCCTACCTAAAAAATAGTAGGAACCAAAATTAAAGCTGATAAATTACTTTATAAGAATCACTCCAGAATAGGGTTCTAGGTTGAATCGTTCTCGAGATATGTGCCTATGAAATTCTAGTTCAAGAAAAATAGAGTATTTAGAAGAAATAATTTATGAAGTTTTGAAATGTTGGTTATGAACTCCCAGAAGGCACCCAAACAAAAATTCAAAGAGTTCCCACTCCCTCGGAGGGATCTTCATCCCTTTTGCCCAAAAAACCGCATCTGGGCGTGACGTCATGAAGCCTTTCAGCAATTTTCTCGCGGTTCAGATTATATATACGCCACCTGTCCCAAAAAGACTCCCCTGTCTTAAGCTCTGTCTCTGTGCCAAAAGAAACACCCTGTCTCAAGGGGGGCCTCAATATTAGCATTTCTTTACAGAATTGTACAGCTAATTTTAATTTTCATTGATTTAATTCCTCTTGTTCATCTATTTTCAATCATGACATGTTTTGAAAACAGAATTCAATTATTTGTTGTTATAAAATAACAAATTGGGAAATTGAAGTAAATAATTTTTGCCCGAACCTAAAAGAAAGAAATTTCACTGCGACTATGTAACTTAAGTCATACTTACGTTTGATAAAACAAGTTGCAAGCCTGTTCTATACATAATTTTTCAGGTAAACTTTACTCCAAATTTGATTAATTGTCTTTTAAAGCTATCATCAACATGGCAACGTTGCGGACGCCGTATGTGTTAAAAGATGAAGAGTAAATATACAACAGGACGCAGCATAAGCTGGATAAAGTAATGTGTATATTCTGGATGCAGCAACGTGCTATTAATGTAAGGACGCTCTATCATGCTAACAATAAAAGCACATTGGTTTTCGTTATTTTAAAAGATATCTGTAAACACAATAGATTCTTGGAATCTCCGTTTGAATATCTAGAGGTCGCTGATTTCTAAATTAAATATATACGTTTCCTTCTTGTGGACGCAGCATGTGTTATTTCGTGAAAGGACGCAGCATTGATAGCAAGATGTAAATATATATATATATATATATATATATATATATATACATCCTTAGCATGATACTGCGTCCGTACATTGCAAAATCGCATTCAATGCTGCGTCCACGACCATGCTGCGTCCGTATACGGACGCAGCAAATCTAACCCATGTAGTTTAGTTTAAAGGGATGGGGGCAGTCCAAAACCGAATTCTTAGAGGGACGTCTTATCATGCGTATAGTGAACATTCACCGTATATTTTAGTTCTGCTCCGTAACGTGTTGGGGGCGCTGCGAATTTTTCAGTATACGTTTCTGGAATATACGTTCTTTTATGCTCTCGCTTTTGCTGCGTCCGCACCGTATATCAGCTTTTATTATTTGACGTTTGCTGCGTCCTGCAAGTTTGGCAACGTTGTTTCAATAAAACCCAACGATGATAGCGAAAGCGGTGAAGCGTGGAAAGGAAATAATGTTCCAAATTCGGCATATTGGAGAGTCCAATTTCGGGCGGGAAAATTTAAATTGAGTTTCTAAATAAAACGATCGTAATTGTGCTGTTTTATTTTTTTATATATTATAAAGAATAAAGATAATTTGAATAGTATATAACCTCAATTAGAGGATGAAGTTAGTCTTCGCAATAGTACCATTTCTGACAATACTCTTTCGTCGTGAGGCTTTCTCAATAAATTTATTTGATTCTAAATCAGACAACGCTATTCCTTCCACGGAATGAAATCAATTATACTTCCGAGTCATGAGACGGATTCCGCCGAAACACCACGACAATGCAGCTGGGGTGGTGTTTCGCGGAAAACGTCGAATGAGGAGGTTAGTATAATCGGATTATTTTCGTTTGCTCGTTTCATTATATAATCAAATCGATCCAAAAGATGCGAAATTTTGACCGAACTTTTTTTCTGACGTTTATTAACAAAGCGTGAGAAAATTGTTACTATGCCAAAGTTTAATGTTGGACCCAGCGGAAAAACCGAAATGATTGTACCACATCGTCAAGAGTATAATCGCTTATTTATACTGTAAAATTTGTAATTTTTATTGGATCAATTTATTATGTGTTATACAATCTACAATAGATAATAATCTAGAATGTCAAATCCCGAACCTGGAATTTTGTGTCTGCAATGTATAATGTAGAATTCCAAATTTGGATGCGCAGTCCTAGAATCTCGAATATGTAATCTCTAATCAGTAATCTCGAATATAAAATTTTAAATCTAATATCTGGAAACCTAAAATACCCTCTAGAATCGGGAAGCAAAAATCTGAAATTTGGGAATATAATCTCGAAAGTTGAATCTCGAATTTTCGAATATCGAATCTTGAATCTTAAATCATAGTAAAGCGATGGTCTCGATCTTTTTGACATTCATTTCCTAATTTATTTAACACTTACATGCTCTCAGACCCGACAATCTATTTTCGCGCTCCTGTGGACTTTCATTCATAATAATTGTTTCAAAATTTCTGGTTCTATTTTTTTAGCGTTTTTGTCTTTCATCTTCCTTTTACGCCAGTCGTCGTTTTCTCATTTGAAAAACGCTTAACACTTAACACTTAGTTAGTTTACGGGGGGGGGGAGGGGGGCTTGGTACAGGGCAACAACAATAACAAAGCCCCCCTGGTACACGGGCCCCCCTTGGAACAATTGGGCCCTCCTAGGGACCCCTTTCGACAGGCGGGTCTCCTTGGGACTGGTGGGCCCTCTTGGGACAGATGGGCTCTCTTGGGACAGGTAGGCCCCCTTGGGAAAGGGAGGCCCCTTCGCGACAAGGGGGCCCATGGGACAAGGATGGGCCCTTGGTATAGAAGTCCCCTTGGACAGGAGCCCCCCTTGAGACAGGAGCCCCCTTGAGACAGGTGGGCTTCCTTGGGACAAGTGGGCCCCCTTGGGATGGAGGCCCAACATTTTTTGTCGGCCGAAAAAGTTTTGTGAGTTTCGGCATTTAAAAGAAAAATGGCATGTGTTATTCGGAAAAAATTTACTTTACGTGGCATGTCTGTAGTTACCAAACATACAGACAAATCCAAAGATTTTTTTTGAGACGGGTTCGAAAAGCGACTTGAACAATACTGCCGAGGTCATATAAAACCCAACGGCCGTGTATACGAAGACGTTGAACGGACATGAATGGAAAAATAAATGACAACGTCTTCTTTTCTCGCCGTTCCAACTTTTTTCTGGCAATTCCGACTTTTTTCTGGCAATTCCGACTTTTTTCTGGCAATTCTGACTTTTTTCTGGCAATTCCGAAATGCGCGAGGCACCAATTTCAATGATCCATGAAAAAATAAATTTTCACAGACGGTAACTTCCGTGGATCACTGAAATTGGTGCCTCGTGCTACGCACTCGACCACTTAAAGAAACATACTCCAAAAATTTCATATTCCCCTGTACGTGAAACTCGAAATGTGGAGAGTATCTGATATTTTATGATTTTATGAATTATAAACGGAAAATCAAACTTTCACGGAGGACAACTTCCGTGGATCACTGAAATTGGTGCCTCGCGCTACGCGCTCGACCCATTAAAAAAAAATCATATTTCCCTGTACGTGAAACTCAAAATCTAGACAGTATTTCATATTTTAAGTTTGGGCAACAAAACAGCACCATCGTCCTACCCCTGCCGCTATTGCCAGAAAAAAGTCAGAATTGCAAGAAAAAAAGTCGTAATTGCTAGAAAAAAAAATCGTTTCAGTTATTTTTCCTTTCATGTCCGTTCAGCGCTTTCGTAGCAAAATAGTTTTCTTCTAATAATATTGAAGAATTTACAATTTTCCTCTTTATTTTCACGTTCTAAACCCTGTTCAATTATTAATGCTAAAAAACAAATTGTTAAAATTTCGGAACTGAGGCGTTTCGGTTGAAGGTTTTAAATAAATATCTTGGTTTAGAACGGCTATTTACATGCCAATCGTGGTTAATCCAGTCTTTTATACCTTTAAAGACATTTTTTAAGTGTTATTGCTCAATTAAAAATCAAGGTCGTTTTTATGTCTCCAACAATACCTCAAATTCTAAAATTAATAGAGTATGGGTATAACCATTCTCCTGCGCTTTTTTCTGTTGAAATCAAGTCAAGCTTCTATTCGTAAAAAAAAACAATACAAACAATCGTTTTATAGACAATTTAATGTAACTTAAACTAGTTTTTTAGTAAAATATTGTTGATATTTTAATAAAAAAGTCCTCAACCGTCAAAATAATAAGAATAATCATAATTAGGAACTGAAGCGTTTGATATTTTTCATGATATTATTCTGACTTTTTTTCGGTTTTTCGCTTATAACTCGAAAAATATGCGTCCTACCTAAAAAATGGTAGGAACCAAAATTAAAGCTGATAAACTACTCTATAAGAATCACTCCAGAATAGGGTTTTAGGTTGAATCGTTCTTGAGATATGTGCCTATGAAATTCTAGTTCAAGAAAAATAGACTATTTAGAAGAAATAATTTATGAAGTTTTGAAATTTTGGTTATGAACTCCCAGAAGGCACCCAAGCAAAAATTCAAAGAGTTCCCACTCCCTCGGAGGGATCTTCATCCCTTTTGCCCAAGAAACCGCATCTGGGCGTGACGTCATGAAGCCTTTCAGCAATTTTCTCGCGGTTCAGATTATATATACGCCACCTGTCCCAAAAAGACTCCCCTGTCTTAAGCCCTGTCTCTGTGCCAAAAGAAACACCCTGTCTCAAGAGGGGCCTCAATATTAGCATTTCTTTACATAATTGTGCAGCTAATTTTAATTTTCATTGATTTAATTCCTCTTGTTCATCTATTTTCAATCATGACGTGTTTTGAAAACAGAATTCAATTATTTGTTGTTATAAAATAACAAATTGGGAAATTGAAGTAAATAATTTTTGCCCGAACCTAAAAGAAAGAAATTTCACTGCGACTATGTAACTTAAGTCATACTTACGTTTGATAAAACAAGTTGCAAGCCTGTTCTATACATAATTTTTCAGGTAAACTTTACTCCAAATTTGATTAATTGTCTTTTAAAGCTATCATCAACATGGCAACGTTGCGGACGCCGTATGTGTTAAAAGATGAAGAGTAAATATACAAGAGGACGCAGCATAAGCTGGATAAAGTAATGTGTATATTCTGGATGCAGCAACGTGCTATTAATGTACGGACGCTCTATCATGCTAACAATAAAAGCACATTGGTTTTCGTTTTTTTAAAAGATATCTGTAAACACAATAGATTTTTGGAATCTCCGTTTCAATATCTAGAGGTCGCTGATTTCTAAATTAAATATATACGTTTCCTTCTTGTGGACGCAGCATGTGTTATTTATATATATATACATCCATAGGTACTTTTGGGAACATCCTTTATTTCAATATTTCAATACATATCACCTTCAAAATTTAAAGGTACAATTCTAATTTTTACTTTTCGGGATTTTTGAAGAAAAAAAAGGAAAAACAATTCTGGGGAAAAAGTTATTATGGAGAGATACTTTTGGGCACTTAATCTCTTCTTTAAATGGTTCAATTCTTAGCTAACCCGCTAAAATTAAACTAAAATTAAATCGCAAACAAACGTTTGCAAATATGAATTTTGATTGGTATTAAACGCTTACCTTATCACCAAAAAGCTTTTTTAGGTATTTTTGTCCAAACTATCGGAAAATTCATTCATTCGTTCATTACCAGACGCCATCTTGGATAATTTGTTTCTTCGAATAAATCGATTACCATATTGATTTATCGATTTTTAAAAACGCGGAAAGTTAGAATCTTGGACCGATGCGTTTACGAAAGTCCAAAATTTTTTGTTTCTAAAAAAAATTGAAAAAAAATCGTTAATTGACAGAAAAATTTTGTTTAGGGGAGTTTCGAACGTTGCTACGACTTATCAAATACGTTCCGTGTAAAAAAACAAATCATTTACGCAAGTACTAAGCACATGAATGGAAAAATTTGTTTTAATAATTTTCTAAGCGGTTGGTGTCGCCATCTATAGCAGATTGAGGGTTGTGAACAATTTGGCAACAAAGCTCTCGGTCCTACGGCTCTCACAACGCACTGTTTTGTGCTCAGTAGAGCGGCAGCCAGCGCTCGTAGAGGATGTACTTGTTTTGTAGATCGATGATCGATAAATAAAGACCAACATCGATTGAAATTTCAGGGCAATTTTAGAATGAAAGAAGTTATTACCCACATAGTTAATTTTTCAAAAACCAATTCAAGGGTTCTTTTGAATTACGTCAGAATTTTAAAAATCGTGTATTTTTGTTTTATGGGTTGTGAGAAAACGAATCAAATTACAGCAAAAATTCACAGGAATTCAATAAATTATAACAGTAGCTGCGTATTAGCTTTATGATGAATTGTTATTGAGTTGCCTATTATGGAAATAGGTATTTCCCAAGACATACTTTTACATTGATTTTTTTTCTGGAGATCAGTTCATAATATCAAAAGGGCCATTTTAATAACGAATTAGATACAAAGAAACGCCGAACACACATAATAATTTTGGCAGTTCTTAAAAAAATACTTCTTGGTTGTCAAAGAGACCGCCGGCGCCTTTCAGTATGGCGTTAAGAAACACAATAAAAAAATTAATAATGCCAGTTATAAGAGCACAGAATCTGAGAACAGTCTTGACTGCAGTAGGCTTTTAGTGTTTTCAAGTGTTGTTACTTTTGACTAATTGTTAGTGTAAAAACTAGACCTTTCGTCATATTGACTCCAACAGACTTTGCGTTTTTTGTATTCTTAGTTTTGACTATTGTTATAGTGTTAATAGTATTGTTAGTGATAGTTTTTTGTGATATGGGGGGTGTGTGTAAAAGACGCGATAGTGGTAAGGGTAACAGAACTTTATCGGGGAAAAGAAAAAACCGGCGATTGGCCCAATTGAGGTGGGTATTGAGAATTTTTTTTTAGATTTGTGCACGGATAAGTGTAGAATCGATATACAGACCGTTTCAATCGAAACGAGCCACCCTCAATAACTTTTTAGGAAAAGATATTTAAGAAAAATTTAAAAACAGGTCAATTTTTATCTCGAGGGGGACATGTTTTGATGCAATAGTAAGCAGGCTTGGTGCAACTCCATACGCCTGACAGGAGCAACCTCGATTTTTTAAATAGGGAATAGGGGTCGAGCAACATGTCGTTTGAAAGGTCTTTTAATTGTCTTTTCGGCCACATAATATTTTTTTTTATTTGCATAGTCTATAAGTTAGTAATTAAAAATGAAACATTTTTTTACGGATTTGTTTTGTATTTAGGAATGCCTGCAATTAACGATAAAAAGGTTGCAATAAACATTATTAGACAATTTATTATTGATCTGAATAATGCTGTAATCAAATTTGTCGCCATCCATACTCATTTATACCAATCCTTAACAATAAGTAAATAAATAAACTGAAAACAAAATAATCATGTTAATTTCCTGAGCGATAAAGCAACTGTAGCATTGAACACTAGATTTGATTTTTTTTGTATATTTGGTAAGTATGAGAATAGGTGGTAAACTATTTTTCACATAGACATTTTTCGGATCGACCGATTCTTATGATTTTTTTTGTATATTTGATAGGTATGGGAATAGGTCGGTAAGTATTTTTCAAATGGATATGGGGGCCCAGGGGGCCCCCTTGGGCTGGACCGATTTTTCGGCTCGACCGACTTTTATGAAGTATTTTTTTTTATATTTGGTAGGTATGGGAATAAGTCGTAAAGTATTCGCCCCGAATAGCAGAATAACTATTAAAACATGGACATGAAGGCCCAGGAGGGCCCTTGGGTTTATAATTCAAGAAGGGCTTTTATGATATTTGATTTGTTGGATTTGTCTCCGCCCCGAATAGCAGAATGACTATTGAAACATGGACAGGGGGCTCAGGGGGAACCCTTGGGTTTATAACTCAAGAACAGCTGGACCGATTTTTATTATCTTTGATTTGTTGTGTTTGTCTCCGTCCCGAATAGCAGAATAACTATTAATAAATGGGCATGGGGGCTCAGGGGCCTCCTTTGGTTTATAACCCAAGAACGGCTGGACCGATCTTTAGTTTGTTGGATTTGCCTCCGCTCCAAATAAAAAAAGTGAATTCAGCTAATAAGTTAACACAACATTTATTGATTCTGAGGCGATACAAAGTTCGCCGGGTCAGCTAGTTTTTTATATAATTGTATACCTGTTTTTTTTTTTATTATTTGGAGTCCAAAAGGAATTCTATATGAAGTGGTAGTTTTATTTGACTGTATAAAATGTACAAAATAACCAACATTTGCAATTTTTTAGATTAATTTTGACGAAGAATTCTGGAAAGAACAAATGTACCCGCATTTAAGGATTTTTTATTTTAATTGTTTTTTACCTGAGTTGTTAGATCCAAGGCAGAAGCGAGGAAAAACAATAAGGAACCCCCCAAGGAATGAGGAATTAACTTTTGAAATTATTAGACAATACTAAATAGTTATTATTATTGTTTTTAAAATTTATCAGAAGGAAATCCTCGTGATTCCGACCTTCACGAGGTTTCTTGCTGGTCAGATGTTTTAATCGCACATCCTAGCCACCCCCAAAACCATGGAGTGAGTAACTACGAATACCGAGAATTACCCTGAGCAAACGCAACGACTTCAAGATAAGCGCCTTCTGCATTCCAATAGTTATTATTATGATTGTTTATTTTATTTTTATTATTATTGTGATTTATTTTCTTTCTCCATTTCCGCACAACTAAAGTAGTAGATTATTATACGAGTTCCTGTGTAAATTGGACGCTTTATGCCACAAGGGGTTTATAAAAGCACGAGTGAAACGAGTGCTTTTGTGAACCCCGAGTGGCGTAAAGCGTTCAATCTACACAGGAACGAGTGTAATACAACGTTTTATCGTTCGATACAACCCTGGAAAGCCTTTAAATTGCTTAAAATCCATAAAAATAGTTTGACGTTTATCTGTCATTTAAATTATTTCATGACAGAGTGTTTACACAAGCGAAAATTTGAAAATTCTGACAGTGTCGAACGATAAATGTTATTTATTTAATCTTTAATGTCAAAATTGAATTTTATCTACTCTTTACCGCATGTTAAAATGCAATTTTATCGTTTAGAAGTTAAAAAAAAAACTTCTATACCAACATCCATTGTTGTATTACTGTCTAACGTTTTTTTGACATTTTGTTTGACAGTTGAATTTTTCACGTCAAAGAATTAAATCCATGTTGCAGTAAAAACCGTGAAGATTGAATAAAATTTTATATTATATACGACGATAAAATTGATGATTATCTATCTTTTCGAGTGACTTTAACGTCTCGGCTAACGCGTCCACGTTATTAAATAATTAATATATACCACATAAATAACTATTACCTTTTGCCACGACGTTTTACCATGACAATAATACAAAATTTATTTTATGCATGAAATTATCTATCTGAATTGATTATTTACTTTACCTCTACGACAAAGTTAATTTTTGTAAACTCAATTTTGTGGCTCTACTTTCGGTGTCACGTTTTTGTTACGTTGACAGTTGCAAAATTTCCGGGGAACAAAATTTCTTTCAAAAGTAAATTTGATCCGGTAGAACAATAGCCTCTCGTGTAATTACATAGGTACGATTAATTTTACGCATTTGGCAGAACCCTTATTGGTCAGAAAATACAATGTTTCTAGAAAACTATAATTTGTTCGATTAAAAGTTAGGGCTAACTTTTTTCACTGTCAAACTTAATTCAATTCAATAAATCATTTGAAATTATGATTATTTTAAAATTATGTTCCATTCCTAACAGTGCACACCGCTTTGCGATTTTCCAACTTCCATCGCTCAGTCATTCAATGATATAAAAGCAAGCGCTACAAGCTGTGTTGTCAGATCGTTTTAAGAGTACGAACAAGCTCAGCACTCCCACTATTTAGTCTCTCTCTTCGACGCACGCTTGTGGGATGCAACGCAAGGTGCATTCGTGTCTATACGTAGTACAGATGGACACACCGACAGCATTAGGGCATGTGGTTTCTACAGAGACGGAAGACGAATGTTTGTTTACATTTGAAAACTTGACCGACTAGAGAACGCTCTTAAAAAGAAACTTTTGGGAACATATCCTAATATGTGTAAAAAGGGTTTAAATATGTAACAACCGTTATATTTGAGGTGTATATTAGTTATGCGGCTTTCTGTTTTTGTATTTTCGATAAAGGCTTCATAAAACTAGTGGATTTTAACTCGAAACAAAGTACAACAAATTGAGGTTATGTTATCTCACTTGGAAATTATAAACAATTCCTTGCAATGATTGAAAATTATTTACTTCCATCAATTATAATCATGTTAGGTACATAAAATAGACATTCTTGTTTATCTCGATAAATTGTTGCATTTTCCCTGTACTGATTTTACGCAAAGATACTTTTGAGCCTTTATACGTTGTGGGAATTTTACGTTTGAGCATTTTTTTGTTTTCTGAGGATCTATTAATTTCTTTTAGAGGAAGTATGTCATAAAACAACAAAAACCACACCTCATGAAAAGTTATACCTATCTTTTAGAAATGAAGATATGATGTAAATAATAGGTAAATATCTTGAAAGGGAACTTTTGGGAAGATATTCTGCCAAGTGTATAAAATGGTGTTAATAATATTCAAATAAAGAAACTGTTATATTTAAACTGCTCATTGATTATTAAACCTTCTGTTATAGTATTTTGCATGTTTCCACAAAATTGGTGGATTTTAACTTAAAACTAGGAAGCACAATTGAGGTTATGTTGTCTGGAATTTGTAAACTATTCGTTGCAATGAAACAATACTTTAGTCCAATGATGCTTAATTATATGTCTATAAATCTTGCATCAAATATAAAGTACATAGTCTCATATAAAGTAGAAATTCTAATTTATCTTGATAAATTCTTGCATTCTGCTTGTGCTGATCTTACGAAAAGATACTTTTGAGCATAGAATACAATTAAATGAGACAATATAATGTAAAAAACTAAATTGTTGTGAGGGAGTTGAATGATTGACTTCTTTAATATTTTTGTCCAAGGTCATAGAAAAATAGAAAATTGTGACCAAAAACTAATATTAAAGGCAGGTCAAAGTTATATTACATTTACAGGGAAATTTTGTGCAATTTCATGCAATCAGCAAGAATAATATTTTAGTTCGACTATGATAAATGCTAAATAATAATATTTCCTTCCAAATTACGATTGGGTACATATTAGATTTCGACTAGAAACTTTGACTTGCTTCTTAAATAAATCCTTTCATTTAAAATCTGCTGATAATTATAGGTAACGGTACATTTGAGCATTTTTTTTTCTGAGAATCTATTGATTCCTTTTAGAGGAAGCTAGCTGACCCGACAGACATTATCCTGTCCAAATTGAAATAAATTTGTGTTTAGACAGATCGCAAAACAACACAAAAATAAAAACAAATTTAATTTTATTTTAATTTAGGCTAGAATGCGTTTTTCCAGATTTTTCCCCAGATCTTCCCATTTTTTTTTATCAATTGAAAACATTCAATCGAGTTATTTACATACCGGGAGCATAACGAACAAAACAAAGAAACAACCAAATATGTCGTTAATATAGCCAGTTATAATCGAGAATGCATACAAACATTATGATTGTTTACGTAAAGATACTTTTGAGCCTTTCTATGTTGTGGGAATTTTACTTTTGAGCATTTTTTTTGTTTTCTGAGGATCTGTTAATTTCGTTTAGAGGAAGTAGGCCATAAGACAACAAAAACCACACCTCATGAAAAGTTATATCTGGTCCTATTCAATAACTTTTTTAGAAAGGAAGATATGATGTAAATAGTAAATATCTTGAAAGGAAACTTTTGAGAAGATATATATTCTGTCAAGTGTATAAAATGGTGTAAATAATATTCAAATAAAGAAACTGTTATATTTAAACTGCTTTTTTATTGCATATGATATAAAAGCTTGTCGCGAAAATTTATATTTCTTGAAATTAATCCTCTAAATAGAAATTGTATTTTTCTATAAAAGTAATTTACACGCGAAATTTTGCGACAAGCTTTTATATCATATTATGCAATTGTATGATGTAACAAAACGATGGGTTTGCTTTGGTTTGATTTATTTCAAATTTTATTTTCTTTTTTTCAGAGCATTTGAATAAAAGCTTGTTTTTAAAAATATTGTTTTAGTATTTTTTGGTTTTTGCTGAACATGTTTCTAAGTCTACTCTTCAATGCCTTTCATTTCATACCCATATTAAGGGCGTTGAAAAGAAGACATAATCCGCCATCTTGGAACGGCGGCTATATTGAATTTAGTGTGATGTCACTAACTTTATCGTTTTCTACTCTTCAAGCTCTTTCATTTGTTACCCATATTAAGAGGGTTGAAAAGAAGATCTAATCCGCCATAATGGAGCGGCGGCCATATTGAATTTAGTGTGATGTCACAAACTTTATCGTTTTCTACTCTTCAAGCTCTTTCATTTGTTACCCATGTGAAGGGGATTGAAAAGAAGATCTAATCCGCCATAATGGAGCGGCGGCCATATTGAATTTGGTGTGATGTCACTAACTTTATCGTTTTCTACTCTTCAAGCCCTTTCATTTCATACCCATATTATTGGTGTTGACTAAAAATACATCAATCTGATGTCGAGAAGTGGTTCTATTTAATTTAGCTCGCAAGATTTGACCCACACATACTAACAGGGCAAGTTAAATAAAAGCTTGTAGAAAGACATACGCATCATTCGAATCGATAGTTATGACCTTGAATTCATACAAAAATCCCATAGAAAAAAGCAATCCGTTTTTTTTTTTCGAATTACCCCATTTTCCGAGAGTATTCTACATTTACCCTTAAAATTTCATCGAAACAGGTCGAGCCGTTTTGGAGTCTTTTATATAATAATACCGGCTTTGATATATAATATATAGGTAGATAATCCATGAAAGAACCAAAATCACACCCCATCAAAAGTTATGTCTGGTCCTGTTCCACAACTTTTTCAGATTAAGGAATATAACATGCAAAGAAGAAGAAATTTTGGGAAGAAATTATGCCAAGTATAAAATATGGTGGAAATAATGTCCAAATAAAGAAACTGTTATATTTAAGGAGCATACATACCTATCTGTTATTCGACCCTGTGTTAGCATTTTCTAGATACTATTTTCTAGAAAACTGGTGGATTTAAACTCAAAACTAAGTACAACAAATTGGGATTATGTTATCTCACGAGGAACTTTTTAACAATATCAAAACAGCAATCAAAAACAAAACATTTGTCGGATCACTTTTGGTGGTAGATAACTACTTTTAATCAGTTTTTTCCCTAAAACACCAAAAATGAGTTTACTCATCGCCCTGATGATGCCAACATTGTTGGCGAAACGTGCGTTGGCATTTGTAAAAATTGTTTTTGGTGTTTTAAGGAAAAAACTGATTAAAAGTAAATATCATGCAATGACGGATAATAATTGACTCCAACGGTGTTTGATCATTAGAATTAGTCCTAGAATTAGATGTACTATAATAATCCACCAATTTGGATCATGTTATATAAAGTAGATTCATTTTGCTTGTGGTAACTTGAGTATACTGTTTTACTTTTTGGAGGTTTGTTAATTTGTTTTCAAAGCACCCGACTTCAAACTTTACAAAAATTAAATTGTGATGTAACTATAAAATAAATTAAACATTTGTTGGCAAGATACTTTCAGGATACGTAGATATATAAAAAATCGGATTAATTATAAGGACAAAAAAGTATTGTTATAACAAAAAACCTTCCTTATATAGGTTTAAAGAAATAACTTTATGAACATTTCAACTCTGCAACCATCAGGTAAGAAATGAAAAGATTTTCAACTTCAAATACACATATTTTTACGTGAAATCTGTTAAAGGTATTTCTCTAACCGTCAGCAAGTCAAGCCTAAAATGTGGAGTTAGTTTGGGATTTTTAAAAAGCCGATCCTATGGTAGAGAATTAACTGCAAATGATGGTAAGTAAAACAATTTTTTACTTTATTTTATTTTTATAAGTAAACAAATGTTACATTAATCAATTTTAATCAGGCTAAAAATAAAATTCTATTCAAGTTAATAATCTATCTATTTAAAATATAAACTTAAAAACCTTTTCTGCAGGTATAATCAATAAAAAATAACAAAAAAATATTTATGCAAATAAAACAGTACACAAAGTAAATTTTATTTTAAATAAATAACTTTTTTTTGGATCTGTTTATTTCATTGTTGACTTTAGGTTTTATTACTGCTACATTTCTGCGTCGCAGGACTGAATATCTTGCCCTCGCTTCTTCACACTGCAAAACTAGGGAGCTTATGGTTCTGGATGTGTTTGTGAAACACCTTTCTAACTGCGTGCCTTTCTGGGGTGCACCATGTAGTTTTTTGACCTAGAAAATATTGTTTTTATATCCTGAGGAATATTCACTTCTGTAAGTGTCGCCTACGATGAGCTAGCAAAAGTAAATTAATAAATTCGGTTGGATTTAAAATTCGTCACATTTAGTGTTTACAATGGGATATTATACTCTATGGAAATTAACCACGGCCTCTTGATCAATATTGTTCTTAATAAATAATAATAATTATTATAGAAAATATAAAATGTGATGGAGGTTGACAATAGTATGTAAATTTTTTGTACACGCAAAGGTAAGGTACACTCAAAATAAGTTTCATTTAAAATTATGAAAAAATAGCAGGTAAAAAGAGATAACCCAACAATACCTACTGATTTTAACATTTGGTTTTGCACAAAGTTTCATAGGAATGTCTATACAGAGTGTAACAGAAATAAGTATCAAAATTGTAACCAGTAACAGAACTTGACAAGAGCAACAGAACTTCTATCTACCATTTTTGCGAAACCCCACAATTAGTGATCTGTAAAATCCCGTTCTCCCAAATCTTAATTTGATGACAATAATAAATAAACCCGTTAGGGTGATACCTTTGCTGATAACGAAAAACTTTCGCTTGTGCCGATGCTTTGGTCAACAATTTTATTGTTTTCGCGGCTTTTTTGTCCGTGCGATAAACCAGCCGAACCACCTACAGTGATTTTGTGCTACATTTGGAAACATTTATTTAACCAGAAAGTTTATAACAAAAGCGTATTGAAAAAAATGGTTGCCCTTGTCAAGTTTTTTTTGATACCTTCTTCTGTTACATGCTATATACAGGAAGAGATCACGCGTTATCATTAATCATTTATGCATCCTCTAAAAACAGAAAGAAACATGCAAAATACGACTTACATTACGCTCCCTTTAGTATACGCGTCAAAATTAAGTGATAAAGATATTGTTTAAATAAAGCGTTTATGAGTTCCAAATAAGTAAGATATTTTTTAGAGTGTGCATAAAATGTAAAACATTGCCGGAATTCTAAAAAAGTATTTGTTAAATTAAAATATAAAGACGAAGCTCATGTTCTTGACTCATTTTTCCACTCACCAGGCTTCTTGATAGGGGTCCTATTTTCCAAATTCAACTTTTTCTGATTGTTAATCCATGCTTTAAGTTGTTTACAAGTTCTATTCCTCAAAACTGGATTATTATTTATAAGAGTTTGGCAGGCCTGTAACGATGGAAGACCAGTATTTTTAATTAGTGTTCGAGCCAATTTTTTTTCGGGGGTAGTCCAAGTAATTTTTTTTTTTTAGCTTAATATTTTGAATTTCTACAATTAATTAAGCGTTTTATTAAATTGTTTTAAATGTATTACTCTAAAGAAAACATACTCTTCTGTTTGAAACTTCGTTCGGCTATCCCATCACCATCAGACAACTCAGAATCGGATGATTCTAAACGGGATTCATAATCGGGATCAGCAGCACTACAGTCGCTGTCTTCTTCAAATGGATAGTTTTGATGGTTATCTACAAAAATATATTTATAGAGCAGGTACCTAAATAAACTTTGAATGAGAACAATGCAGACGTTTAAAGCTCTTGTTAATGAAATAACAGGAATCCTCTTAATAGCATTGTGGTACGGCATGATAGTTCTCAAATTTCAGTTTGATTCTGCAACTTCGTTAAAGAATATTTTTTTAATTGCAACTGTTGAACACTTTTAGTACACAAAAGCACATTGTGTATGCCAGTTGCAACCATCTTTTCATTTTCATATTTAGCAGATAGTATGCAAACATGGACAATACAACAATGAAACTAACAAAAAGTTTTGAAAATTAATATATCGTTATAAACAAAATTTTACTGTTTTGCAAATGCCTACTCACCAATTCTTTCACAGAGGACTTTGCAAGGAACAATAATATCTTTATAAGAGTCTGATTTTTCTTTTATATTTTCTTGTAAATTAAATTCTCTTTCCGGAATCGAAAGTTATTTGGTTTTCCGTTGTGTTCGTATAAATTGCTGTATCCGATGCCTCTTCACATTCGCGATCAATTGTTTGGCCTTCCATATTATAAGTTTCCATTTGTAGTAAATCTTCATGTTGCTGGTATTGCCCTAAAATTATTAATTACGTTTTACCCGATTGAAAATGATTATAGTACACATCTTGTTAACTATTTTTTGAACTAGGTACTAGCAAAAAGTTAATTACCTTGTACTGTCTGTGACTGGATATTTGTATTTTCTCTGTTATAAGCAGGGTTCAACGCTTTTTCAAGTAATTTTGACATCAGGGTGATGTCACGCGTCACGATGGGCAGACGATAGTGATCACGGTGTATCTTTTCCGAATGTCCCAAATGATTGGCAAGATCTCCGACTTCTGTTTCTTTCAGATCCATGAGGTGGCAGTGTGTGGCGACATGTTTTCTTAGAGATGTGCCACGCAGAGAATTCGGAATTGACGCCCCACATGCGGTTGAGTACTTTCTCATGAGAACACAAGCATCTAAAAACGTATGCTTGTCCCCAGGCATCCCAAATACGTATTCGTTTTGAGTATGTACTCCCGCTCTATGTCTGTTTTCCAAAATATATTCTATATACTCCACCAGTTCTTTATGCAGCAAAACAGGAACTCCTCTCACTTTCTTCCCTCTGATTTCGAAACGAACATAATTTTTGGCTGCTTCTTGGGAGGTTTTTGTGAGAGAGTTCCAAATGTCAGCATCCGTGTCTTTGCTTGATAGTTGCGAAAATCTTCTACTTTTGTTCTCTCCACTTCACCAGATCGTTTGCGATTAAAGACTTGAATAGAAGTCAACGTCAGAGATGCTAATTTCCTCCAATTTGCCACTGTGAAACGATGCTGTAAATTGGAAAAGGACACTCTACGACTCTTTGTTAAATACGCATTTAGTTTTTGTAGATCCGTCAATGATGGCAATACATTTTTTTTCTGCGTACACTGCTTTATGTGTATACCCAATCCAAAAGCTGTGGAAGGAGCTTTGTAGATTCCTGTGTTTTCATCAAAACCGGCAGTAGCGTTTATAGCCCTAATTATATCATCGTAACATTCGGGGGTAAAAATTTGCGAAAATTCTGTTATAGCAGGACGTATTGCTAATAGTTCTAAAAAGAATTTTCCCAATCCTCTCAATTTTGCACGAATCATTTTATGTAAATGATGAGACTTATATTTATTTGCCAACTTATTTGCCCAGGTAATCAAAAATTCGTCATTTCTGATCAAACTAGCAATATTATCTCCCTAAGGACTGGAAGAATCTCCGTTCTTACCACTTTCGTGGCTTTGGGATGAACATCGATGTCAATTTTCCTGCTCATGACAAGAACCCCCTTTTTCCTATTTCTTTTTGATGAACAATGCCTAAAATGCTTCCTCAAAGCCGTTTTAGTAAAATATCCTTGGCAGTTTGGACACACTTTGTAATTATGTTTGGTATTAGCTTTGAATTTCTTTCTTCGGCATACTATCAAATTATCGGAATTATTTTTATTGTGGAGAAAACTCCCCTTTTTCCTTATAATATCAATGATCTTTTTTCTTTCCGAATTTCCTAATAAACATATGAACACATTATAATATGTTTGGAAACAGATAATTTCAAAAGAAGGGGACTTTTTGCCAAATAAAGAAAATTATTGTCAACATCGTGATCGTCAGGTCAATGGTTATAAATTACTTGTGGATATAAATTACTTAAATTACTTGTAGTAACTATGAGAGAAAAAAGTAAGGTGAGTTAAGGTAAATGTACCCCCAAAATGATTAAAATGGATTTAGGGTGCGAATAATTTATTTTAATTTAAAGCAAATATTATTGTTTGGGTGTCAAAAGTAAATTTGAAGTCTTTTTACGGTGTTAAATTTTACTATTTACTATGAATGCAAAAAAATTTCTTTCCGGTGTTGCAATTACCACACCCCGCCACACCGAAAAAAAAGATTTGTTACGATAACTCACATGTTAGTACTCCCAACAAATTTTGTTTGTGGAAATAGCCTCAACAAAAAAGTTTGTTGTCCTAACAAATTTTATTTGTTATCAAAAATTTGTTGCGTTAACAAACATATTACTAACAGCAACAAACACAGAATTTGTTGTGTTAACAAACCTATTACTATTAACTACAAACACAGAATTTGTTGCGTTAACAGAAATACTACTCACAGCAACAAACACAGAATTTGTTGCGTCAACAAACATTATTACCAACAGCAACAAACATAGAATTTGTTGTATTAACTAACGTATTATTTCCAGCTACAAACACAGAATTTGTAGTATTAATAATTTTTTTAGTTTACAGGGTGCTCCGTTATTGAGACACCGTGATCTATGAAATCCTTGAAAAACTGAAACTAAAATTCCTTTAATTTATTTCATACTAAAATTGAACAATAAATAAAAACAAGCAAATAAGAAACTTTACACTGTATATAACAATTTAAAAGTATCACTCACTATTGGTGTTGTCACTTACAATCGTAATTTTAGAAAAAAAAAGTTTTTAAAAAATTACTTGTCTTTTTTAAGTTTGAGCTTACTTACCTTAAACAGTGTCTTAATTCTTTTAAATCAGCAACTTTGTTGCAACAATAACAATCATATTTGACATCAGAAATAGATATTAGCATTTTTTTGCATAAATAACTTAAAAGTTTTATATTAGCTATAATATATTTACACTATATTAGAAGATGGATTCACTAGTAAAATATGCTCATTATATTTGCTATTTATTTTATAAAATAAAGATTACAAAAATTCAAATATTGTAATGCAATTATAAAAATGTATATATGTATACATACATAGTACATACCTATAAAAACAAAATAAATCAAAAACAAGATTTTAATAAAAAATCAAAAGAAAAAATACTATAATAAAAAAACTTACTGACTGTTTCTCATTGCAACATAAGAATTTCTATTGAAATAAATAAATAAACTGAAACAAAATAATAAACTTACTAAACTATAACCTAGTTTAGTTTTCAACGCTGGGGATATGTTTATGTAGTCACAAATAGATATATTTATATAGCTTAATCGTTGTTTATATGTGTTTTGGCCATTTTTGTATTACTTCAGTCCATGAATCTATTCAATTCATTAGCCACTTCACTTCATCTTCTTCTTCTGTCAATAAACTTGTAATATTATCTACACAAGAAAAAAATAATAGAAATAATAACTCAGCATTAAATAATTATTATTATGTACCTGAAGTCGCACAAATTACTTCTTTTTTTCCGAAGTGAGGAGGATTTAGGAATAAGTCCATTGGTGTGTAAATTTCTCCGACTGTTATAGTATCTTCGAAATAGTTTTAAATTTTTCTCCACCCATTATTACTTGTCCTTCTCAGGCTTTGTGAAACATACACTTCCTACAATTTCCGCAATTATTATTAGTTTTTTTAAATAGATTGAAATACATACCTTGACTTCTGATGGAAACAGTCCAACTACTGCATTTTCCAGTAAAACAAATTTGGCACTCGACAATCTAAAAACAAACAATTTAAGTAGATATACTGTAGTACTGTACCCTTATTTTTTGCGACCTTCAGGGTGAGGTTTTTTCTGAACATTGGGTATAAAAATAGTATGTTCATTTTAGAAAGGTTTGCAAAGACAATAATTTTAACTTAATCATATATAATAATAAGATAAATAAAATAAAGTTACTTTGTACAAAATCTAAATACTTGGAAATGTATAATATTCGGGCCAAGTGCCATTGTTCCAAATAAACGGGTAATTATGCTGACTATTTTAGTTTTCCTTTTAGTTATTGCATTGAAAAGTAAACACGTCTTCCGAGAAGCAGAACAAGATAATTTCGTTCTTCCGAGAATATATGCTTGGGGTCGCCTGACAACAAACCGAACGTGATATATCTAGGAATTAATTTCTTAAAAACCAGAAATGCAAATTAATTCAAATTCAGGAGCAAATTCAAACCAAAGCACAAAAAGATAATATGATTGTTGAAAGTTGGGGGTTGACGCCTGAAAAGCGCCACGCCAGTAGTTTTAATTTCGGTTACACCGAGACCACAAAATAAATTTAAATAACAGCGTCATAATCCATCACCTTTTATAGGTTAATTATTGCACTGTACAATACCTACCTACCTAAGTTATCACAAAAAAAAAACACTGCCCAAAACAAATAACACAACCACCTGATCCGATCTAATACTGACACATGGATGCAATCTGCATTCGCAACCGAAAACTAGACAATAGCGGTCCTTCTCTTTCCATTTTAGTAATTCCAGGAAATCTTCTGCAGCTACGCTTCTGATTGGTGTAGATGACCGGGAAGCAACACCAACATCTTTTTTTGTAATGATAGCAAACTAGAATTTGTTGTCACTACAAACGCTTTGTTCGACATAACAAATATTTATGTTACTTGTGGCAACAAACACGTTTTTGTTAAGTTTTGTTCTCCTAACAAAGCAATAAAAACAAAATCATTTCAGATAACAAAGAATAAGTTATGACAACAAATTTTTCTCCTACAAATTAAAATTTGTTGTCACAACAAATTCATTTTTTTCAGTGCAATTTGTAGTAAATGCGCCATGAATTGTTAAGACGTATGTTTTGCTTCAAGTTTGTGTGTGTGTATTTGTACGTGCATGAATCTATAATATTTATTATTATTATTATTATTATTGCGCTTGAAATATTATTTGTTAAAAATTGTTATACAGGGTAATTTTTTTTTCAAAACTTAGTACTGTTGTTTTTTGTTAAATTTGAACAAAACAGGTATTAAATGAAATAAGCTTAAAACGGCTATAAACTGATCCATAATAATAATATTTTATCTTACAGTTTTTTAGGTACCTTATACCATTGTTTTCGGTGACAGAAATGAAATTTTAATCACAAGAGAGATAAAGCTGTCAGTTCTACTCACAAGTGAGTAAATCTGACATCTGTCAGTTGTAATTAAAAATTGTAATTATTAATTGTAATGTAATTACATGTGATGTAATGTAATTCTCTGTCTTTCTCGTACATGTGTCTCGACCTTATCGGAAGCAAACTGGAAACAGCGGCTTCCACGTCTAGTTGAATATCTTTCGGTAATCAATTTTTATTACTTTAGTGAAAATTGTGAAAAACAACGAGACTGTTTATTTCATAACTATAACAATCACAGGTCACTACGGAAACTGATTAGAACCATGCTAATGTTACAGGCGGATATTTACTCGAATAAATATTTCTTGGATTTTTATACAATGCACCTGTAAGATAAAACGTCGTAGATCACACGTGATCGAAATGTCATTATATTATAAAGCTCGTGAGAAGTGCCACACTCGTGCGCAAGCGCACTTGTGGGTCAAAATTCTCACACGCTAATAATGATGCATTTCTTATAATATAATGCACTATTTTATAATAAGTAGATCTTACGTTGGGGCAATTTATAGTCCTTTTTTGTTTGAAATTGTAATAGATATTGGATTGTTTTATTTATTTTCAAATAACATTTTTCTAAATATTGCTGTAAAAAATTGTGACATGAAAACTTTTCAAAGGATACGCTTTTTCAATTAAGCAGCAGACAGTATCTTGTCTGTTATGGCAGAGAAGTGGCCATTTGTTTATGCCTATTGACGTATACAATGTCACGTTTTTCTGACTTTTGAGGAAAAAATACATTTTAAATAGATGCCTCCACTGTTTTCATAAAATTTTAGAAAAAACTTCACAAATGCGATAAGTTAATAAAAAAAATTACCCAGCTTACTATTCAACTCTTAAAAAGTTCGTTTTAGCAGCCTACTTTGTTTGTCAGAAATATAAACAATTTTTTTTTACTTTTTTACAAGGAAGTTGTGTCGGTAGAGAAAATAATAGTATTCAAACATTGTTAAGAAAGTGACCGCGGTTTGCAAGAGAGCACTTTCTTTGATTTGAAATATACTATTCTTGTCCTTTGTAAAAATAAAAAAATTATTAAAAAGCTAATTCAATCAAGTTGCTTTACATAAAATTGAAGAAATAAAATTTAAAATTTAAAACACCAACAAGCTTCAAACCTAATTGATTATAGCAATAGCGTACTTTATTGTTCATTTCAAGTCAATTGTTCCATATTATACAAACCGAGTTGTTTAAAATAGTTTATAAAGTTTATAAAAAAATGATTATTGCATGTCAGTTTATGGCCGTTATAAACCCATTTCAATTGATACGGTTTGTTAAAATTGGAGAATAAACAAAGGTTAAAAAACACTCTGTATAAATTATTTCACATTAGGTGCGTACATAGTGATGCAAAATTTAATTTTAATATTTGTAGCAAAAATATCACGGAAGAACCCATTTACCCCTAAACCGCATTCAATGCCCAATTCACTTTACCCTACTTCAAGTGTCTGGACCCGTCAAAAATAATGGAAATTCATGATGTTTACCTTTGGGTAATATTGAAAACTTCTTAACATCTTTTTCGTTGTCATGGGCTTTTTCCAAATGGGGAGTTAATTTTACGTACAAATTTGAGCAATAGGGACAAGCATATTTCTTCTTTTCTCCAGGCATTCTGAAAAATTATTTAAGAATATGTCATAATTTACAGTATTGGGGATTCGTAGATTTAGAGCATGTTTAACTAAGTTATGCGATTTAATTTCCCTGAATATGAGTTACACCCAAATTTATTTACTAGTCATAAAGAACAGTCAAAATAAAATACAAATTAATATTCTTAATCCTTGTTTTAGGCAAATAATTTTTGTTTAGATTTGTATCATCTTACCCGACTCTTTCCTACCTATGTATGTACAAACCAAATAGCTATACCTATTTATGGAAAAACTGTTCAGAATTCATTACAATCTAGAAAATTTGTTATTTAAGCTGTGCCAATTTTGATGATTATTATTCGCAATTTGAAAACTAACGGTAATTCTTTCCAATTATGTTAAAGAAAACTTACAGAAGAGATTCGAATTTCGCGACGTAGTTCTAGATTCAGAACAAAACATGTATGATAATATACTACTTACCTAATTCAATGTTTTTCTTGTTTACAGGTGCACAATACACAAATTACTTTTTACAATTAATAAACCACACAGTCCGTAACCTCTGCCAAATAAACAAGAGATGCTGCTGTTGCCGGGTGCATCTAGTCTGCTATTATGTGCACCAATTTTAATAGAACAAAAGGAAGTCGAAGGAAAGGGAAAATGAATACCAGGAAAATAAGCGTCCATGGTTTCTGCGCTCGTCACGTGCGTCCTGGATCTACTCAATCTAGGGGAACGTGGGTACGAATAGATCACAGTGGAGAGGTCAAGCCCTTTCTTTTATATAAAAAAAAAACGATTTGGAAGAGTCATTAAGTGACCAATGTGCACAAAAATGTAGCCACACCAATCATTAACATTTTTGTGACATATCGACAGTTTTGAACTTTTATAGTAGTTATTATCTACCTGTTTGTCAACTCTTTTTCCCATTTAAAATTTTTAAGGAGGACATCCTCACCCTACTATGTTGCAGTTAGAAGTGTGCTCAGGCGTCGTCCTTAAAAATAAAAATAGATTTTCTCAAACTTGTGTTTTAATATTTGAAGTGTTCGATTTCGTTGGAACATCCTGATGTATATGTCGCAGCCAACTAGCTTAATAAGCCTCTCAACTAACTTTCTATCGCCGTTCAACTAACGTACTGAATGATATTCAGTCAATAATCCACATTTCGAGTTTCACGCACAGGTAAATATGACCTTCTTAGAGTACTCTTATTTAAGGGGTCGGGCGCGAAGCGCGAGACACGAATTTAAATGAATACCATTAGGCCTTTAGTTGAACGACGCCGTGGCTAGGCAGTTTAGGCCAGGCGACAGAGAGTTCAATAAGGAAATAATTAGTGGAAAGCTGGAAATGGACTTAATCTCTTTATTTGAACCCACTTATTACTGCCCTTATGGCCCCAAGAAGGTACAATTTTTCAGTTTTTTGCAAATATCTCTTAAAGCATTAACTTTATCAACAAAATACTTATTAGCAAAAATAATCTAGAGTAAATTTGCAACCAAAAAGTTCTTTACCGTTTGTTTCTAAACTTAACCGTAACGATGCTACGGCTATTCAAAGTGGAGCCCTTCTTGGTCCTTGCGGAAAAGTTATAAAAATCACATGCTATATCCAAGTTTCTACATGTTATAAATAATTTTGAACATCCCACCTATACAAGCTGTTAACTTGTTACAATTATAACTGCGATATAAGACTAACAGTTGGGGCTAACTATAGTAAAAGCAAATTAGACGAAAAAACGACGAATAGAAGAAATAATTTATAAAGTTTTGAAATTTTGGTTATTTGGTCCTAGTAGGAACCCAAATAAAGATTCGAAGACTTCCCACCTCCCCGGGGGTAGCTTCATCCCCTTTGTCACAAAAAAACCGCCCCCGAGCGTGACCTCATTAAGCTTTTCTGAACTTTTCTCGTAAACAGTAACTCGAACGAGAAAGTGTTATCTGACTTTTTTGTTCTTTATTAAATTCTGCATAAAATTGGTCTCATGAAGTTTTTGTCTATCTCCCACCCAACGCTCATAAATGACGTTCGAAAATGAGTATAGTTTTCAGCGCAGAGGCAAAAATTAATCAATCCCCGTTTTTTGACCAATAACAATTTATTGCAAATCTTTTATTCAATATGGACTTTGTGCAGAAAAAACTGCTTTACAATTTAGTTTGTATAGATTTTTTGCTCAAACTAATGGTCTTCGAGATAATCACCGCAAAAAAGGGCGGTTGCCTTCGCGGTGAAAACTACTCATTTTATAACGACAGTTAGGAGCATTGAGTGGGAGATAGACAAAAACTTCATAAGACTAATTTTATGCAGAATTTAATGAAGAACATAAGTAATATAACATTTTCTCGTCGGAGTTACCGTTTACGAGAAAAATGCAGAAAAGCTTAATGAGGTCACGCTATGGGGCGGTTTTTTGCGCCAAAGGGGATGAAGCTCCCCCGGGAGGGTGGGAACTCTTCGGATCTTTATTTGGGTCCTTGCTGGGAGTTCATAACCAAAAGTTCAAAACTTTATAAATTATTAGTTATATTCGTCGTTTTTTTTTTGGACTATAATTAGCCCGAACTGTTTGTCGTATATCGCAGTTGTAATTATAACAAGTTAACAGCTTATATACGTGCTACGTTTAAAATTATTTATGACATGTAGAAACTTTGATATAGCACGTGATTTTTATAACTTTTCCGCAAGAACCAAAAAGGGCTCCACTTTGAATGGCCGTAGCATCGTAACGGTTAACTTTAGAAACAAACGGTAAAGAACTTTTTTGTTGAAAATTTACTATAAATTATTTTTGCTAATAAGTATTTTGTTGATACAGTTGATGCTTTAAGAGATATACGCAAAAAACTGAAAAATGGTACCATCTTAGGGCCATAAAGGCCTTATTGAGGCTTTTTTTTCGCTCTGTCGCCTGGCCTAGTTAGTTAAGCGGCTAATTAAGCTAGTTGGCTGCGACATATATAGCATTGAGTATGTTTTTCTCTTACTTTTGGGAATTTGTTTATTGTACAAGAAATATTTTGAACAGATCCTTTTCGAGACATATACATAAAAAAATGTTATTAAAAAGTACAAAAATGTAAAAAAGAAATTATCTACTAAGCTGTTGTATGATTTATTTTATATTTTTGTCAAGGGCCATTGAAAAATACAAAAGTTATTAGCAAAAATTCAATTTACGGACATGTCAAAGTTTTATGCAATCTCATGGAATGAGAGATTTCTCAGCGAATTATGATTACATTCTTTATTTATTATTAAAGTACTTATTATTTTATTTCAATAAATTATTATAAGTAGGTTATTATAGATATGTAAAGGAGTAAAGGTATTGTCTTTGTTTGTCTGGGAGTATGTTGGTCATAAAAAAAGAAAACCACACTTCATAAAAGGTTGTGTTTGATTCTGTTCTATAATTTTTTCAGCAATTAATATACGTAGGTACATATATTTATTATCTTGAATACAAGAACTTTTGAGGACCTATCCTGCTATGTATAAAAAAGAATATAAAATATAGTATACGGCGGCGGAGAGAGCTAAATCGTTCATATTACAGAGTAACCCACTACTTTGGTATAACTCAATGAGACCAATTATTATATAAACTTGTTCGTTAAAAAATTTTGCATTTATAGTGGAAATTGGCCTCAGTGTGGGTTAGTCACCAGAAGTTATTCCGAGAAAACCGTAAAAATCTTCAAAAACTATTCCAATAAAATAAATGCCCATGATATCTAAATAAAAGGTAAAAATATGCAGTTTATTTCATTAGGAAGCTCTGAATATATTTTACTTTACAATGGATAATTGGAAAATTGCGCGAATTTGTTTTAGGCCAAATTCTATTATTTGATGCGACGGCGCATGATTTATTCATAAATTTTCTATATTCAAGTTGCTAAAACCCGTAGTGTAGTCTTTGTAGTAAAAATTTTTACACCAAAAACTCCGCAATTTTGTTGGCTATAATTCATCGCAACTAATAACGAGTCTCTACAATAATAAATTCGTTACAATCGTGTTTCTGGGAAAATTAAACTTGCTTGCGCTATTATAGTCTCGATCACTCGCCCGCGTCCTCCTCCCGTCGCAAGCGCCTAATATGCCCTAGGCTGTAATAATAATAATATTACCAATCGAGCGCAATATTAATCGAAAAGAAATTAATTTTTATTTATAACCAAATACATAAAATTTTAAAATATACTTATATCTATAATCACTTATATCTCTAACTATATCCTTATTTATACACCCCATTTAACACTACAGAACAAAACACACCCTCGTTTACATGTACATTTTCTAGAAGAACAATTATTCTTCTCATTACAAAATAACTATTGCTTATCTAATCGCATGAAAGAAAACAAATTTATTTAAACATTTATTACCACGGTTTTAAAGAATTCAACCAATTATATACCTCATAATAAATTGAGCCAATAGCAATTACAGATTTTTCATAGATACGATGTATATAAGTGAGGATACCCTTGACGACGGGATATATTCATTTCGGTGTTTCGGCTGGCTCCAACAATGAACTTTGCCATAGGAACGATTGTTAATAAACGTCAGAAAAAAAGTTCCGTCAAAATTTCGCCTTTTTTCGTTATACATAATGTATAATCGTAACAAATACCACTCGAGCATTGAAAATAATCTGATTAAACTATCCTCGTCATTCGACGTATGCCGCGAAACACCACTCCAGCTGCGCTGTCGTGGTGATATTTCGTCGGAATACGTCTCATGACTCGGAAGTTTAATCGATATTTTCTATGCTCTTGTGATATTATTACTGAATATTCCACTCCTGAAAATTATATCTATGTAGGAGTGATCCCAGCAAATATTTTTAACAAATAATTGTTTTTAAAATAAACAACAATCTATTTATTAAATAGATGGGCATGCATTCTTCATTGCATCCTATACACTGTATCTCTGTAATCACTAAAAGTTGGTTCATGGAATAGTCCTCTGAATACTACTCGTAGTTCAAGTTATGTAGACTATTTTTCAAACTAGTTTCACTAAATTCAATTGTGTTTGAGAATCTCACTCGTGATAACAATTGATATTCGTGACCAGTTTGAAAAATAATCGACTTTACTTGGACGAGTTTTGCTATTACATAATATATAATATACAAATTTCAGCCAAATGCTTCAGTTCCGATGTTTTTTTTTTAACTATTCTGATGTTTGAGGAGTTTTTGGTTAAAATATTAACAGTATTTTACTGAAAAAGTAATATAAGTTACAGTAAATTGTCAATAAAACGCTTGTTTGTATTGTTTTTTTGTACGAGCGGCTATTTCCAAGCTGGCGGAGAACGTGTACGTGGATATGGATCCACCGGAATCTCAAAGTTGACATTTTGTGACATACGACCTATTGCCATATCCACGCCGTTATTTCTGTTGAAAACAAGTTAAGCTTTTGTTCGTACAAAAAAACAATACAAAAAAGCGTTTTATAGACAACTGTAACTTAAATTACTTTCTTAGTAAAATACTGTTGATATTTTAATCAAAAGTCCTTAACTGTCAAAAGAGTAAAAAAAATCAAAATTTGGAACTGAAGCGTTTAGACGAAATTTTCATGTAATACCATATCCAAGTTATGTCGATTATTTTTCTGGTCACAAATGAATGAATCCACGAGTGCTTAGCACGAGTGAGATTCTCAAGCACGATTGAATGAGTTATTTACCTTTTTTTATTTAGATTTTTGTTTTGTTTATATCCCCAGAAGTTATAGTTTCAAGAAATTTAGTGTTTATTTTGGCCACAATTTGGGCTTTTGTGAGGTGTGATTTTTGTTGCTTTGGTATCACGATTTGCTTCAAAAAGAAATTAACCAACTCACACTATGTTGAATAAAATAAATGCTCAAAAGTATCTTTTCGTAAAATTAGCTCAGGCGAAATGTAAAAATTGATCAAAATAAACTAAAATGTCTGCTCTATAAAACACGATCATAATTAATCCAAGATTCTACGTATGATTAAGGCCGAGAAGCCTCATTGAAGTCAATTATTGTTTTTTTTTTTTTTTTTTAATTGAATTGGTCATAATTTCCAAGTCAGTTAACATAACCTCAATTTGCTGTGGCACTTAATTATTATGGGTTAAAAACATAAGATCCACCAGTCTTCTGAAATCTTTATCGAAAATACAAAAGCAGAGAGTCAAATAACTAATATCCAGCTTAAATATAACACTTTCCTACTGTCAGCAAAAATGACAGAGTTTCTTGTCAAAGTGCAAAAGTCTAATTACATTTTCCATAAGAGCCCCCTCGGGCTAGGGTACCCTCGGGCTTGGGCCCCCGTGGGCAGTAGCCTCCTCGGGTATAGCCCCCATGGGTGGGAGCCCCTCAAGCTGGGGCCCCAGTGGTTAGGAGGCTCCTTGGGTAGGAGCTCCCTCTGTCTGGGGTCCCCTTGTGTAGGAGCCCCCTTGGTAGCAGCCCTCTCGGGCTGGGGCCTCCGTGTGTAGGAGCCCCCTCGGGCTGAAGCTCTTGTGGGTAGGAGCCCCCTTGGTAGCAGCCCTCTCGGGCTGGGGCCCCCGTAGAGAGGAGCCCCCTCGGGCTGGGCATGCTAAAAGCCACAAATGCAACACAACTAAAAAGTTGTCCCACATTTATTTGAGCAAATAGAATTGATAGAGTTGTCCCAGATTTATTTGAACAGAACTGTACGTAGGTACACAATAAATTAATTAAAAAGAGCAAAAACTGGGAAAAGTGAATTACCTAGTGGTGTGTTTGTTGTATAATTGACCTGTACAACTCATGTTCAAATAGAAACTTATTCAAAATAAGCTAATAAGTTGCTAATAAATAATGGAAAAATTAGCTTAATGCGGGTCAGTCTTCAGAAAATCTCATAATCTTAATTTCGGAACTGCTGTAGTTTTTGTACAATTAATAACCCAAATCTGTCCTCCTAGACGTGATAAAATTTGCAAGAAAGATTGTATGTGCTAATACCCATGAATGAATTTGGACATATTTATTAAGTGTGGTCGAGTCTATGTAAATTATAACTTTTTTTACCGAATTTGTATCTGTTTTTCTCTAAAAGGTACATTTGGGGACATTACCGACTGAGAATTTAGTTCTCCAGGTGGCAGCACTTCCCGAACAGTGAAAATGTGCCCAAAAGTTCCATTCGGGGACGTGGAATTTTGAGCATATGCTCAAAAGTACCATCATGTGCTCAAAAGTAGCAATGCAGGAAGAAAATGTTCCTAAAAGTACCTTTGGACGTATATATATATATACTTATTAGCAAAAATAATCTAGAGTAAATTTGCAACCAAAAAGTTCTTTACCGTTTGTTTCTAAACTTAACCGTAACGATGCTACGGCTATTCAAAGTGGAGCCCTTCTTGGTCCTTGCGGAAAAGTTATAAAAATCACATGCTATATCCAAGTTTCTACATGTTATAAATAATTTTGAACATCCCACCTATACAAGCTGTTAACTTGTTACAATTATAACTGCGATATAAGACTAACAGTTGGGGCTAACTATAGTAAAAGCAAATTAGACGAAAAAACGACGAATAGAAGAAATAATTTATAAAGTTTTGAAATTTTGGTTATTTGGTCCTAGTAGGAACCCAAATAAAGATTCGAAGACTTCCCACCTCCCCGGGGGTAGCTTCATCCCCTTTGTCACAAAAAAACCGCCCCCGAGCGTGACCTCATTAAGCTTTTCTGAACTTTTCTCGTAAACAGTAACTCGAACGAGAAAGTGTTATCTGACTTTTTTGTTCTTTATTAAATTCTGCATAAAATAGGTCTCATGAAGTTTTTGTCTATCTCCCACCCAACGCTCATAAATGACGTTCGAAAATGAGTATAGTTTTCAGCGCAGAGGCAAAAATTAATCAATCCCCGTTTTTTGACCAATAACAATTTATTGCAAATCTTTTATTCAATATGGACTTTGTGCAGAAAAAACTGCTTTACAATTTAGTTTGTATAGATTTTTTGCTCAAACTAATGGTCTTCGAGATAATCACCGCAAAAAAGGGCGGTTGCCTTCGCGGTGAAAACTACTCATTTTATAACGACAGTTAGGAGCATTGAGTGGGAGATATATATATATATATATATATATATAAAACAGGCTTCTTGTATGGGGAACCCCTTTAATTTATTTTTATTATTTGTTGTTATAGCGGCCGTAGTAGTACACACTCTATGAAAATTTTAAATGTCCACCTATTACGATTCAAAAGATACAGCCCTGTAACAGACGGACAGACGGACGGACAACGTAGCCTTAGTAATAGGATCCCGTCGAAACCGTTTGAGTACGGATCTTAAAAATGAAATGCTTTTCGTTGGTAAGCGCACCACTTGAGAACGGCAGGACCACGATATCGCGTTTTTTATTTTTATTTTTGTAATAATCTAGATAAGGTTTTTACGGAAAGAAAAATTCGGAAAAACTGCAAAAACATAATTTTTGTATGCACTCTCGATTATACCTGACGATAGAAACGACATATTTGGTTGATTCTTTTTTTGTTTTGTTCGTTGTGTTCCCGGAATAGAAATAACTCAATTGAATGTTTTCAATTGAAAATAACAATCGGAAGATGGAGGAAAATCTGGAAAACCCATTCCAGGCTAAATTAAAATAAAATTACATGTTGTTTCGCGATATGTCCAAAAACAAATTTATTGAAATTTGGACACGACAATGTCTGTCGGGTCAGCTAGTTATTATAAACTCCCTTAAAAACAAAAGAAAACAAAAGGCTAGAAATTAATGCCTGTAGCAGCTTGCCTACTGACCAGAAAGTTTTTCCGGTCTTCTTTTTTCTAAAAAATATGCGATATATAAGAAATATGCGTAGTATTTTTGTGTATGTTTATCCTCGACACGGTAATGTGATAGATTAAAATCATTCGAGTGACCCAAACATTTTCTGTTATTTCAAGTAAAAACCAATTTCAAATTTGGAAATATTCTGACAAAATAGCATTTTATACTACCACATATTGCACTAGAACGTTACATCGAAAAGGATTCGAAACAGCTCGACATAAAACTTGTACTCCAACTCGAATTTCATTGTGAAATTAATGATCTCAGCTTCCCAGAATTTCGTATGTTTTGACTAAGTCGTAAATGACGCAAACATCGCTAGGCTGAATAGCGACCGCAAAATATAAATTTGTATATCAAGGGGCTAAATAATGTCCAAGGGCTCAACAAGATACGAAAGTATCTAAAATTTTAAATTATAGGAAAAGTTTTCCCCTCTCCGGTTGCGCTTGGTAAAAATTATTTGATTAATACATAGGTGTTGAGTATACTCTCCTAAGTGCCCTGGAACTGCCGGGCTCATGATCGCCCCATAAGTATCCCGGGCTAAACAACGATACAACTATAAGTATATATATATATATATATATATATGATACTTATGGGGCGATCATGAGCCCGGCAGTTCCAGGGCACTTAGGAGAGTATACTCAACACCTATGTATTAATCAAATAATTTTTACCAAGCGGATATATGTATATATATATATATATATATATAATATATGTTGTGTTAAATATTATACGGTGGTACGGAACCCTTCGGATGCGAGTTCGACTCGCACTTGGCCGATTTTTATTATAGCGATTCGTCACTTCAGAACGGCTGGACTGATTTGGCAATTTTTTAGAATATTCGCAGTGGCCCGGGTAAGGTTTTTACGGAAAGAAATAATTGGAAAGGTTTCCGGATGACTTTACCAATTTTTCTTTCCTTAAAATTCCCACTCACACTGTTACAAATATGTAAAAAAAATGCCAAATCGGTCCAGCCGTTCTCAAGTGATGCGGTTACCAACAAACAGCATTTTATTTATAAACTAGCGGAAAAGCTCGGCGCTGTCGCTGTCGGCGTGAAACATTAGTCTCCGTAAAAATGAGGGACATACGCGTCAAGTTTTCGACGCTGTCGTAGCTCTCGCATTTATTTGGCCCTGGACATTTTTGGTTTCTTGCATTCCTTTTGACACGAGCTTTCTTTTCAATTTAATGTCGATCTTTACTTACATTCCGACGAATATTTTTATTACATACATATTTCACTTTGGCTCTTTGTAGTGCTCTTTGTTTGCTTGCTCTTTACAATAACACTTGAATAAACGTCCTAGATGAAGGCTGATTTCTACCAATATTATGAAGTTTGGGGAACATTTGCTTGCCAACTCATATTATGACTCAAAAACCCTTACTGACATTTCAACATCTTGACAAAATTTCAATACACCAAGGCCGACGTTCGCGCTCGTCGAGAGTTTGCCAAGTAGACGAACATGGACCAACGTTGGAACGAATTTACGTCGGCCTACAGTTGCATGCCGTCTGGAGTGTTCAATTTTTTTAAATTTTTCGATTTGTCAAAGTTAAAATCTGGGAAAAGCTAGTCGACACAGTGGAGGATTTTTCTTCTGTAACATTCAGATATCAGAAGAGGAAGTAAAAAAAAATCAAAGGAAGCGACAAAAATAGTAATTTATGTACCGAGGCCATAAACGTTATCTTTTTTGGACGCATCTGTTGTTTGTGACCGAGGCGTGAGTCAAATTCAAACAGATCAGTACCCAAAAAGTAGAGTTTGAAAGATCAGTCCCCCAAAGTAGAGTTTGACAGATGTGTACAAAAAAGTATAACTTTACGGCTCCAGAAGATGCCGTCGAATCATCTTTTTCGTAATCATTGCCTAAAAAAAAAATTAAACAAAAAATGAACCCTTTTGGAATTACACTCTCAGAAAAGATCTAAAAATCAAAATTCTAGTGAACAGGTTAACTTTATTTATTTGGACGACACTTGGATATATTAATATGGGATATCAACATTATTTGAAGAGTTATCCAGCTAAATTAAAAAGTGAAGGTAAAAGATTTACCATGCTACATACGGGAACTACTTCAGTATTTTTACCTAACTGTGACTTACTACTAGTCGGTAAAAATAACGACCGCGACTATCACAAGACAATGACAGGAGATTTTTTTATAGAGTGGACTGAAAAACAGCTCATTCTTGTGTTGTCAGACTTTGACGAAAATGTGTGGTGGTTATGGATAACTCTCCGTATCATTCAATGCATGCGAATGGATAAACCACCAACATATTCTAAAACAAAGCAACAAATACGATGCTTTTGATAAGTTTTACAAAAAAAAAAAACAACTTCAGACTATTGTCGCAAACGTTGTAATATTTTACAACCTTTGCGACAAGACACTGACAAATGTTAGGTGATTGACGAACTACTTTAATTATCAGGACATGAAGTTCTTACACTACCTCTATACCTCTGGGAATACAACCCAATCCAAATGGCATGGGCGAGGTGTAAGTCTCATTATGATAAACACATAAATTCGCAGCCTACATCTAAAGATGAGGTTGCAAATTTATGGAAAGAATCTTTGACATTGTGTACAGTTATCTTTTGGACCAGCTGCATTAGAAACTGTGAGACACAATATTTCGCAAAACTTATTGGTATTTGTGACGTTAACGATTAACCTCCTATTATGTATAATGATTACATTGGGGAATCAGAATAGGAAAGAAACTTTTCAGATTGTGAAACTGATTAATTTAGTGAGACTGCCAGAGATTTTTTTTTTTCGCAATTGTGCTAACTTACAAATTCTTTTGGGGATATTCAATCCCTTTTGGCCCTTAAAAACTATTTATTTCAAATGTAACTCCATTTTTTTATGCAAACTGTTAGACCTATCTCTTTAGATAGGTCTAACAATTTGCATAAAAAATTTGGTCCTTTGATATTTCACGTGCACCAAGATTTCAGTTCGACCTTACTTCAACATTTTCTCAAGACTTCCCCGGAATTTCGTAGATACTTCCTCAATACTCGGTCAAAAGTTTGTTCCCTAAAGAATAATTATCAGTACCTACTGAAACCTTCCTGAAAACTGAGAATGCTTCCTCAAGATTTTAACAAACATCCATTCCACGATTTTCAGTGTCGACCACCATACAAATTGTTCTTTGCTAGATTAGGTTGCCAATGCGGTGCGGTGCACAATGAGGATCGAATATTAGGTGCATTGCTATTGAGTATAATAATTATAAAAGAATCAATAATAAGTTATACAGAAACATTAACAAAATGGTTTCAATTAAGACTTTTCCATTACCTATTTAGATTTTATTTTCAAGTTTGGGAAGAGATTTTTTTTTATGTGAATTGATAAGTGTTCTTCTATAATCAGAATATACATATTATTCTTTGACGACGCACTTTTAATTATTGTAACTCAATTAGCGGAAATAATAAAATAAGGTTCTTTACATTTACTGTCAAATTAATGACAAACTGGAATTTTTTCCTTACAAAAAAAAACTAACCTTAAAAAGTATATTCTACAAAAACAATGTAACCAAAAAGTTAGTCTCACTATTTATTGAAAAGTTACTAATGTCACGTGAATTAGTTGCATAATATAATAAAAATAATTCAAGTTATAAGAAACTTGTGAAACTGTTTGCGGTCGGTAAATAAAATTTTGCAAAATCGTCAAATACGGGTATAATTATTATTTTTAAGAAGGAGTTTGGATACCACTTTTTACGTCTCTTATATATATATATATATATATATATATATAATATAAATATAATATATTATATATATATGTATACACATATACATATATATATATATATATATATATATATATATATATATATATATATATATATATATATATATATATATATATATACGTTTTCCTATCAAGTCGAGATCCGAACAAAACTTGGACAACCCGAGATCCACCAGAAGGGAAAGGATTTTTCAAGTACATATTGTATAAAAACATTATAAGCGATATCTAGAGTTCAAATAACTAGAGAGGGGAAACTTTTTCACACTTTGAATTTTGTGATAAAGGTCGAACAAAACCAGATCCGTCATAAATGCAATACAACCCGAGATCCGACAATGTATAATTAAAGGCGTATAAGATAAGGTGAGGTCCGGCGACGTTGCCATTGTTTTGTTTAGTAAAACAACACGTGGAACGTATTTTTGTTCTTTATGCAAGTTGAATTTCGATGAAAAAATCACAGCACTTTCTTTCTGAGGTCCTATGTACCTTTCAATCTTTTAAAAATACATCTCCACGTCAATAGTATATTTCAAACGAGTGCGCTGTCATGACACTTTTCAGGGGCGAGGGTGAATTTTTGCAGCCCGAGCCCCTGAAAAGTGACAGGACACGAGTATTGAACAGCGTTTTTTGTATTTGTTCCCGCAAAATGAGAAAAAGTTACAAATTTACATCAGATTTTGAGGTTAGGTTGATAGCTGCCAAATTAAATACATAGGATGTAATATTTATGTATGTTGTTATGTATTTCATTAAGCATTATGTGTTTCACAAAACGAATACAAAATAGTATATTTCATAGGAGTGCGCTGTCATTACACTTTTTAGGGTCGATGGCGAATTTTTGAACCCCGAGGCGAATGCCGAGGGCCGCAATGATCCCGAGCCCCTGAAAAGTGACAGGGCACGAGTTTTGAACAGTGTTTTTTGTATTCGTTCCTGCAAAATGAGAAAAAGTACAAATTTACATCAGATTTTGAGGTTAGGTTGACAACTGCCAAATTAAATACATATGATGCAATATTTATGTATGTTGCTATGTATTTCATTACGCATTATGTGTTTCACAAAACGAATACAAAAATAATATTTTAATCTTGCAAATAATTTGATGTTAAATAGTTTGCCCTGACATTCCTCAATATTTTGTCCTGTAACTTTGTTACCGGAATTATTTACGGGTTGCCACATGTGATATAAATAATAATCATTCTAAGACTGTAATAGACGCAATATTTCGTACGAAAAATTACTGAAATGGCATGAGGAAATGCAGAAATAACATCCTCAAGAACAGTAGGAACAAAAGGGGATATTGTAAATAATGTAAGAGGCACAAGATATTTCGTATTTCTGCAGATTCTCAGAGCCCTGATAACCTCTTAAAATCGGAAAAGTTTTTAACTTGGAAAATATTGTCAAAGAAACACGTAGGCACATGGGGCGCATTTGTAATAAATAAATTGGCTACGAATTTGCAATTGACATTGTAAGCTATTGCAAATGTCCCAGTTCCACTATAAATAATATTTGAATAAATACACGTCTTTAAAATAAATAAATAAATAATAATCCAAATTTCAGCCAAACGCTTCAGTTCCGAATTTTTATTTCTTTTAATCTTTTGATGATTAAGGACTTTTTGGTTAAACTTTCAACGATATTTTACACACAAACTATTTTAAGTTACAGTAAATTGTCTAAAGCGCTTGTTTGTATAATTTTTTTGTACGAACAAAAGTTTAACTTGATTTCAGCAGAAATAAGCGGAGGAGAATTATTATACGCATGTTCTATTAATTTGAGAATTTGAGGTATGGTTAGACATTGAAAACGACCTTGAATTTTAATTGAGCAATAACATGTTAAAATGTCTTAAAAGTATTTTAACACGATTTTTTTTAAATTCGAAAGGGGGAAACGGGGTGGGGGGTGGAGAATCTCTGGATCCACTGAACCGATTGCAATGAAACTTTGCACACTTACTTATTATACCACTTAGGTGCTCAATAAGAAAGGTTTTTCAAAATTACATTCCAATGGGGGGTAACTTCGTGGTGGCGGTGGTGGTGGGGGTTAATGTCTGCATCCACTGAACCGATTGCAATGAAATTTTTGCATACTTACGTATTTTATCACGTGGGCGCTCACTAAGACACGGTTTTTCAAAATTCTATTCCAAAGGGGGTAACGGGGCTCTCCGCCCCGTCAATCTCTGGATCCACTGAACCGATTGCAATGAAATTTTGCACACTTACTTATTTCACCACATAAGCGCTCACTAAGAAACGGTTTTTCAAAATTCATTCCAGAGGGGGGTAACGGCGTGAGGGGGGGTTAAGCTTTGGATCCCCTCAAACGATTGCAATGAAATTTTGCACACTTACTTATTTTACCACGTAGGCGCTCACTAAGAAGTGGTCTTTCAAAATTCCACTCCTAAGCGGGATTACGAGGTGAGGGGGTTAATTTCTAGATCTACTGAACCCATTGCAATGAAATTTTACACACTTACTCAGTTTACCACGTAGGCGTTCACTAAGAAGTAGTTTTCAAAATTCCATTCCTAAGGGGGATTAACGGGGTGAGGGGGTTAATCTCCAAATCTACTGAACCGATTGCAATGAACACTTACTTATTTTACCATGTAGGCGCTCACTAAGAAATGGTTTTTCAATATTATTAAAGTACTAAATAAAAATAAAAAATTACCGTGCGAAGCCGGGACTGGTCATCTAGTAGGCATTATAAAACAACGATATATTTAAACCTAAAAACCTGTAAACCTCAGTTTTAAATTTTTAACAATTTTGTTTTTGAGATCTTGTGTAAATTTGAACAGTACCTGACTTAAAAAGTAACTTAATAAAGGACCTGACCTGACCTTACCTTACCTTACCTTACCTTATCTGACCTGACCTGACCTGACCTGACCTGACCTGACCTGAACTGAACTGACCTGACCTGACCTGACCTGACCTGACCTGACCCGACCTGACTTAAAAAGTAACTTAATAAAGAAGCCTTTACCATAAATTGGATACAAAATTTGAACATCTCGAAATTACACCATATTTTATTTATTTAGGTCCTCTAATGAGCTATTTGACATTTCCAAACCAAATATTTTCTAATTTTTACCGACTACAAAAATGGAGGGGGTTCTATGTTCGGCTTTATGTATGTTTTTTTCCTTTTATGTATGTTCACCGATCTCTTAGTCAATTGTAGATCTATTTTGAATATTTAAAAGGGTCGAGATGATCCCATTGTCACCAAGTCAGGAGCTGATGAGAAGATCTCATGAAAATCTAGGGAAATCCTCAAATTTTTCCTTCGTTTTATGTATGTACCGTTTTTTTACCGACTTCAAAAAAGGAGGAGGTTCTATGTTCGGTTGTATGTATGTTTTTTTTTCCCTTTTATGTATATTTACCGATATCTCCTTTAATTGTGGACCGATTTTGAAAATTCTTCTTTTATTTGAAAGTGTATGCTCCGGAGGTAGTCCCACTGTCAGCAAGTCCGGATCTGATGAGGGGATCCCATGGAAATCGAGGGAAATTCTCAAATTTTTCCTTTTATGTATGTTCACCGATTTCTTCGTCATTTGTGGATCGATTTTGAAAATTCTTCTTTTATTGGAAAGGGTATACTTCGGAGGTAGTCCCATTGTCAGCAAGTCCGGACCTGAGGAGGGGATCGCATGGGAATCGGGCGAAATCCTAACATTTTATAATTATTATGAACTCTCTCAAATGCAGTCGTTTAATAATTATGCAGGTCTTTGCGTCTGGGAGTCATCATTGCCTTAGATTTTTCAGGTTGTAATATTAATTCATCATTGTTTCAGTATTTTTGGTTCTAATTTTTTATCGTTTGCGTCTTTCATCTTCATTTTCAACCAGCCGTGGTTTCCTCATTCGAGCAGCGTCCTTACTAGGTCCACCCATCACTTAAAATTGTAAAATAATTAGCTTTTTTAAAAAAAAAAACGACTTCAAAAAGCGAGAAATAAGTCAGTACATGTATTATTACTTGTGCTACCTACTGATCTGGTTGAAGTCGATGCCAAGCCAAAAAAAATAGGTAATAGATAGATAGGCTGTCCGCTCCCGTCACATCGCAACTCCCACCGCGCGCGCCCCGGAATGCGTGAGCGTGGGTGGGGGGCTCGCGCTGAGCAAAACATCCCAAACGGGCAGACATGTGCGGGGCAGACGTCGTTGATGGCCTGATATTGAATTTTTAATGCGCTATAACGTTGTTGATATATTTGTATAATGACAATAGGTTATAAATTTGTTAACCTCTTTGGCTTGGCACCGATTTCAAACAGATCAGTAGGTAGCACATGTAATAATACATGTACTGACTTATTTCTAGCTTTTTAAAGTCGGTTTCTTTTTTATAAAAAAGCTAATTATTTTGTTCTTTTTGAAATTGAAACTTTTTTTAGCGCTGTAGTGAGTCCGAAAAACTGAAACGGAAATAAAAGTGAAACACTTTAGTAGTGATAGTGGGGACGCGTGTGAATGAAACGGCTAGGATAGTAGGCTTATGCCTCAAGGGTCCCGCTGTCTTGGGTCCCCTCAAGTTTTACTAGAATCCAAAGTGAAATCTTATCCCCAAGACGTTTTCACATCAAAATCTACGGCGTGGACCCGCACTGCGCCTTTACGTATTTTTTTGAACTATTGATTTTGGCCTCGTTTTATATATTTTCGAACCCCAGAAATTGATTTGCGTTGTATATTTTTCTTTATCTTTCTTCGTTTACGAAATACCACCTTGAAAGCAATGAAATTTTCGCGAAAAAGTAAGTAACAATTTTCTCTTTAGAACTTTAGAACCAAATATTGAAACTCGTCGGTCTAACACGACCATTTGGCAAGTTGAAATTTCGAAATTTTGAAAGCCGAAAAAATATTTTGACGTGAACTGTATTTGTAACTGTGCCTGTGTTTGTGCTATATCCACTGTAGATCTGAACCATAAATAAATCAAATCAAATCAAGACGTCTATTCGCTCGCCAAATGCAGTGATAACCCGTCAAACTTTCTTGCGTTACAAATATCGTCAGATTTTAATCACTAATAACTACGAGACTATTTAATAATTCGTTAACAACGGTTTAGCCCACAACGGGTAGGGCATGTCTGTACGTATATCTGTCGTGCTGAATTTGTCATCTGTAGATAAATTAGTGTAGCGTGAAAATGTGTTTAGCTAGGAGGTTAATTCAGGTGTCATTGTAAAGAGCTTGCGAAGCTTTACTAGGACAAAAAAGTGAGAATTTGTCCCCGGCGATGTTTTCACGACAAAATCTACGGCGCGGACCCCAACTGCGCCTTTACGTATTTTTTATTGTTTCAGATAAATAGCTTCCATTTATGTGTCAATAATAATAAAATTCTTACAATAATTAATTACCTAACAATTTTGTCTTTAAATTGGGTAGTTGCTAAACAGTCAATTTTTTGTGCATACGGTTGTATTTTTTCTAAACTGGTAATAATTATAGTCATAATTTTATTCTGCAAAATATATTAGTGTTATTCGATGAGTGAATATTACAGTTCAGCGCGTTGTATTGTGATTTAATTCTACTTAATCTTTGTTCGGCTACCAGTCGACGTTGCCATGTCTACTGGATCTCATTTTGTGCATAATATATAAACTCCGTGTATACTACTGCAGCGCCCTCTGCAGCAGACGTTTACTAACTAAATTTGTATAAAAATTCATAAAAATGGTCAAAATGAGATCCGGGCTAAAATTGGCAGAAACATTGTTTACACTGTTTTAAACGTTTTGGGCACGATATACACGTAGAAACAAGTTGAGGTCCGTTTCGGATCTCGCCTTGCTAAAACGGAGCCCGGCTTGTATACAAAATCTCACAAAATGATCTCGACTTGTTCAAAAACATATATATATATATATATATATATATATATATATATATATATATATATATATATATATTGAGGCGATTGAAGACTAAAAAAGGTAATCCGCCATTTTGTGGTGGCGGTCATCTTGGATTTTTTTATGGTATACTGCATTCTACTAGTTAAGCCCTTTCATTTGGTACCCATATAAAGGCGATTGAAAACTAAAAAAAGGAATCCGCCATTGGGTGGTGACGTCCATATTGCATTTCGAATTTTTTTTATGGTGTACTGCATTCTACTAGTTAAGCCCTTTCATTTGATACCCATATTGAGGGAGTTGAAAAAGAAAAGTAATGCGCCATTTTGCAGTGGCGGCCATCTTGGATTTACAATGATACTGAATATACATAATTGTATTGTCATCAGAACTAAAGGTGTGTTCAGATGAATCGGTCACCAGGAACAACAATTCATTGATATACTACATAATTTAACATACCGGGTGTCCCAACTAAAATTTGTACTCCCCAACAATTTCAAATTCGAAAGATTCAGAAAAAAACGTTCGAACAGGTCAGTTTTGTTATCAAGGGGGGCCAAATTGTACCCAACTTTCAAGTCTCAGATCTTACCCCTTTAGCCAGGGGGGCCATCTCCTTAAAAAAATTAAATAACATGGGGAGTCGTGTGATACCTCATTTTAAAGCTTATTCAATTCTCTATCCAGACCTACATTTATCGATTCCTTTCTACAAAAAAACATGAATTTGGTATTTTCTAAATCTACATAAAATACTCAACTAAAATTTGTACCCCACAAAAATTTCAATTTCGAAAGGCTCAGAAGAAAACGCTCAAACAATTCAATTTTGTTATCATGGGGGGCCAAATTGTACTAAACTTTCAAGTCTTAAATCTCACCCCTTTAGCCAAGGGGGCCACCCCCTTACAACATTTAAATGGCATGGGGGGTTAATTGATATTTTCCAAATTTACATAAAATACTCTTGATTTGGAAAATAACAAATTCATGCTTTTTTTTGTAGAAGCGAATCGATAAAAGTACGTCTATATATAGAGAATTAAATATTATTTAATTTTAAGAAGAAATTTAATTTTTTTGCTGACTAGAGGGGTGAGATCTAAGACTTGAAAGTTTTGTACAATTTGGACCCCCTTGATAACAAAATTGGCCCGTTCGAGCGTTTTCTTCTGAGTCTTTAGAAATTGGAATTGTTGTGGGGTACAAATTTTAGTTGGGACACCCGGTACAATGCTATGTTATTCAATGATATGTTGTACATTTCAATGAAGCGGTAAATGGTCGTTAAGAATACGTTAACATATTTTCCAAAGCCAACTTGAAAATCATTTATAATTATAAACATACTGTACTTCAAACCACAATCACTCTAGATACATATATTATGTATTGCCAAATGCATAATGTGTAAGCAGTGTTCTTCACTTCCAATCACTTCAAAATCTTGACATTAATATCCTCCTTTCGTATCTTCATGACGTCTGTTAGTTTAAACCCACACCACTGTCAATAGATTAATTAATTTGATTAAATATTTCGAGTTACTTTTGCCAAAGAAGGCTTATTTCAGCCGTGTGGTCTTAAGGACACCTATATTTTTTTTTTATCCGGAACATTTCTTTGCCAAATTCAAACGTGTTATATGTAATTATATTTTTAATTTTTCATTGACACTCGTTGTGTAATAGCCATTTTCGTTAGTTTAGAAGAAAATACGCTTTTAAAGTAGGTACATACATTATAAAACTACTTGGACTAGGGACTATTCTACTATGCCATTTAGTTTTTATTTCGTTTATCGTATCGTCAACTATTATGTCCTGTAACACCATCCCGGCCGACCCAATTTTCATTAGTCACTTTGTAATTTTTAAATAACTTCGCCCTGTAGAAAATAAGCTTGTCAACGATAAAAATCACCCAAGAGGCGAGTTTTGTTTACATAACGTTCCCAGACTCATAAATTAGCTTTCTTTGGAATGTTTAAGAGGGTCGTATTCGGCGACTCGCCCCAAAATTAACACATATTGAGAAACTGTAGTCAGTCTTGCTTTGTTCTTCATTCAAACAAGTGTTCATTATCGAGGTTTGATTTAAGATTAATTCAAAAGTGATTGAGGTGAGGTTTTCACTGAGCAAATAATCCAGGTGCATTTGTAATCATTTCTGAGTCTAAGTTAAAGTGTTTTGAGTGATTTATTGCTGTGAAATTGCCAGACAACAGATTGGTGAGTCCGTTCTAATTTACATTTAACTGTTAACCAATTGCAAGTTGATATTATCATGAGAGTACTATAGTTATTTTGCAATATTGCTGAGATTGAAGTACTGGTTGATTCATTAATTGAGTCATTGTTGAGTTATGATATTTGTACAAGAGACATTATTGATAATGAAGTACTGGTTGATTCATTAAATGAGTCATTGTTGTGTTATGAGTTTTGTACAAGAGATATTATTGAGATTGAGCCTTGACGTCAAGTTAATTAATCTGTAATTATTCTGCCGACCTCCCAATGTGAATCCAAGGACTACTGGGGGTGCTGGTGGGAGATCGTTTATCATTGCACTGGCCCATCAGCACTTTGGGGAGATTTATGATATCTCCAGGATGAATTCTAGAGTTCTCCATTTGTATTGATTTTGTACTCGTTGAGTATGCTGGCAGTACGAGTCCGGATTAAGTTTAATCCATTGCACGGATACTACTGTCGGAGTTGAACCAGTTAGTCATGACTCAGGTAGGGTAAAGCCCAGACGGTCACGCGGACAAAGGCTCTATCAGGGGATACCCCGTGATGGTATTGCACATCCTTTTGATAGGCCTAAGACTAGTTAAGATGGAGCGGGGTGGTACATTTCAGATATCTACACCGTGGTGACTGAAGAGTAGCTGTTCTTACATCAGCAGCTCTACCATCTTGCCATCATCATCTCTACCATCTTGCCATCATCATCATCATCATCAACATCATCATCAGTATGTCACCACGTGCCATCGTTAGCAGGGGTATCGTTATGATGCTCAGGTACCGCCCATTGCACGACTCACTTCTAGTCGTTTCAGTAATAGTCTAGGCAGGAGCTCTGGGTTTCCCCGGTCAAAGAAGGACCGCGTTTGTACGTTTGGGGTCTCCCACAGCTCCATTGCACTGCTTGCTATTACTTGAGTGTCTAAGGTCTCCTAACTACCTAGGCAGAGCTCAATCGAAATGTTAATAATTGATATGTTTGATAATTGAGACAATTGATAATTGATATGATTAAGTATTCAGGTTCTAAAACAGACCAGTATCATCAGTTGATCAGTAAATGACGAACTTAAAGTAATCATTCTAATCTGTTGATTTGAAAGACTCAGAAAAGGTTACAATTTAAGATTGACGAATCTAATTAGGATTAGCTGCTCATAAATCATTTTCCACACAGAATTGCAACATGACCTTTCGATACTCGATACCTCTCTCGACCAACATAACTGGCCATCCAAGGAGTAATTTTGTAAAACAGGTAAAGCACTTAATATTAAAATTTTAATGTGTTAAAGACGTTAGGCCTTTTGTTCACACGATGTAATGACAAATTTTGATAAATGGGAATTAACACTCAGTATAATTGAATTAACACTCAGTATATTTTCAAATAGTAAAACAACGTGTTACAAATTTCAGAAGTGGGATCAGATACTTATGTGCCCCTAAGAGCAGATCTTATGTATCCCTAAGATCAGATACTTATGTGTCCTTCAGATAAGTGACCTGTTTGTCCCTAAGATCAGGCACTTTTGAGTTGAATTTTAAAACTTGTTCTTAAAACATCTAAGGTCAGAGAGTGTTATGAGGTCGAGGTGATAAAAAAAAAGGGCTTTCATGTTCATTTTCGTAATCTAAAACATTAAAATGGGTCCACACAAGAGGAGACATAATCCACAATCATCTCCTTCTGAAGACGATCGTCCTGAACGTCATGATCGTCATGATCGTCATCGAGACCATAAGCGTCATCACAAACAACATCGATCTCGCGGGACCCCATCAACAGCCACTTCATGCACCGTTGATCGATTGGCCGAACTGATGGCAAGTTTTGTGGAAACACAAACCAATAGACCCTCCACTTCTTTTACCACGAAGAGACCGCCGAAAAGTGGTGTCATAAAGTTGATGAACTCAAGGAGGTGTTCCAATGGCCTGAGAAATCGACGATCTACTACGGGTTGTCAAAATTGCGCGAGATGGCTGAGGTTTGGTACAAGAGCCAACAACCCTGAAGCTCTAATGGGAAGAATGAAAGCTCAAGCTTCAACAAGCGTTCATGGCAAAAAGAGACTTCCATGAGGATTTCGCCAAGATGATACGTCGCCATAAACACTCAGATGAGTCGTATACCACCTACTTCCATCAGAACGTGGCGCTATTGACAGCATGTAAGATCAAGGGCACGGATGCTGTCGCCTACATAAGAGGAGGTATCGACGACAACGTTGTCAAGATGGGTGCCAAGGCCGGCAACCACACCGAGCCGGAGACGTTACTGCCTTATTTGACCTTTGTCAACACTCCAGCAACATCATCTCAACGACAGAGTTTTGAGGGTGAACCACAGAGTACCCTTTGGTCTGACAAACGCCCCAAGAACCTTTCAGCGGTTTATGAATAAATTACTCCGCCCTTCTCGCGTTTCTGCCGCAGTCTATCTCGATGATGTCTTACTACATGCCAAAACAGTTGAAGAAGCGTTAGAGGACCTGAGGAGGGTGCTATTGCTCTTCCGCAGGGAGGGTTTAACCTTGAATCTGAAGAAGTGTACTTTCCTAATGAAGGCTGTGACCTTCCTGGGTTTTGATATCGAAGGTGGACTCGTAAGCCCTGGAAAGGAGAAGACGCGTGCAATTCAGGAGTATACGCCGCCAAAGTCGGTCCACCAGATTAGACAATTTATTGGGCTGACAGGATACTTCCGACAGTTCGTTCGGGATTACGCCATCATTGCCAAACCAGTAACCCATCTCACGAAGAAGACTGTGCCTTGGCAATGGACTATTAAAGAGCAAGAAGCCTTTGATAAACTGAAAGAAGCTTTGGTCGCGAAACCGACGCTGGCCCTGTATAATCCTGAGTCCCAAACCGAAGTACATACGGACGCAAGTATGATGGGTTTGGCTGGAATTCTACTCCAAATGCAACAGGACGAGCGTTTACATCCTATCGCCTACTACAGCCGCCAGACAACAGACACCGAACAAAAATATCACTCTTACGAGTTAGAGACGCTCGCAGTAGTGGAAAGTCTGAAGAAGTTTCGGGTGTATTTGTTGGGAGTCCAATTTACGGTTGTAACAGATTGCAATGCCTTGAAGGCTACCAGCAACAAAAAACAAATAATTCCGAGGATTGCAAGATGGTGGCTTCAACTACAAGAGTACACGTTCGAGGTGAAGTACAGACCGGGAGAGCGGATGAAACATGCCGACGCATTGAGTCGCAATCCTGTACGTCCGGAAAAGGATGAACGGGTATTCCACATTACCCAGGCCGATTGGGTTCTGTCAGGTCAACTCACCGACCAAAGAATCCAGGAGATCCACAGGATTCTGTCGAGACCGCCGGTAACTGATGAAGAACGATCAGTCTATAAGGATTATGCCTTGAGAGACGGTAGAGTTTACCGCATCACCGCGCGGGGAATTCAGTGGGTAGTGCCTAGAGGCATGAGGCACCAGGTCGTCCGTGCTGCCCATGATGAATCGGGTCACTTTGCTATCGAAAAGACACTATACCGTCTGTCAGATCATTATTGGTTCCCTCGTATGAGAAAGTATGTGGAACAATACATCGCATGTTGCATTCCATGCCTCTATAACAAGAGAAACTCAGGAAAAAAGGAAGGTTTCCTCCACCCTATCAAAAGAACGGCTGAGCCCATTCACACCATCCATCTAGACCATTTAGGCCCTTTGCCAAAGAGCCGGAATTGATGGATTCACTAAGTTCGTATTCCTACGTGCAGTCAAGTCGACAAATAACCGATTCGTGGTCGAGTACCTGCCAGATGTTTTTGCCACGTATGGAGTGCCAAACACCTTAATTTCCGACCAAGGTAGTGCCTTCACATCAAGAAAGTTTGAAGAATTCTGCTATCAGAATAATATCAAGCATGTGTTGAACGCTGTCGCCACACCACGAGCAAATGGTCAAGTAGAGAGACTCAACCGAACGATCCTAAATGCATTGTTGGCAACCACTCTAGAGGAGGATCGTTGGGATGAGCAAGTAAAAGCTGTCCTGCCAAACGATCGTTATATCATAAAGGACATGGAAGGAAGTCATCGAACCAGTCGAAAAGCGGTAAATGAGAAGATCATCGCCGTGGATCGAATGAGACCTTGGTGTCCACCAGGTGGAGTGTCAGATGACACGGATAGTGAGAGCGGAGAAGACGGGGTTGTGTTATCAGACGACAACTAGGTGCACCTCGGGACGAGGCGTTTGCAGGATGGCCGAATCTGTAACACCATCCCGGCCGACCCAATTTTCATTAGTCACTTTGTAATTTTTAAATAACTTCGCCCTGTAGAAAATAAGCTTGTCAACGATAAAAATCACCCAAGAGGCGAGTTTTGTTTACATAACGTTCCCAGACTCATAAATTAGCTTTCTTTGGAATGTTTAAGAGGGTCGTATTCGGCGACTCGCCCCAAAATTAACACATATTGAGAAACTGTAGTCAGTCTTGCTTTGTTCTTCATTCAAACAAGTGTTCATTATCGAGGTTTGATTTAAGATTAATTCAAAAGTGATTGAGGTGAGGTTTTCACTGAGCAAATAATCCAGGTGCATTTGTAATCATTTCTGAGTCTAAGTTAAAGTGTTTTGAGTGATTTATTGCTGTGAAATTGCCAGACAACAGATTGGTGAGTCCGTTCTAATTTACATTTAACTGTTAACCAATTGCAAGTTGATATTATCATGAGAGTACTATAGTTATTTTGCAATATTGCTGAGATTGAAGTACTGGTTGATTCATTAATTGAGTCATTGTTGAGTTATGATATTTGTACAAGAGACATTATTGATAATGAAGTACTGGTTGATTCATTAAATGAGTCATTGTTGTGTTATGAGTTTTGTACAAGAGATATTATTGAGATTGAGCCTTGACGTCAAGTTAATTAATCTGTAATTATTCTGCCGACCTCCCAATGTGAATCCAAGGACTACTGGGGGTGCTGGTGGGAGATCGTTTATCATTGCACTGGCCCATCAGCACTTTGGGGAGATTTATGATATCTCCAGGATGAATTCTAGAGTTCTCCATTTGTATTGATTTTGTACTCGTTGAGTATGCTGGCAGTACGAGTCCGGATTAAGTTTAATCCATTGCACGGATACTACTGTCGGAGTTGAACCAGTTAGTCATGACTCAGGTAGGGTAAAGCCCAGACGGTCACGCGGACAAAGGCTCTATCAGGGGATACCCCGTGATGGTATTGCACATCCTTTTGATAGGCCTAAGACTAGTTAAGATGGAGCGGGGTGGTACATTTCAGATATCTACACCGTGGTGACTGAAGAGTAGCTGTTCTTACATCAGCAGCTCTACCATCTTGCCATCATCATCTCTACCATCTTGCCATCATCATCATCATCATCAACATCATCATCAGTATGTCACCACGTGCCATCGTTAGCAGGGGTATCGTTATGATGCTCAGGTACCGCCCATTGCACGACTCACTTCTAGTCGTTTCAGTAATAGTCTAGGCAGGAGCTCTGGGTTTCCCCGGTCAAAGAAGGACCGCGTTTGTACGTTTGGGGTCTCCCACAGCTCCATTGCACTGCTTGCTATTACTTGAGTGTCTAAGGTCTCCTAACTACCTAGGCAGAGCTCAATCGAAATGTTAATAATTGATATGTTTGATAATTGAGACAATTGATAATTGATATGATTAAGTATTCAGATTCTAAAACAGACCAGTATCATCAGTTGATCAGTAAATGACGAACTTAAAGTAATCATTCTAATCTGTTGATTTGAAAGACTCAGAAAAGGTTACAATTTAAGATTGACGAATCTAATTAGGATTAGCTGCTCATAAATCATTTTCCACACAGAATTGCAACATGACCTTTCGATACTCGATACCTCTCTCGACCAACATAACTGGCCATCCAAGGAGTAATTTTGTAAAACAGGTAAAGCACTTAATATTAAAATTTTAATGTGTTAAAGACGTTAGGCCTTTTGTTCACACGATGTAATGACAAATTTTGATAAATGGGAATTAACACTCAGTATAATTGAATTAACACTCAGTATATTTTCAAATAGTAAAACAACGTGTTACAGTCCTTATAATGCTACGCATTTGGTGATGATTATGGGCATCATAAAATTCAATTCCATAATATATGTTAGTTACTCATAATATGTTAGTTACGAAGTGAAGATGCAAATCTTGACGTTCGGCTTTTCATTCATAAAGCTTTGAATATACCTAACTCGATATTAACGTTTTAACCGTCTCGGACATTGAAAGAGACTCGGCTATCCTCTCGGCACTTGGCAACGTGCTCCACTATGAATATTTTCGTTATATTAATAACTATAGAATTATACAATAAATAAAAAAGATTCAGCTCTACTCGTCTTTTTTTAAACACATTGTATGTACATAAGACGTGAACCAATCAGAATTTGTAGGTGTTTATAATAATTAACTTCATGCTTTGATATCTCAAGTATTTCTGACCTCGGATAAGATTACAAGTTGTGTGGACGTCAAAACAAGTCGGCAATTATTGTTGGCGTTGCATTTCCCTGAATGAAGAACGATCCATTTAAACTTTAAATCTCCGTATTGGCAGAGAATTTTACCTGGAAGTTTCGCGGGTTTTTAATTTTTGGGCATGTCTAGATTTTGAGGTGCTGTTATCAAATTGTCACTGTCACTTCGTATTTTTACCGCTAGTTATTGACAAAAATCCGTTCAGCGGTAACAACTCCTTTCATCTTTACTTCACGCAAAAATTGTAAAATACAAAATTAAAGTAGTGGACATTTTCTATCATTTATACCTGCTTCGTTTTTCGTCTGAATTCAACCGTGTTTGAAATATAGCGCCACGAAATTCCTGAAATGGCATGAGGGGATGAAGGAATAGCATCCCCTCAAGAACAGCAGTAACAAAAGTTGTAAATAATGTAAAAAGCACAAAATTAGGTATTTCTGAACATTTTCGGAAAAAATTCAAGATTTTAATTTAGAAAATATGTAAGAAACACATACATCTAGCTCATTTGTAATAAAAAATTTGGCCACAAATTTGCAAAGGACACTGTAAGCTACCGCAAATATCCCAGTTTAACTAGAAATATTATTTACATAAATACGTGTTTTTTAAAATAAACGCTTCAGTTCTGATTTTTTTTTTACTGTTTTGGTGGTTGAGGTTTTATCAACAATATTTTACTAAAAAAGTACTTTAAGTTACAGTAAATAGTTTATAAAACTCTTGTTTGAATTGTTTTTTTGTATGAACGAAAGCTTGACTTGATTTCAACAGAAATAAGCGGAGGAGAATTATTAAATTCATGTTCCATTATTTTTAGACTTTGGAGTATTCCTGGAGACATTAAAAACGACCTTGACTTTTAATTGAGCAGTAATTTGTAAAAAATGTCTTTTAACACAATTTGGCCGTAAATAGGCGTTAGAAAACCCTGATATATTAAAATCTTCAACCGAAACGCCTCATTTCCGAAATTTTAACAAATTTGCTTTTAAGACTTTGTTTACATATGAGCAGTACCTGAGTGGCTTAAAATGTAGTTAAGTAGTCTTTAGTTAAGTAGTCTTTAGCATAAATTGGATACAGAATTTGATCTCGAAATTAAATCACAATCACAAAATTATTCCTCTTAACTGAAGCGTTTATTGAAGCTTCATTTTACCCTGAATTATCGTAATTATCTTCGGGATGTCAAATTAATATGTATTAAACCCACCCGTGGGACGCCGGGTTAATGAAAACCCTGTATTAAGAATAACCCACTGCGCACAGGGGATAGCGGTGAAAAATGAGACAGGCCGATTCTACTGTGAATGTTCTAAGTCGAAAGGGTAGAAAATCACCAGTTTTCCCAAAAGGGGGCCAAAAACTCTTCGATCTACAATATTTCTCTAAAACTACGATAAATTATTCTCAAATCAAAAAGTTATTAAAAGATCCAAGTTTGACAAATACTGTGAGCAATATTCACATTCTGGAAGAACGCTACGAAGGACGCTGGGTTGTTCATACATATTTTGATATCCGACTATTTAAGACTATACGTGCTTTATAAAAGGCTAAAATATTTTTTTATTAAATAATAATTTTTATCTTAGAAATGATTTAGTACTGTACCTATTCAATGGGCAAAGTATAGGTACTCAAGGTCCGTATTAAAACAAGAGCTATTGCAAAATAGTATCTAGTTTTTGTATTCGTTTTGTGAAATACATTAATGCAGAAAGTGGGATATAATTAAATATATAAGTATTCTCGATTATATATTTATTTTAACAGCTGTCAATCGTAACCTCAACATTTGATGTTAATTCGTGCTTTTTCTTATTTTGAAGGCTCAATGCAATACTCGTTTATCGCCTCGTATTGCAAACATTCGCCCTCGCCTCTGAAAACCGATTATCTTTACAGGAGAGCCTACAAGAAAATGTTGAGTCCGGCATTAAAAAGAATATATGTACATAGTAGCAAAGGACATTTTTGTAACCACAAATATCTAAAAGTAAAAAAAAAATGAAGAACAGGCTTACAGTATGAAATATAATGCATTACAATACACGTCCGGTAGTTACTTGAAACTCGTTTAGAAGACTCATTACAAGTAACCTACCGGCCTAGCGCTAAATTATTACGTACTAGTAACTAGGTAGGTAGGTACATGCTGATGTTGTTGAGAGTGATTCCACCTAGTTTCAGATAATCGACTTTCTGATTAATCGAAATGCTGACAAATCCACCAAAAAAAAAAAAAGATTTAGTAGATAAAAAGGTACTTCAGATAAAACAGTTTTTCATTTGTAACTTTTTAACAGCGGTAACAGTCTTTAAATTTTTTATTTATTCCATGACTGTAACATTGCTTTAATATTAGAAGATTGCGTTAGAAGACCTTAATTAATTACCTCAATAGCTTACAACTTGAACACAAGTTAATTATCAAGAAACCTAGTTGTAATTATTACTACTCATTATCAAACTAAAGTCGAGACAGAAGATAGTGATAAAGATAAAATGAGGTGACATTTAAAAATTGAATATTCAAAGTTGTCCCACTCTCCCCTACATCAGTTTAATATTATTAAAGAATGAAAAGTAAGTGTATTTGGAGCGACGTCCCAGAAAAATGTATTATATACAAATCTTGTTGATTTCAGGTGTTAAGAGATTTCTTAACACTTAAAAAAAAAAACAAAATTTGCATTATATTACATTTTTGTCATATAATTTTTATATAATTATTATGCAACAATAGAAATTCCCTAATTTTGAAAATGCAATCTTTTTTATGTAATTTGTTTCCCTCCTATCTAAATAAACAAACGTCTAAAACGTATTCGCTCATTTCAGCGTTCCGAAAACTGCAGACGTTGCAGAAAGTGTTTGGTAAATAATTTATAAATTTGCTTACTATAACAAAGAAACAATGTTTTGCCATATACATAATTTTGTACAAATTTCAAATAGATTTAATTAGATTAGATTCAAATACATAGTTTTTGGAGTAAATATTTTGTTGATTTATTTGGTCGGTTTGAAGTTTTACTTTTATTTGTGTACTTGTGTATTTGTGTCCTTTGGTACTAATATATCTCACATTATGTGAATATACTTTTTTATATCGTATACTCAAAATTTTCGTGTAGGCTCTCGTGTAAAGATAATTTTAAAATGAGATAAAAATTAAATTTTTGTCTCAATCGAAATTTTTTATTGTGGATACATCAATACAGAATTTACAGATGTACAAGTATATACGTTTTTAACTAATAAGTTTTTGCTTTTCAAATGATTAACGTTCATTGTAAAAACTTATGGAAAGGTGTTTTATAAGTACATACTACGTAAAGCTAAAAGCCAGAAAAATATGTTAAAAACAACAAAAAACATTCGTTGTTTTTTAGAAACGCAGAATTCATTTTTGTTTCATGCTGAAGCATACATTATTAATTTACTCTGCTTCAAAACACCTCAAATAGAAAATTACGAAATTTATGGTTTCTACATTTTTATATAGAAAAATAAATACTTGCTTATAAAACTTGCAGTTTGTATTTCTTTAAACATAAACATGAGTTGAATAATTTCTAAACTGTGGCGTTTATATTGCAAACTTAATTAACATTGATCTATAAATTAATATACTATTACTTAAAGCTAAAGTTATTATTGAAAACATGTTATTTCTTTTAAAAATTAAAAACAAAAAGAAGCAGAATTCTAAAATTGGTTTCTGTTGAAATATACGTTTTTGACTAACTTGTTCTGATTCAAAACACCTCAATAAAAAAGCGAACATTTAATTTACAATAATTCTTCTCGTGAGAACGCATCTTTAAGACTATAAAAATACAAAGTGTAAAAGAATGTGTGCATTTTTTCGGAAACTATTGGACATGCACCTTAATGCATCGTAACGTATCCCAACTAAACGAAAGTTTGTTTATCCATATAGACCGATAGTTCGAGGAAGCCTACTTAAAATTGTTTATGTTACAATTAAAACCGTTTTAGTGTTTTAGTGCCTGTTGGCATTATAGCTCGGACTTTCATAGTTGGATATGTTTTACGTCGTGTATGTGCACCCGTGTTTCAGTGTCTCTTCCAGAAGTTTGAAGTGTTTAGGTCATCATATTTTAAATTAAGGTAAGTCTGCTAATATTGCGTTGGTTTCTCTTTACGGAAATTTAATTTTTTAACCTATTCATCTAACCTTAACAGTTAATAAGAAATTTTTAGATATCAGTTTCCAGTTATTTTGTGCCATAATTGAATTGGTGCAATTCATTTTCATAATATATAAAAAAATTGACCAAAAACACAATTAAACATTTGATTTTTTAATTTCTTTGGGGTTATTTTACACTTTTAAGTGTAGCTCCAGTTAAAATCGGATCATTGGTTAACCTACAATCGATGGATTGTGGAAAAAAAGACACTGAGTAGGTATCGTAAATTCACCTGAACACTACAAAAAAATTAAATCTAAAATATTTTGCGTAAAAATTACATGTTTACAAAGAAAACAAGTCACCAAATACCAAAATCTATACAAGGTGGAAGGTTTAATTGGTATAAATTCTGTAAGCTGCTTGTTATAATATTATCACGTTACTTAAAATTCTAAAAACAGGTCAATTTTAATTCTTTAGGGCTACATACATGGTGAAAATCATTTTGCCCGTACTGGAACTAGCGTTTATGTTTATCTCTATCCTAAAGGGTTAATTATCCTACCCCTAATTTTTTATTTTTAAATATAAGAACATGTCATGTGACACGATCATTGGAAAGCTTAATTATGTCAAGTGAATTACAATTGTTTAATTTGTGAAGGATACTTGTTAGAATAAAATTAAAAACTGAATTTTAGGATGACGATCTTGACACACAAAGCCAGTCGTTTTTGCATCTCTGATTTTTTTTTTTCATAATTTTTTATGTTGTAGTATCGGTTGAGAGGCCTACGTAATTTTTTTCATTTTTTTTTTGGCTACCCGTTTCCGAGATATCGATTTAAAAAAAAAAATATCTTTTTTCAATTCCCATAACTTTTCAAAAAATGGGGCGATTGGGACTTTTTTAATTTTTCTTTTTAAATACACCCAAAAAAAAACAAACAGTATGATTAAACAAGAAGAATGTTCTTAAATCCAAGTGGAGTAAATTTAAATTAAAATTTAAACAGTATGATTATTGTATTAATTCTTATTTGATTTTTTAAATTGATATCTAAAGGACAAAATTTTGAAAGAATTTCAACCCTTGACTACAGTCCGTAATGAAAATTGCGTTGGATTATTTGAACTTATTATGCTGTAATATATTTAACTAAAAATTAACGGTCATTATCCATAAAATTATTAAGATATATATATTTAATTTCACAGATGACAATAAGTATAACTGGTGGGCCTAAAAAAGTTATTATGTATTTAGTTTCAGTACTAATAACTAAAACATGAAAATTGAAAAATTCGAAAAAAAAAGTTGCGGAATGAGTGTTTTTGAGAAAAAAAAAATCTAGAAAATTGATCAGTACGTGTTTTTCGAAAACAACATTTTATATTAAAAATTTTGAAAATCTTATAAAAAGACGGTTTTGAAAATTTTTTAGATATTTTTTTCAAGTGTTCAAAAACAAAAATAATAAAAAAGTGTTCCAATCGGACCATTTCTCGCACTGTTATGGGCATTTAAATGAATAACGTTTTTTTTAAATCTATATCCCGGAAACGAGTTTTTTTATTCCAAATACGCACAGTTGCAGATTTTGTCTAAAATGACAGAGAAATCATATGAGTGGCACAATTCACAATTTTTATGGCACAAAATGGCGAATGCGCTGAGATCAGCCCGGCACCAACCTGCTAACCGAGTAGGTTTATATATATTTTTTATTCATTCTTATAGAGAATATTTTTTTATAAATCAAAGCATCAGAAGACAAAAAAAAGAATTTTTTTTTATATAAAAAAAATATAAAAACAAGTAACCTAAGAAAAAATACCATGCAATTTAAGGTTTCGTCTAAAACATCCTGCATAATATTTAAATGCATAAAAATTTTGTAGCAGCTTGATAAAAATGTTCATTCTATTTTTTTTTTCATGGGGTATTTGAGATCTCTCGCTTTTTATCCATCGTTGGAGATGAAAATCTTTCGCTCATAAGGGAAAAACATTTGACCAACTTGAACTTCTCGTCCATGAAGGAAGCGCGGACGAAATGGAATGAGGACACCAACAACTTTCCCAATATCGGTTGAACCTGTTTCATTGATCAGAATTAAGGAAGTTATCTGCGACTACACAAGGTAATTATGAAAAATTATCACGTTTTGCAACGAGCGTAGGACTGACTTTTGGAAACCCCAATAACAATTTTAAACTGGTTGCGTTTAGGCAGTCATTTTTTAGTATTTACGATTTGTTCATTCTAAACAAATTTTTAAATACTTACCTACACACCTTCAGTGATTTTCCAGGACATCATCCTATGTACATGATGCGTTGCTGTTTTTTTTTTTTAATTTAGGATTTATTTCAATTTTACAATGGGGCCGTCCCTCTCAACTGAATTTGACGAATTTAACTATAGCATTGTTTAATAAAGTTGTTTTGTGAGATAACAGAGCGTATCAAAAATTATAATTTCGGCTAGGATTTTCAAACGCTCTGCATTTACCGCCTCTTGTGACGTCATTTCAGTGGAGCATTCTCATTCGTTCATGCGTTTCTCATTTTTCCGAGCGTCTAGTAACTTTGAATTTTGTCCCGTGTTGACGTCACAGAAAGGTGCGCATTTCAAATAACATTTTTACATTGTGGGACAACCCCATTAAAAAGGGTATATGTAAATAGTTTGTTATAACGTTCTCCTAATAGAAAGGTCCATTGCGCTAATTAAGGGCGCGTTTCTCAAGTTGTGAATTTTGCACTTTTGTAGTTTTGATGCTTTTTCAAAGTTGCGAATATTCCACCTATGAAAACTGAACATAATGAAACTGACCGATTATTAAGAGCTAATTTAACGTTTAATTTTGACTAACAAATCGATCGTTAATGTACCTCATTCATGCACGATTTTACAAATGCATGATTTTTTCATTAATGCACGATTTTGCAATAATTAATTCGTAGAATGTTTTGTTACCTTAACGGGATTTAAACCCGCGTCCTATGGGTTGTGAATCCGCGCTGCTTACCATACACCATACATATATTTGCGTGTGTCAGTTTTGAATGGAATTACGCTACTTATCTTAGTCGCTATACCTGATTGCCGACTTTTCTCTGAGAAAAAACTGAAACATGCATTATCCAATACTGCAGATGTTAGTAATTCAGAATTTTCTGGCTCCATTTATAAACTTAAACAAATTAACAGCACTTTCACAATGGCGAACTCTTCTTTATATGGCGACTTCATTTGTTTATGGCATAAATAAACAAGTGTGTTAATGAAGGCGATTACTAATCGAGCCTGTTTAAAGCCTTTAATTGTCGAGATTATTAATCACATTAACAAACGAGGTGATTACAATATTTTTTCGTTGACCGAAAGCCTTTTAATCTGGGGATAAAAATCCATTTCTGAAATTTCAATTCATGAAGTAATTGTCACTCATGCCATAAACATAGTTGTCTCTGAAAACAAATGAAGTCGCCAATATAAAGAACAGTTCGCCATTGTCAAAATGCTGTTAATTTGTGTAAGTTCATAAATGGAGCTAGAAAATTCTGAATTACTACCGTTCGCAGTATTGGATAATGCATGTTTCAATTTGTTGTCAGCAAAAAGTCGGCAATCATGTGTACCACCTAAGATAACTAGCGCAACATACACAACTAACATACGCAAATGGCTGTATTTAAAGAAGCTCGAATTTGCAACCTAAAAGACGCGGGTTTGAATCCCGTTAAGGCAAAAAAAAAAAAATTATATGACTTAATTATTCCGAAATTAATGTAAAATCGTGCAATAATGAATTACATTAACGATCCATTTGTGAGTCAAAATCAAACGTTAAATTGGCTCTTAATAATCGGTCAACGAAAATGGTTTATTAACGCACTCAAAATGAATGCGTTAATAGCATTGTTACAACAGCAAATTAGAAAAATAACTAATAAATATACAATGTAATTAATGTAATTCCTGATGTCTGGCGTTTTTCAGAAATTTGATCATTCGAAAGAACCGCGCCCAAAAATATTCGTTGGAAGAAATTGAACACAAAGCATTGCTCCATCGAAGTGAACGTCTTCCACTACTACCAAAATGCTTCAATTCCTGTTGACGAAAATATCACCGAAGAAACAATAAAGAGAAAACATGGAGACGAAAAGCAAACTACCAAACGCAAGACAGAACCGTCAAGCTGCCAAGGAGGAAAGGATCTAATAGAATAACTTTTCTGTTACTGGACCTATTATTCCTCATAGTATACTTGGTTTAAACTTTAGAAAAATAAGGCATAGTAATTTATGTATACTTTTTGAACCGCTTTTTAACGTTTATGGTTTGATTTTATAATGTTTCTTTCTTAGTTTATAGTTTGAATTATTTACTGTATTTTTGTCCATCATTAAATCGTTCTTCTTTAAAAGATCTATAAACTTTGTATTGCTCCATACCTCTAGCCGAAACTGTAGAATTATCTAATAAATGAATTTCTCGATTATGTAATTTTTAGCAGTTAAACAGTGGAATGAATATTCCAGATCTTAAAATTCTGGGAATAGGTACCAATTTTTTATTTTCTTCTTTGTGTTTAAAAATCAAATCTACCACAAATCCATTATAGAAACAATTATGGAATCGATTTTTAGATGTTGTAGTGGCAACTAATAATACTACGACAAAAGAACCATTTTTCAGTCATAAAACGAAAACATAAAAATTAAACATTTTTATAAGATTTGTTGTTTTAAGATCTTTTTATTTTTTTCAATTTAAATTTCACCGAGTCTATAAGTATATTTCCATCTGGAGGTAACCAATTTGATTTTCCAAACCATGAATTTAATGACCATTAGAATAATCAAAAAAGATTTAAATTCTTTACAAACGATTGCAATCTAGGAAAAAAAATTGAGAGAAATCATGATAAGATAAGGGTTGTCCATAATCCACGTAACGCTCTTGAGGTAGTGGGAATAGTACCATTAATTAAGAGTGTTACAACGCGGGGCAACGTTACAACGTAGGTAAAAAAAACAGCGGCAAAGAAAAGATTAAGCCGTCACGGGACACCTGGCAGATGTGAAACATCGAAATTGAGGGTTCGTGCGCACAGCGGTAGGCGCAGACGGCGTAAGTCAAAACCAAGCCTTTCCTGAATTTTGTGTCTCCTGACTCGCGACTCGCTCACTGACTTGCTCACTGCCTTGCTCACTCGCTCACTCGCTCACTGACTCGCTGACTCACTCACTCGCTCACTGACTCGCTCACTCACTCACTCGCTCACTGACTCACTCACTCACTCGCTCACTGACTCGCTCAATCACTCGCTCACTCACTCACTCACTCGCTCACTGACTCGCTCACTCGCTCACTGACTCACAGACTTGCTCATTCGCTTACTCCCTCACTCGCTCACTCCCTCACTCATTCACTCACTCACTCACTCGCTCACTGAATTCAATGAGCACACAAGTACAAGAGAATTATTAAATTAAATCATTAAATGCCCATGTATTTATTTTTTAGTTTGTAAACTAGTGCATAATTAAGCGTGGTGACAACAGTGTCTCCATCTTCGAGCTAACGAGAAAACCCTCGATTGTATTACTGACAGATAGCCTTATTAGATGGATTTTACGTATTAAACATTTTTGACTGTTAACCTGGTTTTTATTTCAACTCTTGAATTAGTGTATAATTTTTAAGGTTTATTAATCATGTCATTTGTTACGGGAAAAAGGCATTTAAAAAATCCATATAAATTTTCATTAGTCGAGATGCAAACATATTGTGAAGTAGAAATTTTTTCTGTAGCACCATCTAGTGGCCAACTATTCGCCGGAAACCTGAAAAGCACTGCTCCGCTAAACCTCTGCTCGGCTAAAATCCACTGCTCGGCTAAACCCGATACCGGTATTAATATTATTATGTTTGAGTATCCCGGAGGAAAAACCTTTTCCGCAATATTTAATTATAAGTTTTGAGACACGCTCATGCACTATTTAAATCCAGACGTTTTTTTAAGCATACACTGAATCGGCCAAGACGATGGTGGGTTGCAATTCATTCCACGGACAGAAGGAACGATTAGTTAAAAAGAATTGCCTAACGGTGGTTTTGAATGGTTCCTTCCTAATCTTATATGAATGGCCACGAAGTCTTCTATTTTCTGCAAATTCTATAAAGTCACTTGTCTCTGCTGAAAATATATTGTGAGTAAGTCGAAATATCTGTATTAGATCGGCTCGATCTTGTCTAAACTCAAGAGGGGATATATTCAAAACTTCTAAACGGCGCTCATATGGAACATTTCGTAATGACATCTTGTTGTTGCGTTGCGTTGCGTTGCGCTGTTTGTCCGAGGTTTTAGATCAGTGATCTCTAAACCTCTATCTCTTTCGCCGGCCTGCAATGGTTTTACAGACGGCAAAGTGATAGGCCCCGTTTGCCGATCCGTCTAAGTCACTGCTGTGTGACTGCCACAGGCCAGCGCCCAGGACTCGTTTGAGAGTTTTGCTGTTTTCGGACTGACATCTCGAATGAGGGCAATGGTGCCAACATAACGAGAAAGTCGGATTCCTTTTTTGGGACATCGGAAATGACAAAATGAAACTGAAGGAAAAGAATTTTACCTGTCCTGAGGCCTGAAAGAGAGATTAGTACCTGAAGGGTGTCGCGTTGGAAGGGTCAGTGAAGCTGTCACCCTTCTAGCAGCGCCATTCTGGGCCGCTTTCTTTTTGATGGTCCACTCTCGTCGTAGTCGACCGCTTGTCTGACCAGTGGATTGGGATGATCTTCGGTCTTTTTGATGGTCCGAACGGCGATCTCGTGGAGGAACTCCTTCAGCAGCGGGAGCCCGGCCTTTCGGTGGAGTTGTTCGTTTCTGACGAACTATGGAGCGTCGAAAGCTTGGCGGAGGAATTTGTTCTGGAGGACCTGCAACTTACACATGTTTGTCTTCGAGGGGGCGTGTTCCCAAGCCGCCGAAGCATATGTTAGAGTCGGACGAACGATTGTGCTGTAAATTAACAATTTGTTCTTTACCGACATCTTACTGCGCCTGCAGACCAGCGAGGAGAGCTTGCCTACTGCCATTTTCCTCTTACTCAGCGAGTATTCGAGGTGTTGGCGGAAGTCAAGCTTTTTGTCGATGATGACACCTAGGTATTTTGCCTGGTTGGCCCAGGGGATGGCCCGGTCGAACATCTCGATTTCTCCCTCTGGTTGGACGAGTCGGCGTGTCACGAGGAGGGCTGTGCTCTTCTCGGGGTTGACGTCGATCATCCATTTCTGACAGCAGTCTTCGAGCTTGTCGATCGCTTCCTGCAGGTAGCGGGTCGCCAGCCAAGGCTGTCTTGATCTGGTGAGGATTGCTGTGTCGTCTGCGTAGATGGCGAGCGTGGTGTTTGCGGTCTTTGGGATGTCCGCGGTGAAGGCCGCGTACAGGGTTGGAGAGAGGACTGATCCCTGGGGGACGCCCGCTTCTATGTCGTGTGGAGGGGACAGGGCATTTCCGATGCGGGCACAGAAGGACCTGTTTCGCAAAAAGGAATTAATTAGTTGAACCATTTCCAGGGGCACGCCGCACGAGTGGAGCTTGAAAACAAGTCCATCGTGCCAGACTGTGTCGAAGGCCTTGGCTACGTCGAGAAAAACAGCACCGGTCACTTGCTTTCCCGGTGGCGGCGTATTCTACGACCCGGAGGAGTTGGTCGGTGGTGGTGGAGGGTTTCGGACGGAATCCAAATTGTTCGTCTGGGAGGGTGTTGGTCATCTTGATGCAGTGGGTGAGTCTCTTCTGTATGACTCTTTTCGCCACTTTCCCCGCTGCTGAGAGCAGGCTGATTGGTCTGTGGTTCTGTGGGAATTTTGGATCCTTCCCGGGCTTCGGAATGAAAATCACCGTCGCGCGTTTCCATCTATCTGGAAAGAATCTGTGTTTGAGAATTGCATTGCAAATACAAACCAGGGCGTCGACGGCGCCGTCTGGCAGTTCTTTCAGCGTCCTGTTGCTGATGTTGTCCTGTCCTGGGGCTTTCTTCGGCTTCAGATGTTGGAGGATGTGTCGGATTTCGATTGGATTTGTGGGAGGGATCTCTGCTTCAGGGACTTCATCGATGATTTCCCGGACTTGTTCTTCCACTTCTTCAAGATGGTCGAAGTCAGCGTTCTGGAGATTGACTCTGCATTGCAGTTCCAGACTATCAGCGAAAGTTTCGGCTTTGTTTTCGTCCGTGAAGACGACGCCGTTGCTTCCGTGGATCGGGGGGAGGGGTTTGCGGTCGTTGCGAAGGGCCCTGGCCATCTTCCAGATGGAGTTATCCTCTGGGGATAGTGACTCTAGATTCTCTGTCCAACGTCCAACGATACGGAATCGTGCGCCGTTGGGATGGCATCTGCGTGAGTTCTTCGCTCGCTTCCGTCAGCGCGTTGTTGATCTTCTTCTTGAAGACTTCGATTGCGGCGTCGATTCCTTCGGCATCCAAGGTTTGCGGAAACTCTCCGAAGCTGACTTCACAGTGGACGGCGAATTCTGTCCAATTTACCCTCCTGGCGTTCCTCTCAACTGGGTCGTTGGCTTCCGCCCCGATGTGCTTCAAGACGGGGCTGTGATCCGAGCTGAGTTCTGCGGCCACCGAGAGCTCAATCTGGTGGGCAACGTTCTTGACGATGGCGATGTCAAGAGTGGCGGGGGCTCCTGATTGGTAGTTATGGTAGTTCGGCTCGTCCGGGGCCATAACTACCACCTCGGCGTTTCCTGTGAGGAAGGCGTCGAGAGTCCGCCCATTGGCGTTCGTCGATCGGCTGCGCCAATCCAGGTGTTTGGCATTGAAGTCGCCTGCTGCGATGGTTGGAATGTCACCATCCATCAGTTCCCGCAGATCGTCTTCGAGAAGTCTGAAGGTCGGCTGGGGGCGGTTGTAACATGCAAACAGGCGGAGTGGCCCATTCGCTGTAGTTACTGTTACCCCAGTGGTTTCCATGTGTTGAAGATCTGAAACGGCTGCAACACAGTGTTTAATTACGTTTCTTACGTAAATCGCTGTGCCTCCTCCTCGACCTCCAGGTCGATCGTTTCGATGAAGTGTGAAGCCCTGGATTTTGGGATCTCTGGTTCCCGCCTGGAGTTTGGTTTCGCACAGAAGTGCGACGTCCACTCCATGGGAGGTGATGAATTCTTCGAGCTCGTTACGAGCTGCTTGAAGCCCATTGGCGTTCCAGAATGCAATCTGCAGGGAATGTGGCATGAGGGAGCTTCTATCCATCTAAAAATAAAGTAAATTAGTGCATTATTTGACTGGCAAGAGCGATCAAGGCTTTCGCCAGATCGCTCTTGTCTTTTGCAGCGAGGATCGATGTCAGGATGTTATTCCTGTGGCTGGTGAACTCAGCCTTTTCTTTGGCCTCGGTATTGATCGTCTTTGGCTCTACCAACGACTTGGGCCCACGTGGCGGTGCCGGGGGCGGTTGTTGGGGGTGGAATACTCCTGGGAGCGGCTGTCCTTTCGGGGCTTCCTTTCTTCGGCTTGGGGAAGTTGGGGCACCCTCTGTAGCTGGCGAGCTTTTTAACTGGATCTTTTTACGACTCGACGTCGCCAAAGCTCCGCCGCGCTCGTACCGCTGTAAAGTACCAAACGAACTCTTTCATTTCATACCTCTCCACCCGTTTCAACGCGAATTAACCGTTTTATTCGTAATCGAAAAGTCGCGACCTTACGTCCGCCGCGAAAAATTGTGATCGCGGCCTTTCTGGTGTTTACATGATGCAGCAGTTCGCTTTGAGCATTCCTGGTCAGACAGGCTGTCGACTACGACGAGAGTGGACCATCGAGAAGAAAGTGGCCCAGTATGGCGCTGCTAGAAGGGTGACAGCTTCACTGACCCTTCCATTCGCGACACCCTTCAGGTACTAACCTCTCTTACAGGAACCAGGATTAGGTAAAACCCATTTTTTCTTTCATTTATGTGTTGTTTCATTATTCGATGTCCCAAAAAAGAAATCCGGCGTTCTCGTTTTGTCGGCACCCATTGCCTTCATTCGAGACGCCAGTCCGAAAACAGCAAAACTGTCAAACGAGTTCTGGGCGCTGACTGGGGAAGTCACCCTACCGGTGGCGTCAACAGTTGGCAAAGGGGGCCTATCACTTCTGCCGCCAGTAACATCATTGCTGGCCGGCGAAAAAGATGGAGGTTAAGGGGTCACATGACCTAAAACCTCAGACAAACAGCGCAGTGCAATGCAAAATTCGAGCATTCGACAAATACACATCGTGTGAGTGTCGGTGCTGTGATTAGTGAAAAAATTTTCTGTGCGCTTTTTCGGTGTTTCTGGAGGTGCCATTTCATTCGGAACAGTGAACTAGTTTACGGCGCCGAATGGTGTCCTTCCACGAGCAAAGGAAGGTTGTGAAAATGCACATCTTATGTGCATCTTTCCCGGCTTTTTGAGCTGAAATCGCAAACCCCTGAAAGACAACATTGGACGCTAAAGTGCCAAAAAATGGATGACTTCGACCCATCGCCATCCACGTTCAGCGGTTCCAGCTCGCTGGACTCGCAACCAGCCACCCCCCAAGTCGAGGACGACTACCAGCAAGAGTGGATAAATGAGAAGGTGGCAAACGCCGCCAGGGCCATCGAGGAGAATGCGGAACGCCGCTTCCAGGTGGTCACCAACGGAGTGGCAGCGACTCTAACCGACTTCGCTAACAGAATCCTCCACCTGGAGGAGATGATGGCAAGCGCGCTGGCCGTTTTCACGGCTAACACACCATCCCCAACAGCCGCAGCTCTCCGGACAACTGCCCCGCCAACGACGAACATCCAGACAGATGTCCAGCCCGCCAAGAGAGCGAAAAGGGCTGCAGGAAGCCCCATCCCGTCCCCCGATTTCCGATCGGAAAACAGGTTCGAAATCCTCTCAAACCTGCCCTCCGAGGAAGACAATGCGGAACCATCGCCGCCCCAAGCCACCCCGGTGCCGCAGCTCCGGCACAACCGCCGCCGTCAACACCGCCGCCGCCACCCCTCAGAGGAAGGGAAGGATCCCTCCCATCAACGTGGTCGATTCTAGGCACTGGACTAGAATCGATCAGGAAATGCGCCACAGGGGTATCAACCACCACAGGGTCACAGCTACCGCTGATGGTGGCATCCGTGCACTACTACATCTGATGAAAAACCTCAGCGTGGAGCACAACAGCTACACGCTGCCCGAAGATAAGAACGAGAGGGTGGTCATCCGGGGAGTCCCTACGGGAGTCACCGCCCAAGAGGTCTACGACGACCTCACCACCCAAGGGCTCAGAGTGGTCAAGTGCAGCAGGATGCACAGGCGCGAGCAGCGGCTGCCACTCATGCTGGTGGAGGTTGAGCAGGGCCAAAAGGAGGCCGCCCAGGAAGTCCGGCACGTGTGCAGCGTGTCGATGAAAATAGAAGAGCCCAGGAAGAAGAAGGGCGTCAACCAGTGCCACCGCTGCCAGAGGTTTCACCACTCGCAGCAGTTCTGCACTGCGGGACATTGCTGCGTCAAATGTGGCGCAGCCCACAAGACAGAGGACTGCAAGAAGGATCGCTCCGCCCCTGCCAAATGCGCCAACTGTGGAGGGCCTCACACGGCCAGCTACAGAGGGTGCCCCAAGTTCCCAAAAGTCAAGAAGAGTAGCTCCGAAAAGACGGGCCCAAAGCAGCAGGCAGCCGCTCCCAGAAAAGTCGCACCCCCAACATCCGCCCCCGGCACCGCCACGTGGGCTCAAGTCGTTGGAGGAACGAAGTCCGAAGCAAAGGAAAAGGCTGAGTTCACCAGCCAGAGGAACAACATCCTCACCTCAATCCTTGCGGCAAAGGACAAGAGTGATCTGGCGAAAGCCTTGATCACTCTTGACAGTCAAATAATGAATTAATGATTGTATTTTTTAGATGGATAGAAGCTCCCTCATCCCACATTCTGTGCAGATCGCCTTCTGGAACGCCAATGGGCTTCAAGCAGCTCGTAATGAGCTCGAAGAATTCACCACCTCCCATGGAGTGGACGTCGTACTTCTGTGCGAAACCAAACTCCAGGCGGAAACCAGAGATCCCAAAATCCAGGGCTTCACACTTCATCGAAACGATCGACCCGGAGGTCGAGGAGGAGGCACAGCGATTTATGTAAGAAACATAATCAAACACTGTGTTGCAGCCGTTTCAGATCTCCAACACCTGGAGGTCACTGGGATAACAGTAACCACTGCGAATGGGCCACTCCGCCTATTTGCATGTTACAACCGCCCTCAGCCGACCTTCAAACTCCTCGAAGACGACCTGCGGGAACTCATGGATGGCAACATTCCAAGCATCGCGGCAGGCGATTTCAACGCCAAACACCTGGAATGGCACAGCCGATCGACGAACCTCAATGGGCGGACGCTCGACGCCTTCCTCACAGGAAACGCCGAGGTGGTAGTTATGGCTCCGGACGAGCCGACCTACCATAACTACCAAACATTAGTCCCCGACACACTTGACATCGCCATCGTCAAGAACGTCGCCCACCAGATTGAGCTCTCGGTGGCCGCAGAACTCAGCTCGGATCACAGCCCCGTCTTGATACACATCGGGACGGAAGCCAACGACCCAGTTGAGAGGCACGCCAGGAGGGTGAATTGGACAGAATTCGCCGCCCACTGTGAAGTCAACTTCGGAGATTTTCCACAAACCGTGGATGCCGAAGGAATCGACGCCGCAATCGAAGTCTTCGAGAACAAGATCAACAACGCGCTGGCGGAAGCAAGCGAAGAACTCACGCAGATGCCATCCCAACGGCGCACGATTCCGTATCGAATCGTGAATCTGATCCGCGCGAAAAATCGAGCGAGAAGAACAGCTCGGCGCAGCGGCCTCGCAGCAGACAGAACTGCAGCAAACAGACTCAAATGGGAAGTCAAACTAGCAATCAAGAGTTCAGAAACGAACGTTGGACAGAGAAGCTAGAATCGCTATCCACAGAGGATAACTCCGTCTGGAAGATGGCCAGAGCCCTTCGCATCGACCGCAAACCCCTCCCTCCGATCCACGAAAGCAACGGCGTCGTCTTCACGGACGAAGACAAAGCCTAAGTCTTCGCCGACAGTCTGGGAGCTGCAATGCAGAGTCAATCTCCAGAACGCCGACTTCGACCACCTCGAAGAAGTGGAAGAACAAGTCCGGGAAATCATCGATGAAGACCCTGAAGCACAAATCCCTCCCACAAATCCATTCGAAATCCGCCAGATCCTCCAACATCTGAAGCCAAGGAAAGCCCCAGGACAGGACAACATCAGCAACAGGACGCTGAAGGAACTCCCAGATGGCGCCGTCGACGCTCTGGTTTGTATTTGCAACGCAATTCTCAAACACAGAGTCTTTCCAGATAGATGGAAATCAGCCTGCTCTCAGCAGTGGGAAAAGTGGCGGAACGAGTCATACAGAAGAGACTCACCCACTGCATCAAGATGACCAACACCCTGCCAGACGAACAATTTGGATTCCGTCCAAAGCATTCCATCACCGACCAACTCTTCCGAGTCGTAGAATACGCCGCCACCGGGATCGAGCGCAAGCAAGTGACCGGTGCAGTATTTCTCGACGTGGCCAAGGCTTTCGACACAGTCTGGCACGATGGACTTGTCTTCAAGCTCCACTCGTGCGGTGTGCCCCTAGAATTGGTTCAATTAATCAACTCCTTTTTGCGTAACAGGTCCTTCTGTGCCCGCATCGGAAACACTCTGTCCCGTCCCCACGACATCGAAGCGGGTGTCCCACAGGGATCTGTCCTTTCACCAACCTTGTACGCGGCCTTCACCGCGGACATCCCAAGGACTGCAAACACCACGATCGCCATCTACGCAGACGACACAGCAATCCTCACCAAATCCAAACAGCCGTGGCTGGCGACCCGCTACCTGCAGGAAGCCATCGACAAGCTCGAAGACTGGTGCCAGAAATGGATGATCGACGTCAATCCCGAGAAGAGCACAGCCCTCCTCGTGACGCGCCGACTCGTCCAGCCTGAGGGAGAAATCGAGATGTTCGACCTGGTCATCCCCTGGACAAACCAGGCAAAATACCTAGGTGTCATCATCGACAGAAAGCTCGACTTCCGCCAGCACCTAGAATAATCTTTGGGTAAAGGGAAAATGGCAGTAGGCAAGCTCTCCTCGCTGGTCTGCAGGCGCAGTAAGATGTCGGTAAAGAACAAATTGTTGATTTACAGAGCAATCATTCATCCGACTCTAACATATGCTTCGGCGGCTTGGGCACACGCCCCCTCGAAGACAAACATGTGTAAGTTGCAGGTCCTCCAGCAGGGATCCCGCTGCTGAAGGAGTTCCTCCATGAGATCGCCCTCCGGACCATCAAAAAGGCCGAAGAACATCCCAATCCACTGGTCAGACAAGCGGTAGACTACGACGAGAGTGGACCATCAAAAAGAAAGCGGCCCAGAATGGCGCTGCTAGAAGGGTGACAGCTTCACTAACCCTTCCATCGCGACACCCTTCAGGTACTAATCTCTTTTTCAGGCCTCAGGACAGGTAAAATCTCTTTCTCTCATTTCAATTTTGTCAATTCCGATGTCCCAAAAAAGGAATCCGACTTTCTCGTTATGTTGGCACCATTGCCCTCATTCGAGATGTCAGTCCGAAAACAGCAAAACTGTCAAACGAGTCCTGGGCGCTGGCCTGTCGTAGTCACACAGCAGTGACACCGACGGATCGGCAAACGGGCCCTATCACTTTGCCGTCTGTAAAACCATTGCAGGCCGGCGAAAGAGATAGAGGTTTAGGGGTCACTGACTTAAAGCCTCGGACAAACAGCGCAACGCAACGCATGATGCAGTCATGCAGTCGGAACGACGGCGATGGAATAGAGTCTCCCCAACACCCAACGCAGCGATACCGTGCAAAATTGAAAAGCAAAACGTTTCTTTGCAAAAACAGCCGAATACGAAAAATAAATCAAATAAATCTAATAATTACTCACCTTAGGCAATGATCAAAAACGTTGAAAATTAGATGAAAACTAGTAAGCACACAATTTAACTTGGCAAAATTCAAGAATATACCTTATGAACAAGACAATAAAACAAAGAGATAATCGAAAGCGTAGTGAAACACAACTGCACGCACGAATGTCTTGATGATAAAGATGATAATTTCTTGCTGTTTTAGAAATAAAACGAGCTCTTTTAGACAAAATCAGCAAGTTTTCTTGCCAGGAACTCTTGTTTTGTACCTAATAATGTGAGACTTTTACTATTTAATGATACAGAATAAATAAAAACCGGCTAATCGACTGGAATTAGTGTTAGATCGTCAAATTTGCCGAGAAATGAAGCTGTACACGTCTGAAATGGTAAAAACAGGGGTTTATTTATTGTTCTTGGCAAGTTTTGAGACGATTATAGTGTATGTACTAGCAATTACCCGCGGCTTTGCCCGCGTAAGTTGGGGTCGGCTTTACTGGCGCTTATATTTTGAATTGGTACAACGGCTTAAAGCAGTTTTTAATAAAAAAATAACAAAAAGTTTTTTTTTTCGTCAATCACGGGCCCAGTCTTTTTAAAAGGAGAATTTACATCCAAATTTTTACATATTTTAATGCTATAGTGTTTGTTTTGCAGTTAGGATAATTCTGGGGAAAACTACCCTCCCTATTTAAGCCCCTTTTTGCGGTTTCTAAATATTTTTTAGTTATTTTTAAAATAGAGTCCAAGTGCCAATTCTCATGCCTATAACATTGTCGATCTTCAAGTTATAAGAATTTTGAGAAAAATCACCCCCAAATCCACCCTCCCCTTTTCTTGCCGTCGGTAATTTTTTTTTTCAAAATCGTCAAACACTGGTCTAATCCTTTTTAAAGGAGAGTTCAAGTGCCAATTCTCATGTCTGTAGCATTCTCGATCTTCAAGTTATGGGAATTTTGAAAAAAATTACACCCAAATTAACCCTCCCCTTTTTTCGCAGTTGGTATTTTTTTTTGGAAAATCGTTAAACATGGGTCTAGTTACTTTAAGATGAGAGTCCGAGTGCCAATTCTCCTGCCTGTAACATTCTCGACCTTCAAGTTATAAGCATTTTGAAAAAAATGAACCCCAAAATCCACCTTCTCCTTTGCTCGCCGTTGGTAATTTTTTTTTCGAAAATCGTCAAACACGGGTCCGGTCATTTTTTAAAGGAGAATCTAGTTCCCAATTTTCACTTCTGTAACACTATTTGTTTTCCTGTTATGAGAATTCTCAGGAAAACTACACAATTCATTTACGCCCCTTTTTCGGGGTTTATAATTAAATTTTTGCAAAATCGTCAAACACGGGTCTAGTTATTTTAAAATGAGAGTCCGAGTGCTAATTCTCATGCCTGTAACATTTTCGACCTTCAAGTTATAAGCATTTTGAGAAAAATCACCCCCAAATTCACATTCCCCTTTTTTCGCCTTTGGTAATTTTTTTTCCAAAATCGTCAAACACGGGTCCGGTCTTTTCTAAAGGAGAATCTAGATCCCAATTTTCACGTATGTAACACTATTTGTTTTCTTATTATGAGAATTCTCAGAAAAACTACCCTCCTTATTTACGCCCCTTTTTTGGGGTTTGTACATATTTTTTTGCAAAATCGTCAAACACGGGTCTAGTTATTTTAAGATGAGAGTCCGAGTGCCAATTCTCCTGCCTGTAACATTCTCGACTTTCAAGTTATAAGCATTTTGAAAAAAATTAACCCCAAAATCCACCCTCTCCTTTGCTCGCCTTTGGTAATTTTTTTTTTCAAAATCGTCAAACACGGGTCCGGTCTATTTTAAAGGAGAATCTAGTTCCCAATTTTTACTTATGTAACACTATTTGTTTTCCTGTTATCATAATTCTCAGGAAAACTACCCTATCCATTTACGCCCCTTTATCGGGGTTTATAATTAAATTTTTGCAAAATCGCCAAACACGGGTCTAGTTATTCTAAGATGAGAGTCCAAGTGCTAATTCTCATGCCTGTAACATTTTCGACCTTCAAGTTATAAGCATTTAGAGAAAAATCACCCCCAAATTCACATTCCCCTTTTTTCGCCCTAGGTAATTTTTTTTCCAAAATCGTCAAACACGGGTCCGGTCGTTTCTAAAGGAGAATCTAGTTCCCAATTTTCACGTATGTAACAATATTTGTTTTCCTGTTATGAGAATTCTCAGAAAAACTACCCTTTTTGGGGTTTGTAATTAAATTTTTGCAAAATCGTCAAACACGGGTCTAGTTATTTTAAGATGAGAGTCCGAGTGCCAATTCTCATGCCTGTAACATTCTCGACCTTCAAGTTATAAGCATTTTGAGAAAAATCACCCCCAAATTTACCCTCCCCTTTTTTCGCCGTTGGTAATTTTTTTCCAAAATCGTCAAACACGGGTCCGTTTTTTTTTAAAGGAGAATCTAGATCTCAATTTTCACGTATGTAACACTATTTGTTTTCCAGTTATGAGAATTCTCAGGAAAACTGCCCTCCCCATTTACGCCCCTTTTTTGGGGTTGGTAAATATTTTTTTTTAAAATCGTCAAGTACGGGTCTAGTTAATTTTAAAGGAAAGTTCGAGTGCCAATTCTCATGCTTGTACATTTTTGACCTTCAAGTTATAAGAATTTTGAGAAAAAGCACCCCCAAATCCACCCTCCCCTTTTCCCGCCGTTGGTAATTTTTTTTTTTGAAAATCGTCAAACACGGGTCGGGTATTTTTTAAAGGAGAATCTAGATCCCAATTGTCACGACAGCAGTACTGTCAGTTTTCAAGTTATAGGAATTTTGTGTAAACCACCCCTAATTTTTGTTCGGTCGGTAAAGAAGTTTTTGCAAAATCGTCAAAGACGGGTCTAGTTATTTTCAAAGCTGAGTCTAAATCCCAATTTTCACGTTTTTAGCATGCCGAGTTGTCGAGTTATGATTTTTTTTTATAAAAACCGTTTTCCCCTTTCGCCGTCTGATTATTTTTTTTGGAAAATCGTCAAAAAGGGGTCGAGTTATTTTCAAAAGCGAGTTCGGGTACGAATTTTCACTTCTCTACCGTTTTTCGTTTTCAACTTAGTTGGGGTCTAGAGAAACCAATTAACCCCATTTTCACCCCCTTAGAAACGGAATTTTCAAAAATCCTTTCTTAGTGCGCCTATACGCCCTAAAAACTATGTTCCTACCACATTTCACATTTCAACACTCAACGGTCTGGGCTGTGCGGTGATCAGTGAGAAATCAGTTTCGCATTTGTAATAAATTATTATTATACACCGTTATTCACGAAACAATACGAGCCGACCGAAATTTTCGATGCAACCAACATTGCATTTGCACAGGTTACATGGATTAAGAAAAATAATTCTTCAAAAACTAACACATAGTGTGCGCAATTAGGTAACAATACAGGGTTCTCAGCGACCTGGAAAACCTGGAAAACCTGGAAAAGTCAGGGAATTTAAAAGTGGTCAGGGAAAAGTCAGGGAAATCGCATTTTTTTGTGAAAAGTCAGGGAATTTGTTCTCTGACCTGGAAAAAATTTAAAACCTGGAAAAATTTTAAATGCATAATATTATTTTTGTAACAATTTGGATAGATCGAATAAATTTTAGGAAAATATCATTGTCTTGGGTTTGTCGGTTGGCTATCAAAATCACTAAACGGCGCGCCGGCGTCGGCTCAAGGTTGCGGATAAGTTTACCGCGCTTTTCTAGCGATTGTCAAAAGTTTAATTAAAAAATGTAGCCGTCCACAATAGTCTCTCGCAACTACGAAACCCTAAAAGATCAGGTAAATAGGTACCTACTTACTTATTATTATAAAATTATCCTTTATTCTTTAAAGATCAGAACCTAACCTCATTAACTCAACATGAATTCTAAGAAAACGGTTTTTAATTATGACTGGATGAATCCTGAGATCAACCCGGAATTCGCAGCCCATATTCAGCCTGTCAAACGGAACAAAAATCAGGCATTGTGTGTGAAATGTATGAAAACGATTGATTTGAGTAATATGGGGAGGCAAGCCATAATGAGCCATTTGAAGAGTGCCTCTCACAAAAAAAATAATTCATTACGTAACACGACTCCTGCACTTTCGACACTTTGGAGTAGCAAACCAGTACAATCAACATTATTAGTTTCCAATTTAACTCAGCATGAGACAGTGCAGGCTAATTTCAACACTAGCATTTCCGTCCAAAGTTTTATACTCACTGAACAAACCCTTGATGCTGAATTAGTTTGGGCCGTAAATGTAGTTATGACTCACAAATCATTAAATTCTGTTAACCGGGATGTATTGTGCATGAAAATGATGTTTCCAGACAGTCAAATTTGCGGACAAATGAGTTTAAGTTCGGCTAAATTGGCGTACTCCATATGCCATGGCCTTGCGCCTTATTTTTCTGAAGAATTGGAAAAGCTATTGGTGGTATGTGACAAATTGGTTGTTTGTTTCGATGAATCGCTAAATAAAGTTGTGCAAAAGTGCCAAATGGACATATTGATACGATTTTGGAGCAATGAAAAAAACGAGGTTCAAAGCAGGTATTTAAAGTCTGTGTTCCTTAACCATTCCACGGCAAGTGATATACTAGTCAACTTCAAGAAGGGCATTGGACATATAAACCCAAAAAAAATCGTTCAGGTACTAATTTAATTCGTATTTTAACCTGTTATCTAATACATGCATATCTATTCAGATTTCAATGGATGGTCCAAATGTAAATTGGAAATTTTTTAAGTTGCTTCAAGAAGACAATGAAACTTTTAAAATATTAGATATCGGTTCATGCGGCCTTCACGTTATTCACGGAGCTGTTGGGACTGGTCATCAAGCTGCAGGCTGGGAAATAATGGCTTTTTTAAGTGCAATATATTATTTATTGGTAGACACACCAGCCAGAAGAGGCGATTTTACAGAAATCACAGGCTCTGTCAAATTTCCTTTGAAATTTTGCAAAGTACGTTGGGTTGAAAATGTGAAGGTTGCCGAACGGGCGCTTGAAATCCTCGACACAATCGAAAAATATCTTGAGAAAACAAAAAAGGTTCCCAACTCTGTATCAGCACGTACTGTTCGAAATGCTCTGAAAGATCCAACTCTTAAACTTAAATTAGCTTTTTTCTCTCATATTTCTAGCATTTTAGAACCGTTTTTAAAAAAATATCAGACTGCAAAACCAATGGTGCCATTTCTTTATGAAGATCTTGATAACCTTTTACGAAAACTTTTGTCAAAATTCGTTAAAAAAGATGTTGTTTCACGTACTACGTCAAAGCTGTTGAAACTTGATTTCAAAAATACCAGCATTTTTCTTAATCTCTTACAATTAGACGTTGGATACGCAGTTAGAAAATTAATGAAGGATTTGAAGATAAAGCAAAATTGTAGTGTCATTTTTCTGAAGGAGTGTCAACAATTTTTAACTGCGACAGTGCAAAAGATTTGTGAACGCTCAAACCTCAAATACAAAATTGTAAAATATTTTTCTGCTCTGAGCCCTCGGTTAATCGTGAGGGATCGGGAATCTGCTGAAAGAAGATTTAAAAGTTTGCTTCAACTATTGCATGATGATAATTTTATGCGTGCAGGGGATGCAGAAAAGGCTAACGATCAATTTTTTGATCTATTAAAAAATACCAAATTTATGCAAGATTGCAGTGATGAAAACCAAAGACTTGACCACCTATATTTTAGATATATTGAAACTTCTCAAGAATTATTATCTGTTGTGAAATTAACACTAATATTATCACATGGAAATGCTACGGTTGAGTCTGGATTTTCTGTTAATAAAGAGATACTAATAGAAAATCTCAAAGAAGACTCTGTCGTAGCGCAGAGACAAATCTATGATGCTGTTTTATCTATTGGAGGTGTTGACAAACTTATAATATGCAGTAGAATGAGAAGTTTCTTTAAATCGGCCCACCGCAGATATAAGGAACATCGGGAAGAACAAAAAAAAAAGGATGATCTCGTTTCCGAAGAAGTCAAAAACAAAAAGAGAGCTCAATCGGAAATCTATGCTCTAGAATTAAAAAAAAAACGAATGCAAGAAGAAGTTTCCTATTCTGTTGGATCCATTGAGTCTGAAATTAATGAACTGAGAAAAAAACTATAGTACCTAGCATCAATGTATCTGTGTTTTTTTTTTTTAATTTTATTTTATGAAGAAATATATAATATATTGCTTTGTTTTACGTGCACCCACAGGCATCTACATGTAGGTGTATTAATACTCTCGTTTTTCGTTGAAAAGTTTAATAAATAAATATTTAAAAAATAATACTCAATGATTTTTTGTAAGTAACCATAACCTGGAAAATGTTGAAAAAAGTCAGGGAAAACCTGGAAAAGTCAGGGAATTTTGAAATAAGAAGTCGCTGAGAACCCTGCAATAGATATTGTCAGTGTCAGAATTTTAAATTTGCAATCAGTTTTAAAAATTCACTATGCAACTAGTAGATACGTCACGGAGTCAAAACAAAGGTGGATTGACGGTGAATTGCATCTTGCAAGAACATTAATTAAATTTTAGACGAGCTGATCGAGAACCAAATCATTCCCTCGTGTGTAGTTGTCACTTCAAAGATGAGGACAGAGCTAATGGTCCTCCCATATTTAAACATAATATTGGGAAGCTTTGAGAGCCCAAAGAAGAAGAGAAAAACAATTAAAAAGTGGGTATTTACAGAATTCAGTGTAATGAAATAAATTAACAGCTCCTATTGTAACAGATGCAGCTAGTGATCTTGAGGAGACGATTTAGGCCGAAATTGAAAGGTTTCAGCAGATTGTTGTTTCACATGCAGAGCCAGGACCTCTGTAATACAACAGCCTCTACAAGTGGCAACAACAAAGCCAATATTTGCTTTTATGAATAAAGCAGAAAATTATTTTTTTGCACACCTGCCTCTTTGATGCCCCATCCGTTGTTTTCTAAGTTTGCGTGGCGTTAACTAATTTACAGTTTCTCTTAATAAGAGAAGTGGAGGAGTTGTACAAAGAACAATATTTAGGTATAAGTAGTAAATAAGTAATTACAGGTTTTATTGTAGGTTTAATTCACCAGAAATGTATAAGTAACGAGCGTTCAAAAATGAACCTGGTTAGAGGAGGCTGGGGATTTTTATAACAGTGTCCATTGCAATTGTTAGACCCGTGGGTCGTATGTTCGAATAAGTCACTCTTTAAACATATTAATAATATTTATTGAGTCACACGGAGGACAACTATGTCCAACGGAAGCTATTTACAGACTTGCTTAAAAACTAACTAAAATGGTATGAATTTGAAAACGACTGGTGGGAAGGGAGAAACCCTAACTCAGGTACAGACGCCCCTTGTAGGACTTTACATATTCCCCCCCTTGAACGTATCGAGTATCGAACTTCAAAATATTCTACACATACTACTTAAACCTAGAGATATAATAAAATTTATTTACAATTAATAGCAAATTAATAAGCCTTGGATCACATACATGAACGCGACAAGAGCATAACATACGAGCAATAATAATTGTCACTTTAGTGTTTTCGTTCACTTCACTAGCGCACTGAATTGCTCTTTGAATCACCACTACACTGTGTTGCGTCCTCCTCGATGGGTAACGGACATATCTTGGCCAGTGACCGCTTGAAGAATCCCTGACTGGTCTTGACCGTCACGACTCTCACGTGGCCGTCGTTTCCTAGGTGGGTCTGGACGATCCTGCCGATTTTCCAGGCGAGAGGTTGCACGTTGTCCTCCACAAGAATGACCATTGCCCCTTCTAGTTTGCCTTCTGATGAAGGTGTCCCCTTGTGCCATTTTCCGCGTGCTTGTAATGACGTCAAATATTCCCTGCTCCATCTCTTCCAAAAGTGGGCTCGAACCTTCTCCATTAGCTGCCACCTCGATAGCCGATTAATCGGTACTTCGCTCCAGTCATAATCTGGAAAGGTTGTCAGCGTCTCCCCAATGAGGAAGTGAAAGGGAGTTAGGACTTCGAGGTCGTTGGGATCTGATGTTAAGGGTGTTAAAGGCCTAGAATTTAAACAAGCCTCAATTCGCACTAAGAGTGTATACATTTCATTGTGGGTTAGATTTGTATTCCCAAGCACTCTTTTTAGATGCGTTTTCACAGTCTTTATGTTGGCCTCCCATAAACCAGCCATATGAGGTGACTTGGCAGGTATGAAATGCCAGTTTATACCTATGTTGGTTAGGTCATTATAAATTTTATTTTGAGTTTGCTGAAGCCTTAAGAAATTGAATAACTCGTTCAATTCATTCTTCGCACCCACAAAATTAGTTCCGTTGTCACTGTACAAATTACGCGGGTGACCGCGTCTGCTTATGAATCGCTTTAGGGCGCCAAGAAATTCTTGGGTTGTGAGGTCCGTTACAAGGTCAATGTGAACTGCCTTTGTGACAAAACATATAAAGAGGGCTACATATGCCTTATTCAATTTTTTACCGCGCCCTCTAGTTTCTCGGATATCAAAGGGCCCGGCGTAGTCTATACCTGTCGTTGTAAATGGGCGAGCGGGTTGAACCCTGTGAGCGGGCAAGTTGCCCATTTTAAATTTTGATACTACGGGCCTTGCCCTAAAACATTTGTGACAGTGATGTAACACCTGTCGTATGGCACTGCGTGACGACATGATCCAATATTGTCGGCGAAGCGTTGCCAACGTGCCCTGGGGGGCAGCATGAAGTTGCTGTTCGTGTGTGTACTTTATGATTAATTTTGTTACAAAGTGGCCTTTTGGTAACAATATCGGATATTTTACATCAGAATTAATGTTTGCGTTTTTTAACCTGCCACCGACTCGTATGATGTTTTGGTTATCAAGAAATGGGTTCAACGGTAGCAATTTTGAATTTTCGTTTAACGGTTTTTTGTTATTTAATAAATAAAATTCCTTTTGAAAGACCGCTCCTTGAACAGCCCGTACAATCGTCAGTGTGGATTTTTTTAATTCGTCGCTTGATAAGTTTGGTGTTAAAATTTTGTCCGTGCCCTTGCAGTTTTTTATGAACCTCATTATCCAAGCCGTGATTCTTTGTAGTTTTTTAAATTCTGAAAATCTTTGAAAGACTGCTGTTTCTATGTTTAAATTACATATTACCTCGGGAGCGCGCGTTTCGGTGATTCGGACTTGGCCAATATTGATGTTTGATTGTGGCCACTGGTGTTCTTCGTCCTTTAAAAAGGATGGTCCGTTAAACCAAGCCTTGTTTTCAATTATATTAGAAGGATATGCTCCTCGACTTAAAACATCGGCTGCATTATGTTCCGACGGAACGTGTCGCCAATTTTGCGGGGCGGTTAATGATGTTATTTCCGAGATGCGATTTCCAACAAAGGTTTTTAAGGAATTTGGCGGACTGTTGATCCAGGCTAAGACAATGCTGGAATCAGTCCAGAAATATTGTTGCGTGATATTAATTGATATATTGTTTTTAATTTTTGTTACTAAACGCGGGAGTAGTAGGGCCCCACACAACTCGAGCCGCGGGAGAGTTAGGGTTTTCATCGGCGAAACGCGGGATTTTGAACAAATAAGTCTCGTATCGTACTGGTTCGATTCATTTAAGGTTCTCAAATAAATCGCGGCACCGTAACCTAATTGCGATGCATCGCAGAAGGCGTGCAACTCCATGATTCTGCTTTCTGAGTGAGAAATTATCCTGCGTGGAATTTTTATGTTTTTTAATCGTTGTAGTTCATTTATAATTTCGGTCCACGCTGAGTGAACGGACATAGGAACCGATTCGTCCCATCCCAATTTTAATGCCCATAATTGTTGTAATAGGACCTTGGCTTTCATTATTACCGGACCAATAAGTCCGAGTGGATCGAAAATTTGTGACGTCACTGATAATATTATGCGTTTTGTGACCTTTTGCGGAATATCGTTTACGTTTACGTTATAATTTAATGTGTCCGAATTAGGGTTCCAAATTAAACCTAGAATTTTTGTTTGCTCGTTTTTGTTTAATTGGACAATCAATCTTGGCTCATTGTTTTCGCATGTCATGGGTAAAACTCTGGTATCGTTTGATTGAAACTTGCGCAATTCGAATTGACCCTGCTTAAGAATTTGAACAATATCATTTCTAAGCTTTATTAGCTCTGCTATTGAGTCGGATCCTGTTAGCAGATCGTCCATGTAAAAATTGTTTTTTATGATTTCGCAAACTTTAGGAAATTTGTCTGAATTGATGTCGGCTAATTCCTTTAGGCAGCGCGTTGCTAAAAAGCTCGCAGGCTTTGTTCCGTAAGTTAGAGTTGACAACGCATATGTGCGGACCTGTTCAGTTGAGTTATCACGCCAAAAAATTAATTGATAATTTCTATCCTCAGGGTGAACTAGAATCTGCCTGTACATTTTGGTGATATCAGCATTTAATGCGTATTTGAATGTTCTGAATTTTAAAACTATTCAACGCGATCTATTTTCTATAGTTTTAAAACCTACAGGTCCACACATTAAATTGTCGTTTAAACTGTGACCATCTGAAGACTTTGCGGAACCGTCAAACACTACTCTAAGTCGCGTTGTCGTACTCGATTCCTTCACAACCCCGTGGTGTGGTAGATAAACGGTGGGTTTATGAGGAATCTCTGTTATTAAATGCATGTGATTCAGTTGAATGTACTCGCTGATGAATTTGGAATATTCTAACTTTAAATCTGGGTCTCTTAGGAACCTTTTTTCGGTGTTGTAAAAGCGCTTTAACGCTAAGGTTTTTGAATCGCCGATGTTGAATTTATTGTTCTTAATTGGTAATTTGATTGACGTTACCCTGTAGCAAGAATTAAACTTTCGTTAGAAAAAAAAATCACATGCCTTAGCATTGTCGTTTGTCTATAAAATTCAATAATGTTTGTCGGGAAAATCATTTCTGAAGTAAGCTTGAAAAATACAGAAAGCTGTATAATTGGGTAGGAACTTGGGTAGAAAATTTAAAAATTGGTGTCGCCTTGGATCGGAAGATGTCGCATTTTACAGCAGTCAGGGGAACGGTCAGGTATAAGATAGAACCCATTCATACCATTCAGCCATAAAATCATAAAATTGTGCGGTGAAGACAAAGCCCACAAACACAGCAGGTTTTTTTTATGATGCTTTCCAGCTTCCGGAATACCGATATTCAGAAACTCTCAAAATACGGACCGACCCAAGACCAGTTATAAGTAAAAATACTTTGCAGTATTTATCAAAAAAAGTTGCTTGTATCTGTATAAACGATGAGACCAAGCAAATACAAATAAACAAAGGACATGATTATTGTACATGTATATACAAGTAAATTAAAATAAATATCTTAATTATATTGCAAACTGGTTATATAAATTTTCAGATTCAAAGACAATTAGCAATTTGTCGAAAAAATGTTTGTTTTTTCGTTGTATATTCCGGCGATCAAAATGATTTATTAATTGAAATAATTTATAGAAATGAAATTCTTTGGCAAGAAATTAAAAATGTTTTTTTTAATTGCATAGCAGGTGGCATAAAAAAATTGACCTGTCCGGTCCGAGCGATTTGCTTTAAAACATTACATAACGCAATTAATAACTAATGAATAGGAATGAAATCTGTAACGACTTGTCTCCACACAGAGGATCATCGCCCCCCGGTTTAATTGCACACGCCAAAAATCGATAGTTTTGATTGCAGCGGACTTCACTTTTATTGAATTTCACGGGTTTAGTTTTGATTATTTGAATATGCGGTTGTGAAAAATCGGTAAAGGACATCTTATTTCAGGGTAAGACGGTATTACAAACCCCATATCAGCATTTGTTTATTTATAAAAAGTTGCTTAATTTTTAGGAGTATAAAGAATGGAATTTTTTTCGTATTTTACAGGGAGGTATCATCCTCAGGTCAGGTAAAATAATTATTGTTATTTTATGTTTATTATAATTTCCTTATTCAATAAATACTACGCACCACAAGCAAAAAAGGTTTACTCAACAATGTTTATAGTAGTTTGTGTATGTACCGACGCCGTAATTTTTTTTGGGATGAATCTGTTGTTTGTGGCCGAGAAGTCAGGCGATTAAGCAGCCATGTTAAGTTCAGTCGTTATTAGGGTTGTCATTTACCAGCGATAGAGCCTATACCAAATGCACGGGAAACATGTCACCATTTCATTGAGTTTTACGGGTTTATTTTTGATTATTTGACTATGCGGTTATGAAAAATCGATAAAGGATATCTTAATTTACGGTAAGACGGTATTACAAAGCCGATATTAGATTTGTTTATTCATAAAAAAAATGACAAAGTTGCTTCATTTTTAGGAGTATGTTGAATGCATTTTTTTCCCTATATTTTAAAAGCAATTCAAAATAAGGAAGAATTAAGAGTTGACAAAGAAAGGGAACGGAGAAAAAAAGAAGAAAAAAATTAACTTAAAAAAAGGGTTACGGAATAATAAACAATTAAAATGGAACAAAATGAATAGAAAGGAATAGAAAAATTATAAAGCTATCTTACAAATAATTAGGAACAAAAATTATGATAATAAGGGCAACTACGTGAACGTATCAATTTTTTAGGTCACCATTTAGGGAGGAAAAAAGTCTACCAAAACCAAAAAAAAAGTGGTTGTCATTTAAAAAAAATGATGATGACTTCATAGAATAAAAACCAACAACCATTTTGTATTGCATAGATTTTATGGCATTTAATTTTGGTTTTTATATAGATTTTATAGCATTTGATTTTTGTTTCTATATAGATGTTATAGTATTTAATTTTTGTTTAATCACTTAAAATTGTAAAATAATTAACTTCAAAAAAAGAAACCGACTTCAAAAACCCCAAAGTAACAAGTTAACTAAAAAGTAAAAAATAAAAATGTTCAATTTCAGAGTTATTTATTGTTCCGTTTAATGAAATTCAGAAATTATTGTTTATTATCTAATTATTAATTGTTTTATAATTTTGAAGTCGGTACCAAGTAAAACATAAAATTATACATTTTAAAGTTATAATTCCCTGATAATTTCAGACTTCTTAATTCACGATTATGATTACGGAATTAAACTTTTCAGAACTCATTTCATATATTAGGTAAAAGATATATATTCGTATACCACAGTGTTGTATTGTCACTTATCAATAACAAACGACAACACTGAATCCACATTGTTGATTTTTGTCGAAATTATATTCTCAGAATATTAGTCCTATATTTTTATAATACATTTCTTTACGCCATCATAAATATTGCTATTTTATATTTATCATAATTTCTTTATTCAATAAATACTACACACCAAGCGAAAAAGGATTTGCTCAACAACCTTTAAAATAAATGAGATATTTATTACTTAGTTTTATTGAGGGTAGGTAGAAGCAATAGGTTGGACCCTATTGTAAAGAGATATGGTCAGCCAGGTCAATATTCAGTTTGAACGTACGGAATAACACAGAAAATAATCTTTAGTTAAGAGCGGGGTCCGACCACGCCCACTTCAACATGTTCAGGTTAGAAGCCAGGGTAAAATATGTAAAACGTCAACTGACTACTAGATGGCCCCCATTGTTCACATTCAACAAAATAATATTGTAACGGTACTTACCACTCGATAGAACTACTCAACTCTAGATGGGGTGTTTTCCAATATTTTCTATCTTTTACAGCAAAGTCTACCTGAGACCCTAATAAATAGTAAACTGGCCCAGTGAAAAACCCATCTTGCCGCTAGCTACGGCAGAACCGTCCTTTGACGACCCCTCCCTTATTCAACAAAATTTCCAAATGGGAATTGAAATGTCTGTTTTGACCTGACTATTATGAGCTATTTTTGTTTTTAGTAAATTATTGTTTATTATGTAATTATTAATTGTTTTATAATTTTGAAGTTGGTGTTAAGTAAAACATAAAAACAAATTATATAGTTTGCTACAATAACACATAAGATACAACGAAAAAATAAAATACAAACAATAATTACATAATAAATAATAACCAACACTATCAATTTTAAAACTATCAATTCATCTGTCGGTAAATCCAACCAAACCATACAATATTAGTATGCATTACGAATAGATCGCTTTTTTGTATCAAATGAGTCCTGAATACTTCAACTTTTGGAATCGCGATATATCACAGGAATGGTGTGATTCGTAGGAAAAAAAGTATGGAAACAATTTTCGTAGGTAATTGCATTATCTAAAAATCGGTTTCTTATTTTTTTAAGTTAATAATTATTACTGTTCGATTACAAGTCGCATATCTCGTCAGAGGCAAAACCATCCGCACCCTCTTTTCTGGAAATATACCGTAATTACCCGAAACTCGTCAGGTACAAAACAGTGAACGTGACGGGTACAATAGTTACCCACGCATTTGCCAGTTCCTCTCTGCGTCTGATATCTCACAGACATACGTTTCTATAACTTTCTTCTTCTTTCGCGTGCACAGAAAGTAGTGTCACAATCAAGACCGTCACAGGGTCCATAGGATTCTTAAATTTTGTGTTCTTGCGTCTGGCTTGTGCCCCATCTCTGAGAAAGTAGTCAAACTATTGCAGCAAAATTATGATAGGCCAGACATAAGCGAGCAAATTTTCGGTCAATTCTGTCAAGATATTTCGATTTAAACGCAAACTTGATCACTTTTGGGTTTAGCAGTGACTTTTTAAAAGCTTCCGCCAGTCTGTGACGAGTTTCATCTAATTTCGTTACTATGAAATTTCAAAAATGATTGGAATTTAATAATTTATTTCCGAGTTTATTGACCATCACCAGCCAAAAAAATGGCATTAGGTCCAAGGGACAACTTTCGGCTATCTATTAATAATAAGTAAATGCTATTTATATCAATACTTTTACGTAAAACTTAACAAAACGGGACCCTTGTTTTTTTACCCGTGGCGCCACCTAGCGTGTGACAAACGTCGAACCCCCCTCTTAACTGGGTATTTTCTTGGTCCCTAAAAGCAACAGGTCACTGTAATATCACAAAGCAGATCTCACCGAGACACTTTAGTTCCACTATTCTACACCAGGTTACAGCATCTCACGACGAATGTACAAAATTTTATCTGACTTCAACATCGGAAGAAATTTGTCTCTCACTAAATGACAACCTTAAGACGGTCCCAACATATCAGAAAATGCGTGAGTTGTGCCAAAGCTGACCGGTGGGTGAAAGTGTCATCAAAGAAAGAATGTCCGGAGCATAGAAGATATCACTAAAAACACTTACATATTATGCTCTACACTTTCTTAATGAAACTTAGTGAGGCGCACCCTGATCTAATAACAGCTGCAAAAGAAAATGTTTGTCTTTCGCTTCTGAAACTCAAGAGTTAAAACTTCTACCTAACCATACTTTTCAGATTTGCGCATTTAAGAGAACAAGATTGAGTGTGAAATATGATAAAGTAACAAGCGAAACTGCAAGTGATTTCTTCCTTTGGCCACATATTAAAAATTTCATGTACCAAGCATCCATAGCCGATGTAAGAAAAAATATGAAACTGAAGATTTTTTGCAAACTGTTTTTAATGGGATCAGAAAAAAAGCACAATTCTCCACAAGAAATATCGAAAACATTTTCACCATTAATTTGCTGTAACTGTTTGGAGTCCTTCTAAGGGATTGTAAAATTCTCAATAAACATTTGTAGAAATTTGGTTAGAAACTGTTAGTTGATGATATCCTTTCGAAGAGTGTTTTCATTTCTACATTTAAAAAAAAAATAAAGGTGTAAAACCAAATCATAAAGTGTCCGATATCTAAAAATAACTCAATTAACATCACACCCAAAGGTCTGAATGCACGTTACTCTTACCTTAACTCTTTATTAACCGTTATAGGAATCTTGGAGATACCTGCAGGACATTGCAACCCAAACCCCCAAATCGTGTCGGTCTATTTGTATCTGTTGGTTCTCTTTCTTGAGGGTAACGCTCTGCATAAACCCTAGTAGCAAGGGAAGCGTTTTTTCTGCATTCGCCATAAATTAAAAGCATGTCGGTTTTCTCGTCATTGGAATACATTATTACGAAAACAACAATAAGGTCAAAATAGTTCACACTGGTTGACACTGACAGTATCTAATGTCGTCTAATAAAATAATGTGCACACTATGTTTTAGTTTTAAAAGAAATTGTTTTTTCAATCCATGTAACCAGTGCAAATGCAATGTTGGTTGCATCGAAAATTTCGTCAGGGTCGTACCGTTTCGTGAATAACCCAGTATATACGGCGTGTTTCACAATTACCGCCCCATGGGTAAAGAGCTAATAGTCCACGATGGGTTTGAACAAAATCTGCAATTAAAATTGTCCAGGCTATCATAGTTTAGAAACTACAGAGGTCTAAAGTTCACCAATCAGAGTGCTGATTCAAAGAGGGCACGGTATCAATAGTGAAGCATGCCTTGCTAAAATAAAAAACCGTTACGAGTAATACCTGTTTCACAATGATGTTAATGTTAGGATGGTAATGTTAACGTAATATTTAGAATCCTAATAAAAAGATAGAATTGTTCACAATGATGTTGACACCAATGGTAATGTTAAAAAGTACGTAACCCTGAACATAACATCATGTTAGAAAGCAAAAATATTTTAAATCCTACCATCACTCTTAACATTGCTGTCCTACGCGCATGCGTCGAGCGAGATTTTTGACAAGTTTGTGGAGGCGAAATTTGAAAGAAACATAAATGACATTGAATTATTAATCGAATTAGTGCAAAATCACCCATATCTTTATGATAAAAAGCAGTTATGTTTTCAATAATTTAATAATTGTGATTTACTTAATGCTTCTTGTGTAATAAAGCCACGACAATGTGCAACATGGACTTGATATGAACTCTTTTTAGCGTTTATTATTTGCACTTTCAGTTTAGACTGTTTAGAGGTTATAGTCGACAACCTGTCAATTAATACAAAGCTCAAACATTTAAACCCTACAAATGTGGAGCAATCAGACAAAAGCAGATAAATCCAATTTAAAAAAAAATTAGTTAGACATGAATTATCAGTAAATAGGCTCATATAAATCCATTGGTGCACTCAGAGTTGAGCTAAACCAGATCAGAATCAATCAATTTATCTGGTTTAGCTCAACGCTGAGTGCACCAATGGATTTATCTGAGCCCATTTTACTGATAATAATTTATGTCTAACTCATTTTTCGCTAAATTGGATTTATCTGCTTTTGTCTGATTGCTCCACAGATGTAAAAATAAAAACAAAAAATTCTCTAGTGCTAGTTAACATTCATTATGAACACGCAAGTCTTAACATTGTCATTACCACTAACATTACGTTAACATTAACATCATTGTGAAACAGGTATAACGCAACCAAAACTTAAATGAACGACTGTCATCCTGACAGTGATTTTTCAAAATTATTTGACAACGTCAAAAGAATGAATCAATTTGGTTTCATGTGATTCCTTCAGTCCAATAAGACTGTGTAGTGCTTTGGCACACGCAATGCAATGGAAATGCAAAAGGTACTGTACGCTACCTCTCGATTAGAGCTGATAACTCCTACAGACTGCCATAGAAGCGGTAAATCTAGTCCTAGTTCATAGTCACTCTCAATTAAAAATTGTTCTTTTATTGTGTGCAAAGAATAACAGCAAACAGATGATCAACTCAGTCACAGATATACTTTTCAACAAATCAGACACAGAGAGACAAAATGGATTGGTATGTTTGCAAACAATGGCAACTGTGCCCAGATAGCCCACAAACAAAGGAATGAAGAAAAAAATTGAAAGAACATGGCGATTGAAAAGAAAAGACAACAAAACTAAAAGCTGAACTACTACAGAGTCGTCTTAGAGAAAAGCAATGTTTGAAAACTACTTTGTAATTTTAGTAAACATGAAATTTATGATACGAATAAGTTCATTAATTTAAACACACTAATAACTAGCAGCTATTTTATTTTTAACTACTTAATATACAAGTAAAGAATATTGTCATCAATAAAATAATGTAATAAATCACTAGTTTCTCGACATTGTAGTTTGGTAGTAGTGTTTTACAGAGAGTACAGTCGGCGTGCTAGAGCTGCAGATTAAGAATACCCCGTTAGATTTCCAAACCGTCATCATTGAGATCATCACGTCACACTAACAATTTTGAACAAAGCAAAACATTCAGGTTCATTCCGTCAAAGATTGAAAGGTGTTGCTGGGGCATCAAGTAGAGCAAGTAGCATTGCAAAGCAAGAAGCCGTTTTGAATGCTGTGGCAGAAAGCGGTATGTTGTATGCGGTGTATTTTATGATCGTTTTCTTCCATGTAACAGAGATTTTCCAAGTTAGATTTTATTCACGGATGAATGTTGATTGTGTTGCACAGGAATGTTCAACACTCACACCTATCTAAAGATGAAAATCCAAATTTTCTTAGAAAGAACTAAATTCTGTGTTCAAAATGTCCACCATTTGAAGCAATACAAGCGGTGACTCGTCGAATAAAATTTTGTTGGACATTTTGTAGCATCTCTGGTGTAATGCTTGCAATTGCTTTATGCAGTTTTTCTGTTAATTCCTCCATTGTCTCTATTGGTTCCCGGTATACATAGTCCTTTATCTGGTTCCACAAGAAGAAATCCAGTGGAGTCAAATCTGGCGACCTGGGGGGCCACACTACAGGTCCACCCACACCTACCCATCTTCCTGGATACCTAGTTTCCAACAATCGGCGTGCAAATCTTGACTTATGCGGCGGAGCGCCATCATGCTGGAACCACATGTCCCTCCGAACTTCTAAGGGAACATCTTCAAGTAAACCAGGAAGATCTTCGGTTAGAAAAGATGTATATTCGGGTCCATTTAGACGAGCTGGGAGTTCATGCGGCCCCACCTAAATTAAAAGGATTAGATTATGTATTGTCGCAGGAACATGGTTTCCACCAGGTCACGGATGGGGTCCGCGACTCCTCGGTGGCGAAAACGTTGCCGGAGACATCGACCGACGTCGAAGGAGGTTGTCGGTCAGAGCGGATGCTCGACCTGGTGCTCTGCGCCTCGACATAGTGGTCCACCGGACCAGCAGGGTTTGGGGTCGACGAGTTGTTAAAGAGAAGACATCAGTTTGGATTTTGTATGCACTTTATTCAGACACAAGGTCCGAATAGAACTTCCTTCCAACCAGAAAGTGGCCTGCCTTTATACCTGCGACGGGGTAAAACCCGATCGCAGGTGGCGTCCTGCTTTCTGATTGGCTTAAATCTACTGAAAACTAAACTTAAACTATAGCGCGAGCGCTAAACTATACTATTACACTACTTATAACTAACCACTCGCGACTCAAAGCGTAAAAAACGCTTTATCGCGAGAGCGCGGAAGTGGGAGGGCCAAGCGGTAGACAGTATAAAGGTAAACCTTCAGCGGCTGGCGCCATTTACCCCTCGACTTCCGCTACTATCGCACGCTCGCTCCCTGTTGCAACCTCATGCTATGCCGCAACAGAAAGCGTGGTGTTTAAATCTAAACTTATTTAACTAATGCTAAAACTTAAAATTAAACACTACACTAACGAGAATCCAGTCGCGAATTCACTCCATACAACACACTCCCCCCTTCACCACGACCGGATTTGCGGGCGCTTCACTTTTCCCTCCGCCGTCCAGCACCTCGTCCACGGACATGTGTTCGAGGTAATCCCGCGGCTCGGCGGCGGTCGGCCAGATATCGCATCCTCGTTGTAGAGGTAGCCCATATCTCCGTCGTAGTACAGCGGGTTCGGGTCATGCCAGCGGGCGTCGATGGGGGCGATGGAGGTCGCGTAGTCCTCGCGGCGTAATTCCGGGTCGCGATTGCTTCTCCATCCGTCCATCAGCTCCAGCTCGCGCTCGCTGAATTTTGGGACCAGACATCCGTCGCTGTCGTACTCGTCTGGGTACTCGTAGAGGTCACAGCGGCTTCTCGGAGCGTCTTCTGGATATCCGAATCCATTCCAGCGGCAAGCTGGTGTATCCCTGGGAGCATGGCCTCTATCGCTGTACTCCGTCGCCATCGAACATAGCGACTCGACGTGGTGTTGCTGGTGGGCGTTCTCGTCGTACTCGCCCTTGTACGCCCTCCTGAGCACGTCGTATAGTTGCTCGACGTCCCCTCGGTCGTCCAGGTGTCGTCTGACCCTCCCGGGGACGCTCTCGATCGCTTGGAGGAGGTGGGTGATGATCGCTCTGTGGACTCCTTGGTCGTCACCTTCCCGGCGGATGTAGCCGCTGACGTTTTCGCTGACGTCCTCGATGAAGTTCTCCGGGTAGCTGCCGAAGTACAAATATGGGACGTAAAAGTTCACGAAGTATTCTGGAGCGGCGGTATCGTCCTCCAGGTCCTCGTAGATGTACTCCTGCTCCGGGTCTTCTTCCGGGACCTCCTGGAAGTGCTGGACTTTATCCTCCGGCTCCATGGTGGGCAGGATGACGTCTGTCGACTCGTCAGGGGCGATTACATATCGCCGGGAGTTCATGACCACCTCCTGCAGGGCGGCCATTTGGGTTGCAATCTGCAGGAGCGTTGTTTCCACCCTCTCCATGGTCGAGTGCTCGGGGTGTTGCTGATGTCTTCGTTGTCGTTTGGTCGCCCCCTACTGGTTGGTGTGGGCGGTCCTCCGTCGTAGTTGGTGCACCAGGTTGGTGCTGACCTCCTTCTCTCTCCTCTTCGACGCGGTTTTTAGTTTGGGGTTCCCCCAGGAGCCATTCTGGAGAAGTGCCCCACGTTGGGCGCCACGTGTCGCAGGAACATGGTTTCCACCAGGTCACGGATGGGGTCCGCGACTCCTCGGTGGCGAAAACGTTGCCGGAGACATCGACCGACGTCGAAGGAGGTTGTCGGTCAGAGCGGATGCTCGACCTGGTGCTCTGCGCCTCGACGTAGTGGTCCACCGGACCAGCAGGGTTTGGGGTCGACGAGTTGTTAAAGAGAAGACATCAGTTTGGATTTTGTATGCACTTTATTCAGACACAAGGTCCGAATAGAACTTCCTTCCAACCAGAAAGTGGCCTGCCTTTATACCTGCGATCGGGTTTTACCCCTGGCGTCCTGCTTTCTGATTGGCTGCAGTCTATTCTTACTTAAAACTAACATTTAATAAACTTAAATCTACTTAAAACTAAACTTAAACTATAGCGCGATCGCTAAACTATACTATTATACTACTTATAACTAACCACTCGCGACTCAAAGCGTAAAAAACGCTTTATCGCGAGAGCGCGGAAGTGGGAGGGCCAAGCGGTAGACAGTATAAAGGTAAACCTTCGGCGGCTGGCGCCATTTACCGCTCGACTTCCGCTACTATCGCACGCTCGCTCCCTGTTGCAACCTCATGCTATGCCGCAACAGAAAGCGTGGTGTTTAAATCTAAACTTATTTAACTAATGCTAAAACTTAAAATTAAACACTACACTAACGAGAATCCGGTCGCGAATTCACTCATACAACAGTATGTCATCTTTTCGAAATTAGTATCATTATAGAATTTTTTAATTCTATACGATCTGAAGGATAATTTCGCATGCTGGAGCGTGTTCGAAAGTAGAAGTAGTTGATTTATTTACCAATGTATTTCCTACAATCCCAGCCCATAAATTCACGCTGAATCGTTCTTGAAATGCTCGTTCTGTTGGTTCTGGTCCAACAGCCACCTACAGAAACGTAGTCGACGAGGGTAGTCCTCTTCTCGCAAATGCTGTACCCTAGTGTAATGGAAGGGATGCAACCGGTCACCTTTAATAATTCTGTGGATTTTTGATCGAGAAGCATTGGTTAAACGTGAAATACTGCGCACACTACTTGTTGGGTCTTCTTCCACGGCATTAAGAACAGCTTCTTCTGTTGCAAAACTTCTTGCTGTACGTGCTCCAGCAACTCCTTTCAATGTTGGTTTTAATGAACCAGAATGTCTTGCTCTATTCAGAACTCGAAGAATGACGTGGTGATCTGAAAAGTATCAGCATGTCGAGGTATTCTTCGTTTGTGAACGACATTTTTCGACGTTAATAGTATGTTGAAACACTAGTTTTGTAAAACTTATATTAAGACACGAGTTCAGGTTTGCAGCACGACTGCCGTAGGCAGGAGTGCCTGTAAAGAACGAGTGCTCTTAAGTTTTACAAAACGAGTTTTTCATGTTATTTTTCCTAATTTGCATAATTAATTTCATTGTTAAACAAATAAAATCAATCTTGGTAATTTAGGAAATTTTGTTAAATTTTGATTTTTCTGTACCTGACGTATACTTCAGATGACTTACATGGAACCTTAACCACAAAATCACACTAACATTTCGTTCAGTGCAAGGTTCAGTGTGTCTAACCAATGGAAACAAAATCTAGATTTTGGGTGCGTTAATGAAATATTAATTAGTAAGTATGCAAAATTTCATTCTAATCGGTTCAGTGGATCTAGACATTAACTCCCTAGCCCTGTTTCCCCCCTTTGGAGTGGAATTTTGAAAAACCGTTTCTTAGTGAGCGCCTACGTGGTAAAATAAGTAAGTGTGCAAAATTTCATTCCAATCGGTTCAGTGGATCTAGATAATAAATCTTCCGGCTTGTTACCCCCCTTTGGAATGGAGTTTTGAAAAACCGTTTCTTAGTGAGCTCATACGTGCTAAGAGAAGTAAGTGTGCAAAATTTCATTCCAATCGGTTCAGTGGATGTAGAGATTACTCCTCCTCCCCGTTACTCCCATTTGGAATGGAATTTTGAAAAACCGTTTCTTAATGAGCGCCTACGTGGTGAAATAAGTAAGTTTGCAAAATGTCATTCCAATCGGTTCAGTGTATCTAGGGATTAAATCTCCCTCCCCGTTACTCCCCTTTGGAATGGAATTTTCAAAAACCGTTTCTGCGTGAGCGCCTACGTGGTAAAATAAGTAAGTGTGCAAAATTTCATTCCAATTGGTTTAGTGGATCTAGCGATTAACTCCCCCGCCCCGTTATCCCCCCTAAAAATGGAATTTTGAAAAACCGTTTCTTAGTGAGCTCATACGTGGTAAGAGAAGTAAGTGTGCAAAATTTCATTCCAATCGGTTCAGTGGATGTAGAGATTACTCCTCCTCCCCGTTACTCCCATTTGGAATGGAATTTTGAAAAACCGTTTCTTAATGAGCGCCTACGTGGTGAAATAAGTAAGTGTGCAAAATTTCATTCCAATCGGTTCAGTGGATCTAGAGATTGACGGGGCGGGGGGAGGGGCGTAACCCCCCTTTGGAACGGAATTTTTAAAAACCGTTTCTTAGTGGGCGCTTACGTGATGAAATAAGTAAGTGTGCAAAATTTCATTGCAATGGGTTCAGTGGATACAGAGATTAACGGGGCGGGGGGGCCCGTTACCCCCCATTAGGAATGGAATTTTTTAAAACCGTTTCTTAGTGAGCGCCTACGTGGTAAAATAAGTGAGTGTGCAAAGTTTCATTGCAATCCCTTCGATGGATCCGGAGATTTCGTGATGACTCAGCAAGTGGTATTTGGATTTTATATACAGACCGTTTCAATCGAAACGAGCCACCCTCAATAACTTTTTATGAAAAGAGATTTAAGAAAACAGGAGCGACAGGAGCGACCCCTATTTTTTAAATAGGGAAAAAGGGTCGAGTAACATGTCGTTTGAAAGGTAATTTAATTGTCTTTTCTACCACATAATTTTTTTTATTACATAGTATATAAGTTAGTAATTAAAAAAAAAAAAAATTAAGGATTTGTTTTGTAATTAGACATGCTTACAATTAACGGTAAAACGCTTGCAATAAATATTATTAGAAAATTTATTATTGATTTGAACAATGTTCTAAACAAATTTGTCGTCATCTATATTGATTTATACCAATCCTTAACAAAAAGTAAATAAAGGCACTCAAAACAAAATAGTCGTGTTTAATTTCCTGGGCGATAAAGCAACTGTAGCATTGAACACTAAATTTGATTTTATTTCAAATGTTCAAAATGATTCCCACCGACTTCCATGCACTGATACAGACGATTATCAAAAGCGTTTCTTACGTTACGCAACGTTTCCGGTGTTATTTGTCGAGATTCCAAGATAATCTTTTGTCGCAGATCTTCCAGAGAAGCTGGTTGTGTCGCATAAACTTTGGACTTGAGGTGTCCCCACAAATAAAAATCTAGGGGTGTCAAATCGGGCGATCTAGCTGGCTATTCTACAGGACCTCGTCTACCAATCCAGTGGTAGGGAAAGTTATTGTCCAGGAATTGCCGTACTGGCGCAGTATAATGAGGTGGTGCTCCGTCCTGTTGAAAGACCAATTCGTGCTCTTGCAAATTAGGATCTTGCTCTAAAACTTCCATAATTTGTGGATAAATTTGATTCTCAATCATATTCAAATAACCCGGTCCGTTTAAATTTCTATTAATGAAAAATGGACCAATTATGTGATCACCCAATATTCCAGCCCAAACGTTAATTTTCTGTGGGTACTGAGTATGGGCTTCGCGAAACAAGTGGGGGTTTGAATCGCTCCAATAGCGGCAATTGTGACGATTAACTTCGCCATTTAAAGAAAAGCTAGACTCGTCGGAAAAACAAATATTGTAAAGAAGATTTGGATTATTGTTAATGCGTTCAGTCATAATTTCGCAAAATTGCAAGCGTCGGTCATAATCATCTTCATTTAATTCGTGCATCAACTTTATTTTATAAGGATGAAACTTATATTGCTTGAGCACTCTACAAACTGAAGACCGACTGAACCCACTGGCTCTAGAAATTTGAGTAATTGATGTAGAGTTTTCCAGCACCGTCACTTGTCCTAAGATCTCAATGGCAACATCTTCGTTTTTCACAATTCTACTTATATTTTGTTTTTAACAGAACCCTCCGCTTCAAACTTTTGTAACAATTCAAGTACGTATTTGTGCCGCACATTCCTTTCCGGGTGAACTACATTGAATAAAGGAGCTGCTGTCCTTGCGTTATTATCATTTTTGTAATATAAACGTACAAGTTATACACGTTCTTGTATGGTGTAAACCATCTTAAAGCACTTTTAGGACTATTTTATTTACACTAGAAGCACTTTTATAAAAGTCACAAGTGACAAATTAGGCACTAGAGCCTACTAGTAATGTTTATGAAATTGGCATATTAAAAAATTATACATATTAAAAATCTAACCAAAAAACAGACAAGATAAAAAATCGGCAAATAATCCTGCAAGAAACACAGCAGTAGGAGTTCCTTTTTTATAGAAGAGTCCATAGCCAGCCTACATATCCTCGATTTTACTCGATGGTTGATAGCACAGTTTTACATAAATAATTTCTAGCATAAACCATTGCAATAACAATAGGCAAAGTACCTAAATGCCACTTCAATACAGTCTAATAATCAAACAAGAAGAATGTTCTTAAATCCAAGTGGAGTAAATTTAAATTAAAATTTAAATATATCTAAGTCGAACTCCACAAACTTTAATAACTGTAAAATTACTAATGAAACATGTTTCGGCAGAACACTTCTGCCATCATCAGCCTTAATTTAACAAGAAATTAATGATACAATTGATGAATTACAAGAGGGGTTCTTACCTTAAAGAATATAAAAAATTATGACATTGACGTAATTTTGAATTAAATTTGACGTTTTCAAAGGGTTACATGATTTTTAAAAGATTTCGTAAAAACAACATTTTATAAAATGTAAAAATTAAAAATGGATCAAAGAGAATCTGGTAAGTTTGTTTGAGTGAAAAATTAAAATAGTGAATTAATAATGGGATTATTGAAGTTATTCTGTTCATTTAAACAAGATCTGTTTTCCAGTTTCAAGGCTTTCCTTATTTCCAAAGTCTCAAGAAAATCTAATTTCCGGCCTTTATTGCATTTATGAATCAATTTGGAATTTGATGGTGAAAAACTATGTTTCGTTATTAATATATGATTGGCGAAAGAAGAAGGTGTTGATGGTAGAGGATCAAGATCTGTGTTGTTATAGATGTGCCTGAAATGTTCTTTAATACGGTCTGATATTTTGCGACTTGTCTGACCTATGTAGAATGACTCACAAGTAGAGCAGCTTAATTTGTATACAACTGATGATGATTTGTAATCTAATGGATCTTTATTTTTAATAAAAAATCTGGATAAGTTATTGTCTGTTTTAAATGAAACTTTAAAACCGTTTTTCTCAAGTATTTTAGAACATTTCTCTGAGACGACGCCAAAGTATGTTAATGAATTTGAAAAGGAAATTGTTTCTGAAGGATTTTTAACCAAGTAGTAATTTATTTATAGTTTTTAAAGAATATCCATTATTTGAAGCAATTTGTTTAATGTTATTAAGTTCTGTTTGAAAAGATGAATCTGATAGTGGTATAGAAAATAATCGGTGGAAAAAGGAATGAAAAGCTGCAAATTTATGGCAAACAGGGTGACAAGAGTCAAAAGGTATTACGCAATCTCTGATACTAAGTTTTCTATAAATGTCAAATTTAAAAGTATTATTATTTCTAGTGATTAACAAGTCTAAAAAGGGGATTTGGGAATTGATTTCAATTTCAACGGTGAATTTAATGGATTGGTTTAAAGAATTTAAGTTGCTGAGTGCGTTATCAAGTTCAGAATTAGATCCTTTGAATAAAACAATTATGTCATCTACATATCTGTACCAAAAGAGAAAATGATCTTTAAAAGGTGAAGAAGTTAAAAACTGATCTTCTAAGTTATTCATGAATATTTCTGCCAAAAGAGGTGACAAATTAGAGCCGTTGCTAAGCCTGAGTCTTGTGAATAAAATTTATTATTAAATTGAAAGAAATTTTGATCTAGGACAGTCTCACAAAGTGAATGTAAATTTAGTGCATGTATGGTTGGCATATTAGAATTAAATAGTAGGTTTTTTAAAATTAATAAGCAAGATTTGGGTGGGATGCTGGGGAATAAATTAACTACGTCAAATGAAACAAGTCTAGTGTCTGATGGAATTTGGAAATTTCTAATTTTGGAGCAAAGATCTATTGAGTTTTTTATTGCAAATTTGTTATTAAAATCTAAATGTTGTCTAAGAATTGTATTAAGCCATTTTGAAAGTATTGAAACAGGTGAACTGACAAAGGAAACTACTGGTCTAATGGGAAAAGGTTGAGTTTTATGTATTTTAGGTAGACCGTATAGTCTAGGTATGCAAGGATTCATGGGTATTAGTGTGAAAGCTTTTGGGTCAAAAGATTTAACAGTTTCTGAAAGGTCTTTGAGCGTAGATTTAAGGTTGGAAACAAATTTTGAAGTAGGATCTTTTTTGAGTTTTGTAAAGTCACCAGATTTTAAGAAATTCTCTACTTTGTTTAAGTAATCTTGTTTGTTAAGTATTACCAAACAATTACCCTTGTCAGCTTTACTAATACAAATGTTGTTTTCTTTAATTTTTGTTTTTAAGCTTTTAATCATGTTTGAATCTGAAATGTTCTTTGTGATATTGTGGGGGTCTTTAGATAAGGTAGTTAATGTAGTTACTAGTGATGCAATGGTATCGGGTATCAATGGTGTATTATAATGATTGGTGATGACTTCTGTTTCAACTGCAAGTGTTTCTTTTACGTGTTGGATATTTAATGGTTGGACATTGTATTTAAGGCCTTTGGAAAGAAAATTAATTTCAGACTCTGAAAAGAAGGTATTACTGTCATTTAAAACTCTATTGTGAAATTTATGATCTATAGCTTGACTACTTTGAATTTGGAAGATTAAACGACAGGCGGAGAGAAACTGGATCAAAGAATGCATCAAAGAACATTATCGCCACCTCAACATCGTGAATAGAGACCTCAAATGGCTTTACTTTGAAATCAATTTCTCCCTGGACCACCTACAGTTCGACCATGTGGACAGACTTATTAGAGATAGATTACAAGACTTAGCACATAGGAAATACGAGAATCTAGTAAGAAAGTTAGATCACCTTTGCTTTGAACAATTAAACATGCCATTTAAAGATTTAGTCAAGCTATAGATCATAAATTTCACAATAGAGTTTTAAATGACAGTAATACCTTATTTTCAGAGTCTGAAATTAATTTTCTTTCCAAAGGCCTTAAATACAATGTCCAACCATTAAATATCCAACACGTAAAAGAAACACTTGCAGTTGAAACAGAAATCATCATCAATCATTATAATACACCATTGATAGCCGATACCATTCCATCACTAGTAACTACATTAACTAGGTAGTTAGATAAGGTTATCTAAAGACCCCCACAATATCACAAAGAACATTTTCGATTCAAACATGATTAAAAGCTTAAAAACAAAAATTAAAGAAAACAACATTTGTATTAGTAAAGCTGACAAGGGTAATTGTTTGGTAATACTTAACAAACAAGATTACTTAAACAAAGTAGAGAATTTCTTAAAATCTGGTGACTTTACAAAACTCAAAAAAGATCCTACTTCAAAATTTGTTTCCAACCTTAAATCTACGCTCAAAGACCTTTCAGAAACTGTTAAATATTTTGACCCAAAAGCTTTCACACTAATACCCATGAATCCTTGCATACCTAGACTATACGGTCTACCTAAAATACATAAAACTCAACCTTTTCCCATTAGACCAGTAGTTTCCTTTGTCAATTCACCTGTTTCAATACTTTCAAAATGGCTTAATACAATTCTTAGACAACATTTAGATTTTAATAACAAATTTGCAATAAAAAACTCAATAGATCTTTGCTCCAAAATTAGAAATTTCCAAATTCCATCAGACACTAGACTTGTTTCATTTGACGTAGTTAATTTATTCCCCAGCATCCCACCCAAATCTTACTTATTAATTTTAAAAAACCTACTATTTAATTCTAATATGCCAACCATACATGCACTAAATTTACATTCACTTTGTGAGACTGTCCTAGATCAAAATTTCTTTCAATTTAATAATAAATTTTATTCACAAGACTCAGGCTTAGCAACGGCTCTAGTTTGTCACCTCTTTTGGCAGAAATATTCATGAATAACTTAGAAGATCAGTTTTTAACTTCTTCACCTTTTAAAGGTCATTTTCTCTTTTGGTACAGATATGTAGATGACATAATTGTTTTATTCAAAGGATCTAATTCTGAACTTGATAACGCACTCAGCAACTTAAATTCTTTAAACCAATCCATTAAATTCACCGTTGAAATTGAAATCAATTCCCAAATCCCCTTTTTAGACTTGTTAATCACTAGAAATAATAATACTTTTAAATTTGACATTTATAGAAAACCTAGTATCAGAGATTGCGTAATACCTTTTGACTCTTGTCACCCTGTTTGCCATAAATTTGCAGCTTTTCATTCCTTTTTCCACCGATTATTTTCTATACCACTATCAGATTCATCTTTTCAAACAGAACTTAATAACATTAAACAAATTGCTTCAAATAATGGATATTCTTTAAAAACTATAAATAAATTATACTATAGATACTATAACAAATTCAAATACACACACTACTTGGTTAAAAATCCTTCAGAAACAATTTCCTTTTTAAATTCATTAACATACTTTGGCGTCGTCTCAGAGAAATGTTCTAAAATACTTAAGAAAAACGGTTTTAAAGTTTCATTTAAAACAGATAATAACTTATCCAGATTTTTTATTAAAAATAAAGATCCATTAGATTACAAATCATCATCAGTTGTATACAAATTAAGCTGCTCTACTTGTGAGTCATTCTACATAGGTCAGACAAGTCGCAAAATATCAGACCGTATTAAAGAACATTTCAGGCACATCTATAACAACACAGATCTTGATCCTCTACCATCAACACCTTCTTCTTTCGCCAATCATATATTAATAACGAAACATAGTTTTTCACCATCAATTTCCAAATTGATTGATAAATGCAATAAAGGCCGGAAATTAGATTTTCTTGAGACTTTGGAAATAAGGAAAGCCTTGAAACTGGAAAACAGATCTTGTTTAAATGAACAGAATAACTTCAATAATCCCATTATTAATTCACTATTTTAATTTTTCACTCAAACAAACTTACCAGATTCTCTTTGATCCATTTTTGATTTTTACATTTTATAAAATGTTGTTTTTACGAAATCTTTTAAAAATCATGTAACCCTTTGAAAACGTCAAATTTAATTCAAAATTACGTCAATGTCATAATTTTTTATATTCTTTAAGGTTAAGAACCCCTCTTGTAATTCATCAATTGTATCATTAATTTCTTGCTAAATTAGGGCTGATGATGGCAGAAGTGTTCTGTCGAAACATGTTCCATTAGTAATTTTATAGTTATTAAAGTTTGTGGTGTTCGACTTAGATATATTTAAATTTTAATTTTAGTCTAATAATTGTTTCACATTTTGTGTTAATAATTACATAATACGAATGGGTGTGGATGACGTCAAAGCTAATTTAGAATACTAATCTAATCAATAATAAATTGTCTAATAATGTTTATTGCAAGCTTTTTATAGTTAATTGCAAGCATGCCTAAATACAAAACAAATCCTTAAAAAAAGTTTTTTTTTTAATTACTAACTCATAGACCATGTAATTCAAAAAATAAATATGTGGTTGAAAAGACAATTAAAAGACCTTTCAAACGACATGTTACTCAACCCCTATTCCGTATTTAAAAAATAGGGGTCGCTCCTGTCAGGGGTATGGCGTTGCACCAAGCGTGCCTACTATTGCATCAAAAGATGTCCCCCTCCAGATAAAAATTGACCTGTTTTTGGATTTTTCTTAAATCTCTTTTCTTAAAAAGTTATTGAGGGTGGCTCGTTTCGATTGAAACGGTCTGTATATACAGGGTGTTATTGAAATGCATGTCAATAAAAAATCTAGACCATCTAGAGGTTCAATGAAACTCAATAGTCCATTTTTTTCATGTCTAAAACGATGGGGATAAATTAACCATTTCCACGCATAGTCCACGCCACTGTCGATTTCATTTTCAATGTAGATACCGTTGTCCGCGCCGATGACACTAATTTCAAGTCGTGCCAATCGCTCAAAACCTTGCGTTTGGAAAACAGACAAAATATCGCTAGATGTCACCACCTCGCGCATTAGAGTAAACTGTAACAGTTTTACAGAATTAAAAATTAGGAGGGCGTGGAACAAATTAATTCCAATCTCAAAATTAAGTGCTTTATTTTTTCAAAACCAGATATTATTTAGAATAATAATGCAAATCTTACCTCATCTTTATTAAAAAAAAAAATTGTCGTTAGTTTTATTTATTTATTTTTGCTGTCATCGAAAATTTGATTGAAGTTCTTACTTTATTTACGTTATTTTGACAATGTTGACAACGGTTGACAGTTATTCGAGTTTCAGACTCCTCATTACAGTTTCCATTAAGTCGCGATTCAAATCCCTCTGGTGGTGATTTTACCTCTATTGGTACGACTTTGTATTACTGTCAATTTCATCGGCGCGGACAACGGTAGATACAATAATTACATTTTTGCAGTTGAATCCTAGCAACATAAGGTGACAACCAATGGTTAATAAATTGTCAACTAAAGATTGACAAGTGTAATGTCAAAATTTTGATCAAGCCAGGTCCGCACCTCGCGAGCGTGATGAGAATGGGCTCCATTATGAAGATACCACATACTATCAGGTCGAGTAATCAGAGGTACATCTTCTAATAAGTTTCTTAGCTCCACATTTAAAAAATTCAAATGCACGGCGCCACTTAAACGAGGGGGAAAAATGGATGAAAATATCAAATTATTGCTAACCACCCCAGCCCACACGTTGACACTAAATCGGTCCTGAAAATGGCTTTCTCGTACTTCATGGGGGTTTTCGTCTCATCAGATATGAGTATTGTGTGCATTAAAATAGGCATCTCGCGTAAATGTTGCCACGTAGGTTGATAACATTTTATCAACAACACGAGGATCTTCTTCATTTATTTGGAGTAACCACTCACAAAATCTTATTCTTCGAGGGAGCTGCTCAGGTTTTGAATGCCTGCAACTTTCGGATGTTCCTCATCAACAAGGTCCAAAGTATCTGGCTCAGCGTCCAAAATACGTTCCACCCGCTCTCGACCGCGGTCGTTTGAATTAGGACGAAATTTTCCGTTTTCTCTGAGTCGTTGAGCAATAGGGCTAAATGTGAAATCTACGTTCTGGAAACGTCTCATGATAGAGACTTTGTACCTCACAAGCGTTTCCTAAGGCCCTTCTATAAAACAACACGTAAGCTGTGACAAGACCATGTCGATCAACTCAGCATTTGTATAGACTTCCATGTAGATTGAACAATTATGACGGTAAACTGTGACACTTCAAAAAATTCAATTTTCCCTTCTATTATTGTTGCTAAGCAAAGGAGAGTACATTTTAATCACCTTTAACGCAGTAGCGGACGGCAGATTTTGACCAAATTTTTAATGATTTTTATCTCAAAAACGAAAAGACTTTTATTAAACAAAATTTTGACAATGACTTCCTGTCATCATGACCAATTACCGATCTTATTTTTGACATGCATTTCAATAACACCCTGTAGATATAGATTAATTCCAAACGCAATGGAATCAATTTATCGCTGTTTTAGAAATAAAACGAGCTCTTTTAGGCAAAATCAGCAAGTTTTCTTGCCAGGAACTCTTGTTTTGTACCTAATAATGTGAGACTTTTACTATTTAATGCTACAGAATAAATAAAAACCGGCTAATCGACTGGAATTAGACTTAAATCGTCAAATTTGTCGTGAAATGAACCTGTACACGTCTGAAATGGTAAAAAAAGGGGTTTATTCATAGTTCTTGGCAAGTTTTGAGACGATTATAGTGTATTTATTAATTCCAAACGCAATGGAATCAATTTATCGCTGCTTTAGAAATGAAACGAGCTCTTTTAGACAAAAGCTACAAGTTTTCTTGCCAGGAACTCTTGTTTTGTACCTAATAGTGTAAGACTTTTACTATTTAATGCTACAGAATAAAGAAAAACCGGTTAATCGACTGGAATTAGAGTTAAATCGTCAAATTTGTCGTGAAATGAACCTGTACAAGTCTGAAATGGTAAAGACAGGGGTTTATTCATTGTTCTTGGCAAGATTTGTGACGATTATAGTGTATTTATTAATTCCAAATGCAATGGAATCAATTTATCGCTGCTTTAGAAATGAAACGAGCTCTTTTAGGCAAAAGCTACAAGCTTTCTTGCCAGGAACTCTTGTTTTGTACCTAATAATGTGAGACTTTTACTATTTAATGAGACAGACTAGAGAAAAACCTGCCAATCGACTAAATTAGAGTTAAATCGTCCAACTGTTTGAGAAATAAAGATGTACACGTCTCAAATGGTAAAATCGGGCGTGTATTCATTGCTCTTGACAAGTTTTGGAACGATTACAGTGTATTTATTAATTCCAAACGCAATTTAACGTATTTGTATGTATTTTTAATATCAATTCGACGTTCTAGCACCGGCGAATCTAAATATTTTTGTCAATTTATCCCGGCGCATCCGCCATTTTACAATATTACGATAATATAATTTTGCATTTAAAATCAGCTTTATTTCTAAACAGAAACTATTCCTATGTACTTTATAATGTAAGACTGTTACTATTTAATGCTACAGAATAAAGAAAAACCGGCTAATGGACTGAAATTAGAGTTAAATCGTCAAATTTTTGAAAAATAAGGCTGTACACGTCTGAAATGGTAAAGACAGGGGTTTATTCAATGTTCTTGGCAAGTTTTGAGACGATTATAGTGCATTTATTAATTCCAAACGCAATGGAATCAATTTATCGCTGTTTTAGAAATGAAACTAGCTGTTTTAGGCAAAATCTGATAGTTTTCTTGCCAGGAACTCTTGTTTTGTAACTAATAATGTGAGACTTTTAGTATTTAATGCTACAGAATAAAGAAAAACCGATAAATCGACTGGAATTAGACTTAAATCGTCAAATTTGACGTGAAATGAAGCTGTACACGTCTGAAATGGTAAAAACAGGGGTTTATTCATAGTTCTTGGCAAGTTTTGAGACGATTATAGTGTATTTATTAATTCCAAACGCAATGGAATCAATTTATCGCTGTTTTAGAAATGAAACGAGGTCTTTTAGGCAAAATCTGCTAGTTTTCTTGCCAGGAACTCTTGTTTTGTACCTAATAATGTAAGACCTTTACTATTTAATGAGACAGACTAGAGAAAAAACTGCCAATCAACTAAGTTAGAGTTAAATCGTCCAACTGTTAGAGAAATAAAGATGTACACGTCTCAAATAGTAAAATCGGGCGTGTATTCATTGCTCTTGACAAGTTTTGGAACGATTACAGTGTATTTATTAATTCCAAACGCAATGGAATCAATTTATCGCTGTTTTAGAAATGAAACGGGCTCTTTTAGGCAAAATCTTCTAGTTTTCTTGCCAGAAACTCTTGTTTTGTACCTAATAATCTAAGACTTTTACTATCTAATGCTACAGAACAAAGAAAAGCCGGTTAATCGACTGGAATTAGAGTTAAATCGTCAAATTTGTCGTGAAATAAACCTGTACAAGTCTGAAAGGGTAAAAACAGGGGTTTATTCATTGTTCTTGGCAAGATTTGTGACGATTATAGTGTATTTATTAATTCCAAACGCAATGGAATCAATTTATCGCTGTTTTAGAAATGAAACGAGCTCTTTTAGGCAAAATCTGCTAGTTTTCTTGCCAGGAACTCTTGTTTTGTACCTAATAATGTAAGACTTTTACTATTTAATGCTACAGAATAAAGAAAAACTGGTTAATCGACTGGAATTAGAGTTAAATTGTCAAATTTGTCGTGAAATGAACCTGTACAAGTCTGAAATGGTAAAAACAGGGGTTTATTCATTGTTGTTGGCAAGTATTGAGACGATTATAGTGTATTTATTAATTCCAAACGCAATGGAATCAATTTATCGTTGTTTTAGAAATGAAACAAGCTGTTTTAGGCAAAATCTGCTAGTTTTCTTGCCAGGAACTCTTGTTTTGTAACTAATAATGTGAGACTTTTACTATTTAATGCTACAGAATAAAGAAAATCCGATAAATGGACTGGAATTAGACTTAAATCGTCAAATTTGAAGTGAAATGAAGCTGTACACGTCTGAAATGGCAAAAGCAGGGGCTTATTCATAGTTCTTGGCAAGTTTTGAGACGATTATAGTGAATTTATTAATTCCAAACGCAATGGAATCCATTTATTGCTGTTTTAGAAATGAAACGAGCTCTTTTTAGGCAAAATCTGCAAGTTTTCTTGCCAGGAACTCTTGTTTTGTACCTAATAATGTGAGACTTTTACTATTTAATGCTACAGAATAAAGAAAAACCGATAAATCGACTGGAATTAGACTTAAATCGTCAAATTTGACGTGAAATAAACCTGTACAAGTCTGAAATGGTGAAAACAGGGGTTTATTCATTGTTCTTGGCAAGATTTGTGACGATTATAGTGTATTTATTAATTCCAAACGCAATGGAATCAATTTATCGCTGTTTTAGAAATGAAACGAGCTCTTTTAGGCAAAATCTGCTAGTTTTCTTGCCAGGAACTCTTGTTTTGTACCTAATAATGTAAGACTTTTACTATTTAATGCTACAGAATAAAGAAAAACCGGTTAATCGACTGGAATTAGAGTTAAATCGTCAAATTTGTCGTGAAATGAACCTGTACAAGTCTGAAATGGTAAAAACAGGGGTTCATTCATTGTTCTTGGCAAGTTTTGAGACGATTATAGTGTATTTATTAATTCCAAACGCAATAGAATCAATTTATCGTTGTTTTAGAAATGAAACCAGCTGTTTTAGGCAAAATCTGCTAGTTTTCTTGCCAGGAACTCTTGTTTTGTAACTAATAATGTGAGACTTTTACTATTTAATGCAACAGAATAAAGAAAATCCGATAAATCGACTGGAATTAGACTTAAATCGTCAAATTTGAAGTGAAATGATGCTGTACACGTCTGAAATGGTAAAAACAGGGGCTTATTCATAGTTCTTGGCAAGTTTTGAGACGATTATAGTGTATTTATTAATTCCAAACGCAATGGAATCAATTTATCGCTGTTTTAGAAATGAAACGAGCTCTTTTAGGCAAAATCTGCTAGTTTTCTTGCCAGGAACTCTTGTTTTGTACCTAATAATGTCAGACTTTTACTATTTAATGCTACAGAATAAAGAAAAACCGGTTAATCGACTGGAATTAGTGTTAAATCGTCAAATTTGTCGTGAAATGAACCTGTACAAGTCTGAAAGGGTAAAAACAGGGGTTTATTCATTGTTCTTGGCAAGTTTTGAGACGATTATAGTGAATTTATTAATTCCAAACGCAATGGAATCGATTTATCGCTGTTTTAGAAATGAAACGAGCTCTTTTAGGCAAAATCTGCTAGTTTTCTTGCCAGGAACTCTTGTTTTGTACCTAATAATGTAAGACTTTTACTATTTAATGAGACAGACTAGAGAAAAACCTGCCAATCGACTAAATTAGAGTTAAATCGTCCAACTGTTTGAGAAATAAAGATGTACACGTCTCAAATGGTAAAATCGGGCGTGTATTCATTACTCTTGACAAGTTTTGGAACGATTACAGTGTATTTATTAATTCCAAACGCAATGGAATCAATTTATCGCTGTTTTAGAAATGAAACGAGCTCTTTTAGGCAAAATCTGCTAGTTTTCTTGCCAGGAACTCTTGTTTTGTACCTAATAATGTAAGACTTTTACTATTTAATGCTACAGAATAAAGAAAAACCGGTTAATCGACTGGAATGAGACTTAAATCATCAAATTTGACGTGAAATGAAGCTGTACACGTCTGAAATGGTAAAAACAGGGGTTTATTCATTGTTCTTGGCAAGATTTGTGACGATTATAGTGTATTTATTAATTCCAAACGCAATGGAATCAATTTATCGCTGTTATAGAAATGAAACGAGCTCTTTTAGGCAAAATCTGCTAGTTTTCTTGCCAGGAACTCTTGTTTTGTACCTAACAATGTAAGACTTTTACTATTTAATGCTACAGAATAAAGAAAAACCGGTTAATCGACTGGAATTAGAGTTAAATCGTCAAATTTGTCGTGAAATGAACCTGTACAAGTCTGAAATGGTAAAAACAGGGGTTTATTCATTGTTCTTGGCAAGTTTTGAAACGATTATAGTGTATTTATTAATTCCAAACGCAATGGAATCAATTTATCGCTGCTTTAGAAATAAAACGAGCTCTTTTAGGCAAAATCTGCTAGTTTTCTTGCCAGGAACTCTTGTTTTGTACCTAATAATGTAAGACTTCAACTATTTAATGCTACAGAATAAAGAAAAACCGATAAATTGACTGGAATTAGACTTAAATCGTCAAATTTGACGTGAAATGAAGCTGTACAAGTCTGAAATGGTAAAGACAGGGGTTTATTCATTGTTCTTGGCAAGATTTGTGACGATTATAGTGTATTTATTAATTCCAAACGCAATGGAATCGATTTATCGCTGCTTTAGAAATGAAACGAGCTCTTTTAGGCAAAAGCTACAAGTTTTCTTGCCAGGAACTCTTGTTTTGTACCTAATAGTGTAAGACTTTTACTATTTAATGCTACAGAATAAAGAAAAACCGGTTAATCTACTGGAATTAGAGTTAAATCGTCAAATGTGTCGTGAAATGAACCTGTACAAGTCTGAAATGGTAAAGACAGGGGTTTATTCATTGTTCTTGGCAAGATTTGTGACGATTATAGTGTATTTATTAATTAAAAATGCAATGGAATCAATTTATCGCTGCTTTAGAAATGAAACGAGCTCTTTTAGGCAAAAGCTACAAGCTTTCTTGCCAGGAACTCTTGTTTTGTACCTAATAATGTAAGACTTTTACTATTTAATGAGACAGACTAGAGAAAAACCTGCCAATCGACTAAATTAGAGTTAAATCGTCCAACTGTTTGAGAAATAAAGATGTACACGTCTCAAATGGTAAAATCGGGCGTGTATTCATTGCTCTTGACAAGTTTTGGAACGATTACAGTGTATTTATTAATTCCAAACGCAATGGAATCAATTTATCGCTGTTTTAGAAATGAAACGGGCTCTTTTAGGCAAAATCTGCTAGTTTTCTTGCCAGAAACTCTTGTTTTGTACCTAATAATGTAAGACTTTTACTATCTAATGCTACAGAACAAAGAAAAACCGGTTAATCGACTGGAATTAGAGTTAGATCGTCAAATTTGTCGTGAAATAAACCTGTACAAGTCTGAAATGGTAAAAACAGGGGTTTATTCATTGTTCTTGGCAAGATTTGTGACTATTATAGTGTATTTATTAATTCCAAACGCAATCGAATCAATTTATCGCTGTTTTAGAAATGAAACGAGCTCTTTTAGGCAAAATCTGCTAGTTTTCTTGCCAGGAACTCTTGTTTTGTACCTAATGATGTAAGACTTTTACTATTTAATGCTACAGAATAAAGAAAAACCGGTTAATCGACTGGAATTAGAGTTAAATCGTCAAATTTGTCGTGAAATGAACCTGTACAAGTCTGAAATGGTAAAAACAGGGGTTTATTCATGGTTCTTGGCAAGTTTTGAAACGATTATAGTGTATTTATTAATTCCAAACGCAATGGAATCAATTTATCGTTGTTTTAGAAATGAAACGAGCTGTTTTAGGCAAAATCTGCTAGTTTTCTTGCCAGGAACTCTTGTTTTGTAACTAATAATGTGAGACTTTTACTATTTAATGCTACAGAATAAAGAAAAACCGATAAATCGACTGGAATTAGACTTAAATCGTCAAACTTGACGTGAAATGAAGCTGTACACGTCTGAAATGGTAAAAACAGGGGCTTATTCATAGTTCTTGGCAAGTTTTGAGACGACTATAGTGAATTTATTAATTCCAAACGCAATGGAATCCATTTATCGCTGTTTTAGAAATGAAACGAGCTCTTTTTAGGCAAAATCTGCAAGTTTTCTTGCCAGGAACTCTTGTTTTGTACCTAATAATGTGAGACTTTTACTATTTAATGCTACAGAATAAAGAAAAACCGATAAATCGACTGGAATTAGACTTAAATCGTCAAATTTGACGTGAAATGAAGCTGTACATGTCTGAAATGGTAAAAACAGGGGTTTATTCAATGTTCTTGGCAAGTTTTGAGGCGATTATAGTGTATTTATTAATTCCAAACGCAATGGATTCAATTTATCGCTGTTTTAAAAATGAAACGAGCTGTTTTAGGCAAAAGCTACAAGCTTTCTTGCCAGGAACTCTTGTTTTGTACCTAATAATGTGAGACTTTTACTATTTAATGAGACAGACTAGAGAAAAACCTGCCAATCGACTAAATTAGAGTTAAATCGTCCAACTGTTTGAGAAATAAAGATGTACACGTCTCAAATGGTAAAATCGGGCGTGTATTCATTACTCTTGACAAGTTTTGGAACGATTACAGTGTATTTATTAATTCCAAACGCAATGGAATCAATTTATCGCTGTTTTAGAAATGAAACGAGCTCTTTTAGGCAAAATCTGCTAGTTTTCTTGCCAGGAACTCTTGTTTTGTACCTAATAATGTAAGACTTTTACTATTTAATGCTACAGAATAAAGAAAAACCGGTTAATCGACTGGAATGAGACTTAAATCATCAAATTTGACGTGAAATGAAGCTGTACACGTCTGAAATGGTAAAAACAGGGGTTTATTCATTGTTCTTGGCAAGATTTGTGACGATTATAGTGTATTTATTAATTCCAAACGCAATGGAATCAATTTATCGCTGTTATAGAAATGAAACGAGCTCTTTTAGGCAAAATCTGCTAGTTTTCTTGCCAGGAACTCTTGTTTTGTACCTAACAATGTAAGACTTTTACTATTTAATGCTACAGAATAAAGAAAAACCGGTTAATCGACTGGAATTAGAGTTAAATCGTCAAATTTGTCGTGAAATGAACCTGTACAAGTCTGAAATGGTAAAAACAGGGGTTTATTCATTGTTCTTGGCAAGTTTTGAAACGATTATAGTGTATTTATTAATTCCAAACGCAATGGAATCAATTTATCGCTGCTTTAGAAATAAAACGAGCTCTTTTAGGCAAAATCTGCTAGTTTTCTTGCCAGGAACTCTTGTTTTGTACCTAATAATGTAAGACTTTAACTATTTAATGCTACAGAATAAAGAAAAACCGATAAATTGACTGGAATTAGACTTAAATCGTCAAATTTGACGTGAAATGAAGCTGTACAAGTCTGAAATGGTAAAGACAGGGGTTTATTCATTGTTCTTGGCAAGATTTGTGACGATTATAGTGTATTTATTAATTCCAAACGCAATGGAATCGATTTATCGCTGCTTTAGAAATGAAACGAGCTCTTTTAGGCAAAAGCTACAAGTTTTCTTGCCAGGAACTCTTGTTTTGTACCTAATAGTGTAAGACTTTTACTATTTAATGCTACAGAATAAAGAAAAACCGGTTAATCGACTGGAATTAGAGTTAAATCGTCAAATGTGTCGTGAAATGAACCTGTACAAGTCTGAAATGGTAAAGACAGGGGTTTATTCATTGTTCTTGGCAAGATTTGTGACGATTATAGTGTATTTATTAATTAAAAATGCAATGGAATCAATTTATCGCTGCTTTAGAAATGAAACGAGCTCTTTTAGGCAAAAGCTACAAGCTTTCTTGCCAGGAACTCTTGTTTTGTACCTAATAATGTAAGACTTTTACTATTTAATGAGACAGACTAGAGAAAAACCTGCCAATCGACTAAATTAGAGTTAAATCGTCCAACTGTTTGAGAAATAAAGATGTACACGTCTCAAATGGTAAAATCGGGCGTGTATTCATTGCTCTTGACAAGTTTTGGAACGATTACAGTGTATTTATTAATTCCAAACGCAATGGAATCAATTTATCGCTGTTTTAGAAATGAAACGGGCTCTTTTAGGCAAAATCTGCTAGTTTTCTTGCCAGAAACTCTTGTTTTGTACCTAATAATGTAAGACTTTTACTATCTAATGCTACAGAACAAAGAAAAACCGGTTAATCGACTGGAATTAGAGTTAGATCGTCAAATTTGTCGTGAAATAAACCTGTACAAGTCTGAAATGGTAAAAACAGGGGTTTATTCATTGTTCTTGGCAAGATTTGTGACTATTATAGTGTATTTATTAATTCCAAACGCAATCGAATCAATTTATCGCTGTTTTAGAAATGAAACGAGCTCTTTTAGGCAAAATCTGCTAGTTTTCTTGCCAGGAACTCTTGTTTTGTACCTAATGATGTAAGACTTTTACTATTTAATGCTACAGAATAAAGAAAAACCGGTTAATCGACTGGAATTAGAGTTAAATCGTCAAATTTGTCGTGAAATGAACCTGTACAAGTCTGAAATGGTAAAAACAGGGGTTTATTCATGGTTCTTGGCAAGTTTTGAAACGATTATAGTGTATTTATTAATTCCAAACGCAATGGAATCAATTTATCGTTGTTTTAGAAATGAAACGAGCTGTTTTAGGCAAAATCTGCTAGTTTTCTTGCCAGGAACTCTTGTTTTGTAACTAATAATGTGAGACTTTTACTATTTAATGCTACAGAATAAAGAAAAACCGATAAATCGACTGGAATTAGACTTAAATCGTCAAACTTGACGTGAAATGAAGCTGTACACGTCTGAAATGGTAAAAACAGGGGCTTATTCATAGTTCTTGGCAAGTTTTGAGACGACTATAGTGAATTTATTAATTCCAAACGCAATGGAATCCATTTATCGCTGTTTTAGAAATGAAACGAGCTCTTTTTAGGCAAAATCTGCAAGTTTTCTTGCCAGGAACTCTTGTTTTGTACCTAATAATGTGAGACTTTTACTATTTAATGCTACAGAATAAAGAAAAACCGATAAATCGACTGGAATTAGACTTAAATCGTCAAATTTGACGTGAAATGAAGCTGTACATGTCTGAAATGGTAAAAACAGGGGTTTATTCAATGTTCTTGGCAAGTTTTGAGGCGATTATAGTGTATTTATTAATTCCAAACGCAATGGATTCAATTTATCGCTGTTTTAAAAATGAAACGAGCTGTTTTAGGCAAAAGCTACAAGCTTTCTTGCCAGGAACTCTTGTTTTGTACCTAATAATGTGAGACTTTTACTATTTAATGAGACAGACTAGAGAAAAACCTGCCAATCGACTAAATTAGAGTTAAATCGTCCAACTGTTTGAGAAATAAAGATGTACACGTCTCAAATGGTAAAATCGGGCGTGTATTCATAGTTCTTGGCAAGTTTTGAGACGATTTCATCAATTTATCGCTGTTTTAGAAATGAAACGAGCTCTTTTAGGCAAAATCTGCTAGTTTTCTTGCCAGGAACTCTTGTTTTGTACCTAATGATGTAAGACTTTTACTATTTAATGCTACAGAATAAAGAAAAACCGGTTAATCGACTGGAATTAGAGTTAAATCGTCAAATTTGTCGTGAAATGAACCTGTACAAGTCTGAAATGGTAAAAACAGGGGTTTATTCATTGTTCTTGGCAAGTTTTGAGACGATTATAGTGAATTTATTAATTCCAAACGCAATGGAATCGATTTATCGCTGTTTTAGAAATGAAACGAGCTCTTTTAGGCAAAATCTGCTAGTTTTCTTGCCAGGAACTCTTGTTTTGTACCTAATAATGTAAGACTTTTACTATTTAATGAGACAGACTAGAGAAAAACCTGCCAATCGACTAAATTAGAGTTAAATCGTCCAACTGTTTGAGAAATAAAGATGTACACGTCTCAAATGGTAAAATCGGGCGTGTATTCATTGCTCTTGACAAGTTTTGGAACGATTACAGTGTATTTATTAATTCCAAACGCAATGGAATCAATTTATCGCTGTTTTAGAAATGAAACGAGCTCTTTTAGGCAAAATCTGCTAGTTTTCTTGCCAGGAACTTTTGTTTTGTACCTAATAATGTAAGACTTTTACTATTTAATGCTACAGAATAAAGAAAAACCGGTTAATCGACTGGAATGAGACTTAAATCATCAAATTTGACGTGAAATGAAGCTGTACACGTCTGAAATGGTAAAAACAGGGGTTTATTCATTGTCCTTGGCAAGATTTGTGACGATTATAGTGTATTTATTAATTCCAAACGCAATGGAATCAATTTATCGCTGTTATAGAAATGAAACGAGCTCTTTTAGGCAAAATCTGCTAGTTTTCTTGCCAGGAACTCTTGTTTTGTACCTAACAATGTAAGACTTTTACTATTTAATGCTACAGAATAAAGAAAAACCGGTTAATCGACTGGAATTAGAGTTAAATCGTCAAATTTGTCGTGAAATGAACCTGTACAAGTCTGAAATGGTAAAAACAGGGGTTTATTCATTGTTCTTGGCAAGTTTTGAAACGATTATAGTGTATTTATTAATTCCAAACGCAATGGAATCAATTTATCGCTGCTTTAGAAATAAAACGAGCTCTTTTAGGCAAAATCTGCTAGTTTTCTTGCCAGGAACTCTTGTTTTGTACCTAATAATGTAAGACTTTAACTATTTAATGCTACAGAATAAAGAAAAACCGATAAATTGATTGGAATTAGACTTAAATCGTCAAATTTGACGTGAAATGAAGCTGTACAAGTCTGAAATGGTAAAGACAGGGGTTTATTCATTGTTCTTGGCAAGATTTGTGACGATTATAGTGTATTTATTAATTCCAAACGCAATGGAATCGATTTATCGCTGCTTTAGAAATGAAACGAGCTCTTTTAGGCAAAAGCTACAAGTTTTCTTGCCAGAAACTCTTGTTTTGTACCTAATAATGTAAGACTTTTATTTTACTATCTAATGCTACAGAACAAAGAAAAACTGGTTAATCGACTGGAATTAGAGTTAAATTGGCAAATTTGTCGTGAAATGAACCTGTACAAGTCTGAAATGGTAAAAACAGGGGTTTATTTATTGTTCTTGGCAAGTTTTGAGACGATTATAGTGTATTTATTAATTCCAAACGCAATGGAATCAATTTATCGTTGTTTTAGAAATGAAACGAGCTGTTTTAGGCAAAATCTGCTAGTTTTCTTGCCAGGAACTCTTGTTTTGTAACTAATAATGTGAGACTTTTACTATTTAATGCTACAGAATAAAGAAAAACCGATAAATCGACTGGAATTAGACTTAAATCGTCAAACTTGACGTGAAATGAAGCTGTACACGTCTGAAATGGTAAAAACAGGGGCTTATTCATAGTTCTTGGCAAGTTTTGAGACGATTATAGTGAATTTATTAATTCCAAACGCAATGGAATCCATTTATCGCTGTTTTAGAAATGAAACGAGCTCTTTTTAGGCAAAATCTGCAAGTTTTCTTGCCAGGAACTCTTGTTTTGTACCTAATAATGTGAGACTTTTACTATTTAATGCTACAGAATAAAGAAAAACCGATAAATCGACTGGAATTAGACTTAAATCGTCAAATTTGACGTGAAATGAAGCTGTACATGTCTGAAATGGTAAAAACAGGGGTTTATTCAATGTTCTTGGCAAGTTTTGAGGCGATTATAGTGTATTTATTAATTCCAAACGCAATGGATTCAATTTATCGCTGTTTTAAAAATGAAACGAGCTCTTTTTAGGCAAAATCTGCAAGTTTTCTTGCCCGGAACTCTTGTTTTGTACCTAATAATGTAACACTTTTACTATTTAATGAGACAGACTAGAGAAAAACCTGCCAATCGACTAAATTAGAGTTAAATTGTCCAACTGTTAGAGAAATAAAGATGTACACGTCTCAAATAGTAAAATCGGGCGTGTATTCATTGCTCTTGACAAGTTTTGGAACGATTACAGTGTATTTATTAATTCCAAACGCAATGGAATCAATTTATCGCTGCTTTAGAAATGAATCGAGCTCTTTTAGGCAAAAGCTACAAGCTTTCTTGCCAGGAACTTTTGTTTTGTAACTAATAAAGTGAGAAATTTACTATTTAATAGTACAGAATAAAGAAAAACCGATAAATCGACTGCAATTAGACTTAAATCGTCAAATTTGACGTGAAATGAAGCTGTACACGTCTGAAATGGTAAAAACAGGGGTTTATTCATAGTTCTTGGCAAGTTTTGAGACGATTATAGTGAATTTATTAATTCCAAACGCAATGGAATCCATTTATCGCTGTTTTAGAAATGAAACGAGCTCTTTTTAGGCAAAAACTGCTAGTTTTCTTGCCAGGAGCTCTTGTTTTGTACCTGATAATGTAAGACTTTTACTATTTAATGCTATAGAATAAAGAAAAACCGGTTAATCGACTGGAATTAGTGTTAAATCGTCAAATTTGTTGTGAAATGAACCTGTACAAGTCTGAAATGGTAAAAACAGGGGTTTATTCATTGTTCTTTTCAAGTTTTGAAACGATTATAGTGAATTTATTAATTCCAAACGCAATGGAATCAATTTATCGCTGTTTTAGAAATGAAACGAGCTGTTTTAGGCAAAATCTGCTAGTTTTCTTGCCAGGATCTTTTGTTTTGTAACTAATAAAGCGAGAAATTTACTATTTAATAGTACAGAATAAAGAAAAACCGATAAATCGACTGGAATTAGACTTAAATCGTCAAATTTGACGTGAAATGAAGCTGTACACGTCTGAAATGGTAAAAACAGGGGTTTATTCATAGTTTTTGGCAAGTTTTGAGACGATTATAGTGTATTTATTAATTCCAAACGCAATGGAATCAATTTATCGCTGTTTTAGAAATGAAACGAGCTCTTTTAGGCAATATCTGATAGTTTTCTTGCCAGGAACTTTTGTTTTGTACCTAATAATGTAAGACTTTAACTATTTAATGCTACAGAATAAAGAAAAACCGATAAATGGACTGGAATTAGACTTAAATCATCAAATTTGACGTGAAATGAAGCTGTACACGTCTGAAATGGTAAAAAAAGGGGTTTATTCATAGTTCTTGGCAAGTTTTGAGACGATTATAGTGTATTTATTAATTCCAAACGCAATGGAATCAATTTATCGCTGCTTTAGAAATGAAACGAGCTCTTTTAGGCAAAATCTGCTAGTTCTCTTGCCAAGAACTCTTGTTTTGTACCTAATAATGTAAGACTTTTACTATTTAATGAGACAGACTAGAGAAAAACCTGCCAATCGACTAAATTAGAGTTAAATTGTCCAACTGTTAGAGAAATAAAGATGTACACGTCTCAAATAGTAAAATCGGGCGTGTGTTCATTGCTCTTGACAAGTTTTGGAACTATTACAGTGTATTTATTAATTCCAAACGCAATGGAATCAATTTATCGCTGCTTTAGAAATGAAACGAGCTCTTTTAGGCAAAAGCTACAAGCTTTCTTGCCAGGAACTCTTGTTTTGTACCTAATAATGTGAGACTTTTACTATTTAATGAGACAGACTAGAGAAAAACCTGCCAATCGACTAAATTAGAGTTAAATCGTCCAACTGTTTGAGAAATAAAGATGTACACGTCTCAAATGGTAAAATCGGGCGTGTATTCATTGCTCTTGACAAGTTTTGGAACGATTACAGTGTATTTATTAATTCCAAACGCAATGGAATCAATTTATCGCTGTTTTAGAAATGAAACGGGCTCTTTTAGGCAAAATCTGCTAGTTTTCTTGCCAGAAACTCTTGTTTTGTACCTAATAATGTAAGACTTTTACTATCTAATGCTACAGAACAAAGAAAAACCGGTTAATCGACTGGAATTAGAGTTAGATCGTCAAATTTGTCGTGAAATAAACCTGTACAAGTCTGAAATGGTAAAAACAGGGGTTTATTCATTGTTCTTGGCAAGATTTGTGACGATTATAGTGTATTTATTAATTCCAAACGCAATGGAATCAATTTATCGCTGTTTTAGAAATGAAACGAACTCTTTTAGGCAAAATCTGCTAGTTTTCTTGCCAGGAACTCTTGTTTTGTACCTAATGATGTAAGACTTTTACTATCTAATGCTACAGAACAAAAAAAAACTGGTTAATCGACTGGAATTAGACTTAAATCGTCAAACTTGACGTGAAATGAAGCTGTACACGTCTGAAATGGTAAAAACAGGGGCTTATTCATAGTTCTTGGCAAGTTTTGAGACGATTATAGTGAATTTATTAATTCCAAACGCAATGGAATCCATTTATCGCTGTTTTAGAAATGAAACGAGCTCTTTTTAGGCAAAATCTGCAAGTTTTCTTGCCAGGAACTCTTGTTTTGTACCTAATAATGTGAGACTTTTACTATTTAATGCTACAGAATAAAGAAAAACCGATAAATCGACTGGAATTAGACTTAAATCGTCAAATTTGACGTGAAATGAAGCTGTACACGTCTGAAATGGTAAAAACAGGGGTTTATTCAACGTTCTTGGCAAGTTTTGAGACGATTATAGTGTATTTATTAATTCCAAACGCAATGGAATCAATTTATCGCTGTTTTAGAAATGAAACGAGCTCTTTTAGGCAAAAACTGCTAGTTTTCTTGCCAGGAGCTCTTGTTTTGTACCTGATAATGTAAGACTTTTACTATTTAATGCTACAGAATAAAGAAAAACCGATTAATCGACTGGAATTAGTGTTAAATCGTCAAATTTGTTGTGAAATGAACCTGTACAAGTCTGAAATGGTAAAAACAGGGGTTTATTCATTGTTCTTGGCAAGTTTTGAGACGATTATAGTGAATTTATTAATTCCAAACGCAATGGAATCAATTTATCGCTGTTTTAGAAATGAGACGAGCTGTTTTAGGCAAAATCTGCTAGTTTTCTTGCCAGGAACTTTTGTTTTGTACCTAATAATGTAAGACTTTAACTATTTAATGGTACAGAATAAAGAAAAACCGATAAATCGACTGGAATTAGACTTAAATCATCAAATTTGACGTGAAATGAAGCTGTACACGTCTGAAATGGTAAAAAAGGGGTTTATTCATAGTTCTTGGCAAGTTTTGAGACGATTATAGTGTATTTATTAATTCCAAACGCAATGGAATCAATTTATCGCTGCTTTAGAAATGAAACGAGCTCTTTTAGGCAAAATCTGCTAGTTCTCTTGCCAGGAACTCTTGTTTTGTACCTAATAATGTAAGACTTTTACTATTTAATGAGACAGACTAGAGAAAAACCTGCCAATCGACTAAATTAGAGTTAAATCGTCCAACTGTTAGAGAAATAAAGATGTACACGTCTCAAATAGTAAAATCGGGCGTGTATTCATTGCTCTTGACAAGTTTTGGAACGATTACAGTGTATTTATTAATTCCAAACGCAATGGAATCAATTTATCGCTGTTTTAGAAATGAAACGGGCTCTTTTAGGCAAAATCTGCTAGTTTTCTTGCCAGGAACTCTTGTTTTCTACCTAATAATGTAAGACTTTTACTATTTAATGCTACAGAATAAAGAAAAACCGGTTAATCGACTGGAATTAGAGTTAAATCGTCAAATTTGTCGTGAAATAAACCTGTACAAGTCTGAAATGGTAAAAACAGGGGTTTATTCATTGTTCTTGGCAAGTTTTGAAACGATTATAGTGTATTTATTAATTCCAAACGCAATGGAATCAATTTATCGCTGTTTTAGAAATGAAACGGGCTCTTTTAGGCAAATCTGCTAGTTTTCTTGCCCGAAACTCTTGTTTTGTACCTAATAATGTAAGACTTTTACTATCTAATGCTACAGAACAAAGAAAAACTGGTTAATCGACTGGAATTAGAGTTAAATTGTCAAATTTGTCATGAAATGAACCTGTACAAGTCTGAAATGGTAAAGACAGGGGTTTATTCATTGTTCTTGGCAAGATTTGTGACGATTATAGTGTATTTATTAATTCCAAATGCAATGGAATCAATTTATCGCTGCTTTAGAAATGAAACGAGCTCTTTTAGGCAAAAGCTACAAGCTTTCTTGCCAGGAACTCTTGTTTTGTACCTAATAATGTGAGACTTTTACTATTTAATGAGACAGACTAGAGAAAAACCTGCCAATCGACTAAATTAGAGTTAAATCGTCCAACTGTTTGAGAAATAAAGATGTACACGTCTCAAATGGTAAAATCGGGCGTGTATTCATTGCTCTTGACAAGTTTTGGAACGATTACAGTGTATTTATTAATTCCAAACGCAATTTAACGTATTTGTATGTATTTTTAATATCAATTTGACGTTCTAGCACCGGCGAATCTAAATATTTTTGTCAATTTATCCCGGCGCATCCGCCATTTTACAATATTACGATAATATAATTTTGCATTTAAAATCAGCTTTATTTCTAAACAGAAACTATTCCTATGTACTTTATAATGTAAGACTGTTACTATTTAATGCTACAGAATAAAGAAAAACCGGCTAATGGACTGAAATTAGAGTTAAATCGTCAAATTTTTGAAAAATAAGGCTGTACACGTCTGAAATGGTAAAAACAGGGGTTTATTCAATGTTCTTGGCAAGTTTTGAGACGATTATAGTGCATTTATTAATTCCAAACGCAATGGAATCAATTTATCGCTGTTTTAGAAATGAAACTAGCTGTTTTAGGCAAAATCTGATAGTTTTCTTGCCAGAAACTTGTTTTGTACCTAATAATCTAAGACTTTTACTATCTAATGCTACAGAACAAAGAAAAACCGGTTAATCGACTGGAATTAGAGTTAAATCGTCAAATTTGTCGTGAAATAAACCTGTACAAGTCTGAAATGGTAAAAACAGGGGTTTATTCATTGTTCTTGGCAAGATTTGTGACGATTATAGTGTATTTATTAATTCCAAACGCAATGGAATCAATTTATCGCTGTTTTAGAAATGAAACGAGCTCTTTTAGGCAAAATCTGCTAGTTTTCTTGCCAGGAACTTTTGTTTTGTACCTAATAATGTAAGACTTTCACTATTTAATGCTACAGAATAAAGAAAAACCGGTTAATCGATTGGAATTAGAATTAAATCGTCAAATTTGTCGTGAAATGAACCTGTACAAGTCTGAAATGGTAAAAACAGGGGCTTATTCATAGTTCTTGGCAAGTTTTGAGACGATTATAGTGAATTTATTAATTCCAAACGCAATGGAATCCATTTATTGCTGTTTTAGAAATGAAACGAGCTCTTTTTATTCAAAATCTGCAAGTTTTCTTGCCAGGAACTCTTGTTTTGTACCTAATAATGTGAGACTTTTACTATTTAATGCTACAGAATAAAGAAAATCCGATAAATCGACTGGAATTAGACTTAAATCGTCAAATTTGAAGTGAAATGAAGCTGTACACGTCTGAAATGGTAAAAACAGGGGCTTATTCATAGTTCTTGGCAAGTTTTGAGACGATTATAGTGAATTTATTAATTCCAAACGCAATGGAATCCATTTATTGCTGTTTTAGAAATGAAACGAGCTCTTTTTATTCAAAATCTGCAAGTTTTCTTGCCAGGAACTCTTGTTTTGTACCTAATAATGTGAGACTTTTACTATTTAATGCTACAGAATAAAGAAAAACCGATAAATCGACTGGAATTAAACTTAAATCGTCAAATTTGACGTGAAATAAACCTGTACAAGTCTGAAATGGTAAAAACAGGGGCTTATTCATAGTTCTTGGCAAGTTTTGAGACGATTATAGTGAATTTATTAATTCCAAACGCAATGGAATCAATTTATCGCTGTTTTAGAAATGAAACGAGCTCTTTTAGGCAAAATCTGCTAGTTTTCTTGCCAGGAACTCTTGTTTTGTACCTAATAATGTAAGACTTTTACTATTTAATGCTACAGAATAAAGAAAAACCGGTTAATCGACTGGAATTAGAGTTAAATCGTCAAATTTGTCGTAAAATAAACCTGTACAAGTCTGAAATGGTAAAAACAGGGGTTCATTCATTGTTCTTGGCAAGTTTTGAGACGATTATAGTGTATTTATTAATTCCAAGCGCAATAGAATCAATTTATCGTTGTTTTAGAAATGAAACCAGCTGTTTTAGGCAAAATCTGCTAGTTTTCTTGCCAGGAACTCTTGTTTTGTAACTAATAATGTGAGACTTTTACTATTTAATGCAACAGAATAAAGAAAATCCGATAAATCGACTGGAGTTAGACTTAAATCATCAAATTTGACGTGAAATGAAGCTGTACACGTCTGAAATGGTAAAAAAGGGGTTTATTCATAGTTCTTGGCAAGTTTTGAGACGATTATAGTGTATTTATTAATTCCAAACGCAATGGAATCAATTTATCGCTGCTTTAGAAATGAAACGAGCTCTTTTAGGCAAAATCTGCTAGTTCTCTTGCCAGGAACTCTTGTTTTGTACCTAATAATGTAAGACTTTTACTATTTAATGAGACAGACTAGAGAAAAAACTGCTAATCAACTAAGTTAGAGTTAAATCGTCCAACTGTTAGAGAAATAAAGATGTACACGTCTCAAATAGTAAAATCGGGCGTGTATTCATTGCTCTTGACAAGTTTTGGAACGATTACAGTGTATTTATTAATTCCAAATGCAATGGAATCAATTTATCGCTGTTTTAGAAATGAAACGGGCTCTTTTAGGCAAAATCTGCTAGTTTTCTTGCCAGGAACTCTTGTTTTGTACCTAATAATCTAAGACTTTTACTATCTAATGCTACAGAATAAAGAAAAACCGATAAATCGACTGGAATTAAACTTAAATCGTCAAATTTGACGTGAAATAAACCTGTACAAGTCTGAAATGGTAAAAACAGGGGCTTATTCATTGCTCTTGACAAGTTTTGGAACGATTACAGTGTATTTATTAATTCCAAATGCAATGGAATCAATTTATCGCTGTTTTAGAAATGAAACGAGCTCTTTTAGGCAAAATCTGCTAGTTTTCTTGCCAGGAACTCTTGTTTTGTACCTAATAATGTAAGACTTTTACTATTTAATGCTACAGAATAAAGAAAAACCGGTTAATCGACTGGAATTAGAGTTAAATCGTCAAATTTGTCGTAAAATAAACCTGTACAAGTCTGAAATGGTAAAAACAGGGGTTCATTCATTGTTGTTGGCAAGTTTTGAGACGATTATAGTGTATTTATTAATTCCAAGCGCAATAGAATCAATTTATCGTTGTTTTAGAAATGAAACCAGCTGTTTTAGGCAAAATCTGCTAGTTTTCTTGCCAGGAACTCTTGTTTTGTAACTAATAATGTGAGACTTTTACTATTTAATGCAACAGAATAAAGAAAATCCGATAAATCGACTGGAGTTAGACTTAAATCATCAAATTTGACGTGAAATGAAGCTGTACACGTCTGAAATGGTAAAAAAGGGGTTTATTCATTGTTCTTGGCAAGATTTGTGACGATTATAGTGTATTTATTAATTCCAAATGCAATGGAATCAATTTATCGCTGCTTTAGAAATGAAACGAGCTCTTTTAGGCAAAAGCTACAAGCTTTCTTGCCAGGAACTCTTGTTTTGTACCTAATAATGTGAGACTTTTACTATTTAATGAGACAGACTAGAGAAAAACCTGCCAATCGACTAAATTAGAGTTAAATCGTCCAACTGTTTGAGAAATAAAGATGTACACGTCTCAAATGGTAAAATCGGGCGTGTATTCATTGCTCTTGACAAGTTTTGGAACGATTACAGTGTATTTATTAATTCCAAACGCAATTTAACGTATTTGTATGTATTTTTAATATCAATTTGACGTTCTAGCACCGGCGAATCTAAATATTTTTGTCAATTTATCCCGGCGCATCCGCCATTTTACAATATTACGATAATATAATTTTGCATTTAAAATCAGCTTTATTTCTAAACAGAAACTATTCCTATGTACTTTATAATGTAAGACTGTTACTATTTAATGCTACAGAATAAAGAAAAACCGGCTAATGGACTGAAATTAGAGTTAAATCGTCAAATTTTTGAAAAATAAGGCTGTACACGTCTGAAATGGTAAAAACAGGGGTTTATTCAATGTTCTTGGCAAGTTTTGAGACGATTATAGTGCATTTATTAATTCCAAACGCAATGGAATCAATTTATCGCTGTTTTAGAAATGAAACTAGCTGTTTTAGGCAAAATCTGATAGTTTTCTTGCCAGGAACTCTTGTTTTGTAACTAATAATGTGAGACTTTTATTATTTAATGCTACAGAATAACGAAAAACCGTAAAATCGACTGGAATTAGACTTAAATCGTCAAATTTGACGTGAAATGAAGCTGTACACGTCTGAAATGGTAAAAACAGGGGCTTATTCATAGTTCTTGGCAAGTTTTGAGACGATTATAGTGTATTTATTAATTCCAAACGCAATGGAATCAATTTATCGCTGTTTTAGAAATGAAACGAGTTCTTTTAGGCAAAATCTGCTAGTTTTCTTGCCAGGAACTCTTGTTTTGTACCTAATAATGTAAGACTTTAACTATTTAATGCTACAGAATAAAGAAAAACCGATAAATTGACTGGAATTAGACTTAAATCGTCAACTTAGACGTGAAATGGAGCTGTACACGTCTGAAATGGTAAAAAAAGGGGTTTATTCATAGTTCTTGGCAAGTTTTGAGACGATTATAGTGTATTTATTAATTCCAAACGCAATGGAATCGATTTATCGCTGCTTTAGAAATGAAACGAGCTCTTTTAGGCAAAAGCTACAAGTTTTCTTGCCAGGAACTCTTGTTTTGTACCTAATAATGTAAGACTTTTACTATTTAATGCTACAGAATAAAGAAAAACTGGTTAATCGACTGGAATTAGAGTTAAATTGTCAAATTTGTCGTGAAATGAACCTGTACAAGTCTGAAATGGTAAAAACAGGGGTTTATTCATTGTTGTTGGCAAGTATTGAGACGATTATAGTGTATTTATTAATTCCAAACGCAATGGAATCAATTTATCGCTGTTTTAGAAATGAAACGAGCTCTTTTAGGCAAAATCTGCTAGTTTTCTTGCCAGGAACTCTTGTTTTGTACCTAATAATGTAAGACTTTTACTATTTAATGCTACAGAATAAAGAAAAACCGGTTAATCGACTGGAATTAGAGTTAAATCGTCAAATTTGTCGTAAAATAAACCTGTACAAGTCTGAAATGGTAAAAACAGGGGTTCATTCATTGTTCTTGGCAAGTTTTGAGACGATTATAGTGTATTTATTAATTCCAAGCGCAATAGAATCAATTTATCGTTGTTTTAGAAATGAAACCAGCTGTTTTAGGCAAAATCTGCTAGTTTTCTTGCCAGGAACTCTTGTTTTGTAACTAATAATGTGAGACTTTTACTATTTAATGCAACAGAATAAAGAAAATCCGATAAATCGACTGGAGTTAGACTTAAATCATCAAATTTGACGTGAAATGAAGCTGTACACGTCTGAAATGGTAAAAAAGGGGTTTATTCATTGTTCTTGGCAAGATTTGTGACGATTATAGTGTATTTATTAATTCCAAATGCAATGGAATCAATTTATCGCTGCTTTAGAAATGAAACGAGCTCTTTTAGGCAAAAGCTACAAGCTTTCTTGCCAGGAACTCTTGTTTTGTACCTAATAATGTGAGACTTTTACTATTTAATGAGACAGACTAGAGAAAAACCTGCCAATCGACTAAATTAGAGTTAAATCGTCCAACTGTTTGAGAAATAAAGATGTACACGTCTCAAATGGTAAAATCGGGCGTGTATTCATTGCTCTTGACAAGTTTTGGAACGATTACAGTGTATTTATTAATTCCAAACGCAATTTAACGTATTTGTATGTATTTTTAATATCAATTTGACGTTCTAGCACCGGCGAATCTAAATATTTTTGTCAATTTATCCCGGCGCATCCGCCATTTTACAATATTACGATAATATAATTTTGCATTTAAAATCAGCTTTATTTCTAAACAGAAACTATTCCTATGTACTTTATAATGTAAGACTGTTACTATTTAATGCTACAGAATAAAGAAAAACCGGCTAATGGACTGAAATTAGAGTTAAATCGTCAAATTTTTGAAAAATAAGGCTGTACACGTCTGAAATGGTAAAAACAGGGGTTTATTCAATGTTCTTGGCAAGTTTTGAGACGATTATAGTGCATTTATTAATTCCAAACGCAATGGAATCAATTTATCGCTGTTTTAGAAATGAAACTAGCTGTTTTAGGCAAAATCTGATAGTTTTCTTGCCAGGAACTCTTGTTTTGTAACTAATAATGTGAGACTTTTATTATTTAATGCTACAGAATAACGAAAAACCGTAAAATCGACTGGAATTAGACTTAAATCGTCAAATTTGACGTGAAATGAAGCTGTACACGTCTGAAATGGTAAAAACAGGGGCTTATTCATAGTTCTTGGCAAGTTTTGAGACGATTATAGTGTATTTATTAATTCCAAACGCAATGGAATCAATTTATCGCTGTTTTAGAAATGAAACGAGTTCTTTTAGGCAAAATCTGCTAGTTTTCTTGCCAGGAACTCTTGTTTTGTACCTAATAATGTAAGACTTTAACTATTTAATGCTACAGAATAAAGAAAAACCGATAAATTGACTGGAATTAGACTTAAATCGTCAACTTAGACGTGAAATGGAGCTGTACACGTCTGAAATGGTAAAAAAAGGGGTTTATTCATAGTTCTTGGCAAGTTTTGAGACGATTATAGTGTATTTATTAATTCCAAACGCAATGGAATCGATTTATCGCTGCTTTAGAAATGAAACGAGCTCTTTTAGGCAAAAGCTACAAGTTTTCTTGCCAGGAACTCTTGTTTTGTACCTAATAATGTAAGACTTTTACTATTTAATGCTACAGAATAAAGAAAAACTGGTTAATCGACTGGAATTAGAGTTAAATTGTCAAATTTGTCGTGAAATGAACCTGTACAAGTCTGAAATGGTAAAAACAGGGGTTTATTCATTGTTGTTGGCAAGTATTGAGACGATTATAGTGTATTTATTAATTCCAAACGCAATGGAATCAATTTATCGCTGTTTTAGAAATGAAACGAGCTCTTTTAGGCAAAATCTGCTAGTTTTCTTGCCAGGAACTCTTGTTTTGTACCTAATAATGTAAGACTTTTACTATTTAATGCTACAGAATAAAGAAAAACCGGTTAATCGACTGGAATTAGAGTTAAATCGTCAAATTTGTCGTAAAATAAACCTGTACAAGTCTGAAATGGTAAAAACAGGGGTTCATTCATTGTTCTTGGCAAGTTTTGAGACGATTATAGTGTATTTATTAATTCCAAGCGCAATAGAATCAATTTATCGTTGTTTTAGAAATGAAACCAGCTGTTTTAGGCAAAATCTGCTAGTTTTCTTGCCAGGAACTCTTGTTTTGTAACTAATAATGTGAGACTTTTACTATTTAATGCAACAGAATAAAGAAAATCCGATAAATCGACTGGAGTTAGACTTAAATCATCAAATTTGACGTGAAATGAAGCTGTACACGTCTGAAATGGTAAAAAAGGGGTTTATTCATAGTTCTTGGCAAGTTTTGAGACGATTATAGTGTATTTATTAATTCCAAACGCAATGGAATCAATTTATCGCTGCTTTAGAAATGAAACGAGCTCTTTTAGGCAAAATCTGCTAGTTCTCTTGCCAGGAACTCTTGTTTTGTACCTAATAATGTAAGACTTTTACTATTTAATGAGACAGACTAGAGAAAAAACTGCTAATCAACTAAGTTAGAGTTAAATCGTCCAACTGTTAGAGAAATAAAGATGTACACGTCTCAAATAGTAAAATCGGGCGTGTATTCATTGCTCTTGACAAGTTTTGGAACGATTACAGTGTATTTATTAATTCCAAATGCAATGGAATCAATTTATCGCTGTTTTAGAAATGAAACGGGCTCTTTTAGGCAGAATCTGCTAGTTTTCTTGCCAGGAACTCTTGTTTTGTACCTAATAATCTAAGACTTTTACTATCTAATGCTACAGAATAAAGAAAAACCGATAAATCGACTGGAATTAAACTTAAATCGTCAAATTTGACGTGAAATAAACCTGTACAAGTCTGAAATGGTAAAAACAGGGGCTTATTCATTGCTCTTGACAAGTTTTGGAACGATTACAGTGTATTTATTAATTCCAAATGCAATGGAATCAATTTATCGCTGTTTTAGAAATGAAACGAGCTCTTTTAGGCAAAATCTGCTAGTTTTCTTGCCAGGAACTCTTGTTTTGTACCTAATAATGTAAGACTTTTACTATTTAATGCTACAGAATAAAGAAAAACCGGTTAATCGACTGGAATTAGAGTTAAATCGTCAAATTTGTCGTAAAATAAACCTGTACAAGTCTGAAATGGTAAAAACAGGGGTTCATTCATTGTTGTTGGCAAGTTTTGAGACGATTATAGTGTATTTATTAATTCCAAGCGCAATAGAATCAATTTATCGTTGTTTTAGAAATGAAACCAGCTGTTTTAGGCAAAATCTGCTAGTTTTCTTGCCAGGAACTCTTGTTTTGTAACTAATAATGTGAGACTTTTACTATTTAATGCAACAGAATAAAGAAAATCCGATAAATCGACTGGAGTTAGACTTAAATCATCAAATTTGACGTGAAATGAAGCTGTACACGTCTGAAATGGTAAAAAAGGGGTTTATTCATTGTTCTTGGCAAGATTTGTGACGATTATAGTGTATTTATTAATTCCAAATGCAATGGAATCAATTTATCGCTGCTTTAGAAATGAAACGAGCTCTTTTAGGCAAAAGCTACAAGCTTTCTTGCCAGGAACTCTTGTTTTGTACCTAATAATGTGAGACTTTTACTATTTAATGAGACAGACTAGAGAAAAACCTGCCAATCGACTAAATTAGAGTTAAATCGTCCAACTGTTTGAGAAATAAAGATGTACACGTCTCAAATGGTAAAATCGGGCGTGTATTCATTGCTCTTGACAAGTTTTGGAACGATTACAGTGTATTTATTAATTCCAAACGCAATTTAACGTATTTGTATGTATTTTTAATATCAATTTGACGTTCTAGCACCGGCGAATCTAAATATTTTTGTCAATTTATCCCGGCGCATCCGCCATTTTACAATATTACGATAATATAATTTTGCATTTAAAATCAGCTTTATTTCTAAACAGAAACTATTCCTATGTACTTTATAATGTAAGACTGTTACTATTTAATGCTACAGAATAAAGAAAAACCGGCTAATGGACTGAAATTAGAGTTAAATCGTCAAATTTTTGAAAAATAAGGCTGTACACGTCTGAAATGGTAAAAACAGGGGTTTATTCAATGTTCTTGGCAAGTTTTGAGACGATTATAGTGCATTTATTAATTCCAAACGCAATGGAATCAATTTATCGCTGTTTTAGAAATGAAACTAGCTGTTTTAGGCAAAATCTGATAGTTTTCTTGCCAGGAACTCTTGTTTTGTAACTAATAATGTGAGACTTTTATTATTTAATGCTACAGAATAACGAAAAACCGTAAAATCGACTGGAATTAGACTTAAATCGTCAAATTTGACGTGAAATGAAGCTGTACACGTCTGAAATGGTAAAAACAGGGGCTTATTCATAGTTCTTGGCAAGTTTTGAGACGATTATAGTGTATTTATTAATTCCAAACGCAATGGAATCAATTTATCGCTGTTTTAGAAATGAAACGAGTTCTTTTAGGCAAAATCTGCTAGTTTTCTTGCCAGGAACTCTTGTTTTGTACCTAATAATGTAAGACTTTAACTATTTAATGCTACAGAATAAAGAAAAACCGATAAATTGACTGGAATTAGACTTAAATCGTCAACTTAGACGTGAAATGGAGCTGTACACGTCTGAAATGGTAAAAAAAGGGGTTTATTCATAGTTCTTGGCAAGTTTTGAGACGATTATAGTGTATTTATTAATTCCAAACGCAATGGAATCGATTTATCGCTGCTTTAGAAATGAAACGAGCTCTTTTAGGCAAAAGCTACAAGTTTTCTTGCCAGGAACTCTTGTTTTGTACCTAATAATGTAAGACTTTTACTATTTAATGCTACAGAATAAAGAAAAACTGGTTAATCGACTGGAATTAGAGTTAAATTGTCAAATTTGTCGTGAAATGAACCTGTACAAGTCTGAAATGGTAAAAACAGGGGTTTATTCATTGTTGTTGGCAAGTATTGAGACGATTATAGTGTATTTATTAATTCCAAACGCAATGGAATCAATTTATCGCTGTTTTAGAAATGAAACGAGCTCTTTTAGGCAAAATCTGCTAGTTTTCTTGCCAGGAACTCTTGTTTTGTACCTAATAATGTAAGACTTTTACTATTTAATGCTACAGAATAAAGAAAAACCGGTTAATCGACTGGAATTAGAGTTAAATCGTCAAATTTGTCGTAAAATAAACCTGTACAAGTCTGAAATGGTAAAAACAGGGGTTCATTCATTGTTCTTGGCAAGTTTTGAGACGATTATAGTGTATTTATTAATTCCAAGCGCAATAGAATCAATTTATCGTTGTTTTAGAAATGAAACCAGCTGTTTTAGGCAAAATCTGCTAGTTTTCTTGCCAGGAACTCTTGTTTTGTAACTAATAATGTGAGACTTTTACTATTTAATGCAACAGAATAAAGAAAATCCGATAAATCGACTGGAGTTAGACTTAAATCATCAAATTTGACGTGAAATGAAGCTGTACACGTCTGAAATGGTAAAAAAGGGGTTTATTCATTGTTCTTGGCAAGATTTGTGACGATTATAGTGTATTTATTAATTCCAAATGCAATGGAATCAATTTATCGCTGCTTTAGAAATGAAACGAGCTCTTTTAGGCAAAAGCTACAAGCTTTCTTGCCAGGAACTCTTGTTTTGTACCTAATAATGTGAGACTTTTACTATTTAATGAGACAGACTAGAGAAAAACCTGCCAATCGACTAAATTAGAGTTAAATCGTCCAACTGTTTGAGAAATAAAGATGTACACGTCTCAAATGGTAAAATCGGGCGTGTATTCATTGCTCTTGACAAGTTTTGGAACGATTACAGTGTATTTATTAATTCCAAACGCAATTTAACGTATTTGTATGTATTTTTAATATCAATTTGACGTTCTAGCACCGGCGAATCTAAATATTTTTGTCAATTTATCCCGGCGCATCCGCCATTTTACAATATTACGATAATATAATTTTGCATTTAAAATCAGCTTTATTTCTAAACAGAAACTATTCCTATGTACTTTATAATGTAAGACTGTTACTATTTAATGCTACAGAATAAAGAAAAACCGGCTAATGGACTGAAATTAGAGTTAAATCGTCAAATTTTTGAAAAATAAGGCTGTACACGTCTGAAATGGTAAAAACAGGGGTTTATTCAATGTTCTTGGCAAGTTTTGAGACGATTATAGTGCATTTATTAATTCCAAACGCAATGGAATCAATTTATCGCTGTTTTAGAAATGAAACTAGCTGTTTTAGGCAAAATCTGATAGTTTTCTTGCCAGGAACTCTTGTTTTGTAACTAATAATGTGAGACTTTTATTATTTAATGCTACAGAATAACGAAAAACCGTAAAATCGACTGGAATTAGACTTAAATCGTCAAATTTGACGTGAAATGAAGCTGTACACGTCTGAAATGGTAAAAACAGGGGCTTATTCATAGTTCTTGGCAAGTTTTGAGACGATTATAGTGTATTTATTAATTCCAAACGCAATGGAATCAATTTATCGCTGTTTTAGAAATGAAACGAGTTCTTTTAGGCAAAATCTGCTAGTTTTCTTGCCAGGAACTCTTGTTTTGTACCTAATAATGTAAGACTTTAACTATTTAATGCTACAGAATAAAGAAAAACCGATAAATTGACTGGAATTAGACTTAAATCGTCAACTTAGACGTGAAATGGAGCTGTACACGTCTGAAATGGTAAAAAAAGGGGTTTATTCATAGTTCTTGGCAAGTTTTGAGACGATTATAGTGTATTTATTAATTCCAAACGCAATGGAATCGATTTATCGCTGCTTTAGAAATGAAACGAGCTCTTTTAGGCAAAAGCTACAAGTTTTCTTGCCAGGAACTCTTGTTTTGTACCTAATAATGTAAGACTTTTACTATTTAATGCTACAGAATAAAGAAAAACTGGTTAATCGACTGGAATTAGAGTTAAATTGTCAAATTTGTCGTGAAATGAACCTGTACAAGTCTGAAATGGTAAAAACAGGGGTTTATTCATTGTTGTTGGCAAGTATTGAGACGATTATAGTGTATTTATTAATTCCAAACGCAATGGAATCAATTTATCGCTGTTTTAGAAATGAAACGAGCTCTTTTAGGCAAAATCTGCTAGTTTTCTTGCCAGGAACTCTTGTTTTGTACCTAATAATGTAAGACTTTTACTATTTAATGCTACAGAATAAAGAAAAACCGGTTAATCGACTGGAATTAGAGTTAAATCGTCAAATTTGTCGTAAAATAAACCTGTACAAGTCTGAAATGGTAAAAACAGGGGTTCATTCATTGTTCTTGGCAAGTTTTGAGACGATTATAGTGTATTTATTAATTCCAAGCGCAATAGAATCAATTTATCGTTGTTTTAGAAATGAAACCAGCTGTTTTAGGCAAAATCTGCTAGTTTTCTTGCCAGGAACTCTTGTTTTGTAACTAATAATGTGAGACTTTTACTATTTAATGCAACAGAATAAAGAAAATCCGATAAATCGACTGGAGTTAGACTTAAATCATCAAATTTGACGTGAAATGAAGCTGTACACGTCTGAAATGGTAAAAAAGGGGTTTATTCATAGTTCTTGGCAAGTTTTGAGACGATTATAGTGTATTTATTAATTCCAAACGCAATGGAATCAATTTATCGCTGCTTTAGAAATGAAACGAGCTCTTTTAGGCAAAATCTGCTAGTTCTCTTGCCAGGAACTCTTGTTTTGTACCTAATAATGTAAGACTTTTACTATTTAATGAGACAGACTAGAGAAAAAACTGCTAATCAACTAAGTTAGAGTTAAATCGTCCAACTGTTAGAGAAATAAAGATGTACACGTCTCAAATAGTAAAATCGGGCGTGTATTCATTGCTCTTGACAAGTTTTGGAACGATTACAGTGTATTTATTAATTCCAAATGCAATGGAATCAATTTATCGCTGTTTTAGAAATGAAACGGGCTCTTTTAGGCAGAATCTGCTAGTTTTCTTGCCAGGAACTCTTGTTTTGTACCTAATAATCTAAGACTTTTACTATCTAATGCTACAGAATAAAGAAAAACCGATAAATCGACTGGAATTAAACTTAAATCGTCAAATTTGACGTGAAATAAACCTGTACAAGTCTGAAATGGTAAAAACAGGGGCTTATTCATTGCTCTTGACAAGTTTTGGAACGATTACAGTGTATTTATTAATTCCAAATGCAATGGAATCAATTTATCGCTGTTTTAGAAATGAAACGAGCTCTTTTAGGCAAAATCTGCTAGTTTTCTTGCCAGGAACTCTTGTTTTGTACCTAATAATGTAAGACTTTTACTATTTAATGCTACAGAATAAAGAAAAACCGGTTAATCGACTGGAATTAGAGTTAAATCGTCAAATTTGTCGTAAAATAAACCTGTACAAGTCTGAAATGGTAAAAACAGGGGTTCATTCATTGTTGTTGGCAAGTTTTGAGACGATTATAGTGTATTTATTAATTCCAAGCGCAATAGAATCAATTTATCGTTGTTTTAGAAATGAAACCAGCTGTTTTAGGCAAAATCTGCTAGTTTTCTTGCCAGGAACTCTTGTTTTGTAACTAATAATGTGAGACTTTTACTATTTAATGCAACAGAATAAAGAAAATCCGATAAATCGACTGGAGTTAGACTTAAATCATCAAATTTGACGTGAAATGAAGCTGTACACGTCTGAAATGGTAAAAAAGGGGTTTATTCATTGTTCTTGGCAAGATTTGTGACGATTATAGTGTATTTATTAATTCCAAATGCAATGGAATCAATTTATCGCTGCTTTAGAAATGAAACGAGCTCTTTTAGGCAAAAGCTACAAGCTTTCTTGCCAGGAACTCTTGTTTTGTACCTAATAATGTGAGACTTTTACTATTTAATGAGACAGACTAGAGAAAAACCTGCCAATCGACTAAATTAGAGTTAAATCGTCCAACTGTTTGAGAAATAAAGATGTACACGTCTCAAATGGTAAAATCGGGCGTGTATTCATTGCTCTTGACAAGTTTTGGAACGATTACAGTGTATTTATTAATTCCAAACGCAATTTAACGTATTTGTATGTATTTTTAATATCAATTTGACGTTCTAGCACCGGCGAATCTAAATATTTTTGTCAATTTATCCCGGCGCATCCGCCATTTTACAATATTACGATAATATAATTTTGCATTTAAAATCAGCTTTATTTCTCAACAGAAACTATTCCTATGTACTTTATAATGTAAGACTGTTACTATTTAATGCTACAGAATAAAGAAAAACCGGCTAATGGACTGAAATTAGAGTTAAATCGTCAAATTTTTGAAAAATAAGGCTGTACACGTCTGAAATGGTAAAAACAGGGGTTTATTCAATGTTCTTGGCAAGTTTTGAGACGATTATAGTGCATTTATTAATTCCAAACGCAATGGAATCAATTTATCGCTGTTTTAGAAATGAAACTAGCTGTTTTAGGCAAAATCTGATAGTTTTCTTGCCAGGAACTCTTGTTTTGTAACTAATAATCTGAGACTTTTATTATTTAATGCTACAGAATAACGAAAAACCGTAAAATCGACTGGAATTAGACTTAAATCGTCAAATTTGACGTGAAATGAAGCTGTACACGTCTGAAATGGTAAAAACAGGGGCTTATTCATAGTTCTTGGCAAGTTTTGAGACGATTATAGTGTATTTATTAATTCCAAACGCAATGGAATCAATTTATCGCTGTTTTAGAAATGAAACGAGTTCTTTTAGGCAAAATCTGCTAGTTTTCTTGCCAGGAACTCTTGTTTTGTACCTAATAATGTAAGACTTTAACTATTTAATGCTACAGAATAAAGAAAAACCGATAAATTGACTGGAATTAGACTTAAATCGTCAACTTAGACGTGAAATGGAGCTGTACACGTCTGAAATGGTAAAAAAAGGGGTTTATTCATAGTTCTTGGCAAGTTTTGAGACGATTATAGTGTATTTATTAATTCCAAACGCAATGGAATCGATTTATCGCTGCTTTAGAAATGAAACGAGCTCTTTTAGGCAAAAGCTACAAGTTTTCTTGCCAGGAACTCTTGTTTTGTACCTAATAATGTAAGACTTTTACTATTTAATGCTACAGAATAAAGAAAAACTGGTTAATCGACTGGAATTAGAGTTAAATTGTCAAATTTGTCGTGAAATGAACCTGTACAAGTCTGAAATGGTAAAAACAGGGGTTTATTCATTGTTGTTGGCAAGTATTGAGACGATTATAGTGTATTTATTAATTCCAAACGCAATGGAATCAATTTATCGTTGTTTTAGAAATGAAACGAGCTGTTTTAGGCAAAATCTGCTAGTTTTCTTGCCAGGAACTCTTGTTTTGTACCTAATAATGTAAGACTTTTACTATTTAATGCTACAGAATAAAGAAAAACCGGTTAATCGACTGGAATTAGAGTTAAATCGTCAAATTTGTCGTAAAATAAACCTGTACAAGTCTGAAATGGTAAAAACAGGGGTTCATTCATTGTTCTTGGCAAGTTTTGAGACGATTATAGTGTATTTATTAATTCCAAGCGCAATAGAATCAATTTATCGTTGTTTTAGAAATGAAACCAGCTGTTTTAGGCAAAATCTGCTAGTTTTCTTGCCAGGAACTCTTGTTTTGTAACTAATAATGTGAGACTTTTACTATTTAATGCAACAGAATAAAGAAAATCCGATAAATCGACTGGAGTTAGACTTAAATCATCAAATTTGACGTGAAATGAAGCTGTACACGTCTGAAATGGTAAAAAAGGGGTTTATTCATAGTTCTTGGCAAGTTTTGAGACGATTATAGTGTATTTATTAATTCCAAACGCAATGGAATCAATTTATCGCTGCTTTAGAAATGAAACGAGCTCTTTTAGGCAAAATCTGCTAGTTCTCTTGCCAGGAACTCTTGTTTTGTACCTAATAATGTAAGACTTTTACTATTTAATGAGACAGACTAGAGAAAAAACTGCTAATCAACTAAGTTAGAGTTAAATCGTCCAACTGTTAGAGAAATAAAGATGTACACGTCTCAAATAGTAAAATCGGGCGTGTATTCATTGCTCTTGACAAGTTTTGGAACGATTACAGTGTATTTATTAATTCCAAATGCAATGGAATCAATTTATCGCTGTTTTAGAAATGAAACGGGCTCTTTTAGGCAAAATCTGCTAGTTTTCTTGCCAGGAACTCTTGTTTTGTACCTAATAATCTAAGACTTTTACTATCTAATGCTACAGAACAAAGAAAAACCGGTTAATCGACTGGAATTAGAGTTAAATCGTCAAATTTGTCGTGAAATAAACCTGTACAAGTCTGAAATGGTAAAAACAGGGGTTTATTCATTGTTCTTGGCAAGATTTGTGACGATTATAGTGTATTTATTAATTCCAAACGCAATGGAATCAATTTATCGCTGTTTTAGAAATGAAACGAGCTCTTTTAGGCAAAATCTGCTAGTTTTCTTGCCAGGAACTCTTGTTTTGTACCTAATAATGTAAGACTTTCACTATTTAATGCTACAGAATAAAGAAAAACCGGTTAATCGATTGGAATTAGAATTAAATCGTCAAATTTGTCGTGAAATGAACCTGTACAAGTCTGAAATGGTAAAAACAGGGGTTTATTCATTGTTCTTGGCAAGATTTGTGACGATTATAGTGTATTTATTAATTCCAAATGCAATGGAATCAATTTATCGCTGCTTTAGAAATGAAACGAGCTCTTTTAGGCAAAAGCTACAAGCTTTCTTGCCAGGAACTCTTGTTTTGTACCTAATAATGTGAGACTTTTACTATTTAATGAGACAGACTAGAGAAAAACCTGCCAATCGACTAAATTAGAGTTAAATCGTCCAACTGTTTGAGAAATAAAGATGTACACGTCTCAAATGGTAAAATCGGGCGTGTATTCATTGCTCTTGACAAGTTTTGGAACGATTACAGTGTATTTATTAATTCCAAACGCAATTTAACGTATTTGTATGTATTTTTAATATCAATTTGACGTTCTAGCACCGGCGAATCTAAATATTTTTGTCAATTTATCCCGGCGCATCCGCCATTTTACAATATTACGATAATATAATTTTGCATTTAAAATCAGCTTTATTTCTAAACAGAAACTATTCCTATGTACTTTATAATGTAAGACTGTTACTATTTAATGCTACAGAATAAAGAAAAACCGGCTAATGGACTGAAATTAGAGTTAAATCGTCAAATTTTTGAAAAATAAGGCTGTACACGTCTGAAATGGTAAAAACAGGGGTTTATTCAATGTTCTTGGCAAGTTTTGAGACGATTATAGTGCATTTATTAATTCCAAACGCAATGCAATCAATTTATCGCTGTTTTAGAAATGAAACTAGCTGTTTTAGGCAAAATCTGATAGTTTTCTTGCCAGGAACTCTTGTTTTGTAACTAATAATGTGAGACTTTTATTATTTAATGCTACAGAATAACGAAAAACCGTAAAATCGACTGGAATTAGACTTAAATCGTCAAATTTGACGTGAAATGAAGCTGTACACGTCTGAAATGGTAAAAACAGGGGCTTATTCATAGTTCTTGGCAAGTTTTGAGACGATTATAGTGTATTTATTAATTCCAAACGCAATGGAATCAATTTATCGCTGTTTTAGAAATGAAACGAGTTCTTTTAGGCAAAATCTGCTAGTTTTCTTGCCAGGAACTCTTGTTTTGTACCTAATAATGTAAGACTTTAACTATTTAATGCTACAGAATAAAGAAAAACCGATAAATTGACTGGAATTAGACTTAAATCGTCAACTTAGACGTGAAATGGAGCTGTACACGTCTGAAATGGTAAAAAAAGGGGTTTATTCATAGTTCTTGGCAAGTTTTGAGACGATTATAGTGTATTTATTAATTCCAAACGCAATGGAATCGATTTATCGCTGCTTTAGAAATGAAACGAGCTCTTTTAGGCAAAAGCTACAAGTTTTCTTGCCAGGAACTCTTGTTTTGTACCTAATAATGTAAGACTTTTACTATTTAATGCTACAGAATAAAGAAAAACTGGTTAATCGACTGGAATTAGAGTTAAATTGTCAAATTTGTCGTGAAATGAACCTGTACAAGTCTGAAATGGTAAAAACAGGGGTTTATTCATTGTTGTTGGCAAGTATTGAGACGATTATAGTGTATTTATTAATTCCAAACGCAATGGAATCAATTTATCGTTGTTTTAGAAATGAAACGAGCTGTTTTAGGCAAAATCTGCTAGTTTTCTTGCCAGGAACTCTTGTTTTGTAACTAATAATGTGAGACTTTTACTATTTAATGCTACAGAATAAAGAAAATCCGATAAATGGACTGGAATTAGACTTAAATCGTCAAATTTGAAGTGAAATGAAGCTGTACACGTCTGAAATGGTAAAAGCAGGGGCTTATTCATAGTTCTTGGCAAGTTTTGAGACGATTATAGTGAATTTATTAATTCCAAACGCAATGGAATCAATTTATCGCTGTTTTAGAAATGAAACGAGCTCTTTTAGGCAAAATCTGCTAGTTTTCTTGCCAGGAACTCTTGTTTTGTACCTAATAATGTAAGACTTTTACTATTTAATGCTACAGAATAAAGAAAAACCGGTTAATCGACTGGAATTACAGTTAAATCGTCAAATTTGTCGTGAAATGAACCTGTACAAGTCTGAAATGGTAAAAACAGGGGTTCATTCATTGTTCTTGGCAAGTTTTGAGACGATTATAGTGTATTTATTAATTCCAAACGCAATAGAATCAATTTATCGTTGTTTTAGAAATGAAACCAGCTGTTTTAGGCAAAATCTGCTAGTTTTCTTGCCAGGAACTCTTGTTTTGTAACTAATAATATGAGACTTTTACTATTTAATGCAACAGAATAAAGAAAATTCGATAAATCGACTGGAATTAGACTTAAATCGTCAAATTTGAAGTGAAATGATGCTGTACACGTCTGAAATGGTAAAAACAGGGGCTTATTCATAGTTCTTGGCAAGTTTTGAGACGATTATAGTGTATTTATTAATTCCAAACGCAATGGAATCAATTTATCGCTGTTTTAGACATGAAACGAGCTCTTTTAGGCAAAATGTGCTAGTTTTCTTGCCAGGAACTCTTGTTTTGTAACTAATAATGTAAGACTTTTACTATTTAATGCTACAGAATAAAGAAAAACCGGTTAATCGACTGGAATTACAGTTAAATCGTCAAATTTGTCGTGAAATGAACCTGTACAAGTCTGAAATGGTAAAAACAGGGGTTCATTCATTGTTCTTGGCAAGTTTTGAGACGATTATAGTGTATTTATTAATTCCAAACGCAATGGAATCAATTTATCGCTGTTTTAGACATGAAACGAGCTCTTTTAGGCAAAATGTGCTAGTTTTCTTGCCAGGAACTCTTGTTTTGTACCTAATAATCTAAGACTTTTACTATCTAATGCTACAGAACAAAGAAAAACCGGTTAATCGACTGGAATTAGAGTTAAATCGTCAAATTTGTCGTGAAATAAACCTGTACAAGTCTGAAATGGTAAAAACAGGGGTTTATTCATTGTTCTTGGCAAGATTTGTGACGATTATAGTGTATTTATTAATTCCAAACGCAATGGAATCAATTTATCGCTGTTTTAGAAATGAAACGAGCTCTTTTAGGCAAAATCTGCTAGTTTTCTTGCCAGGAACTCTTGTTTTGTACCTAATAATGTAAGACTTTCACTATTTAATGCTACAGAATAAAGAAAAACCGGTTAATCGATTGGAATTAGAATTAAATCGTCAAATTTGTCGTGAAATGAACCTGTACAAGTCTGAAATGGTAAAAACAGGGGTTTATTCATTGTTCTTGGCAAGATTTGTGACGATTATAGTGTATTTATTAATTCCAAATGCAATGGAATCAATTTATCGCTGCTTTAGAAATGAAACGAGCTCTTTTAGGCAAAAGCTACAAGCTTTCTTGCCAGGAACTCTTGTTTTGTACCTAATAATGTGAGACTTTTACTATTTAATGAGACAGACTAGAGAAAAACCTGCCAATCGACTAAATTAGAGTTAAATCGTCCAACTGTTTGAGAAATAAAGATGTACACGTCTCAAATGGTAAAATCGGGCGTGTATTCATTGCTCTTGACAAGTTTTGGAACGATTACAGTGTATTTATTAATTCCAAACGCAATTTAACGTATTTGTATGTATTTTTAATATCAATTTGACGTTCTAGCACCGGCGAATCTAAATATTTTTGTCAATTTATCCCGGCGCATCCGCCATTTTACAATATTACGATAATATAATTTTGCATTTAAAATCAGCTTTATTTCTAAACAGAAACTATTCCTATGTACTTTATAATGTAAGACTGTTACTATTTAATGCTACAGAATAAAGAAAAACCGGCTAATGGACTGAAATTAGAGTTAAATCGTCAAATTTTTGAAAAATAAGGCTGTACACGTCTGAAATGGTAAAAACAGGGGTTTATTCAATGTTCTTGGCAAGTTTTGAGACGATTATAGTGCATTTATTAATTCCAAACGCAATGCAATCAATTTATCGCTGTTTTAGAAATGAAACTAGCTGTTTTAGGCAAAATCTGATAGTTTTCTTGCCAGGAACTCTTGTTTTGTAACTAATAATGTGAGACTTTTATTATTTAATGCTACAGAATAACGAAAAACCGTAAAATCGACTGGAATTAGACTTAAATCGTCAAATTTGACGTGAAATGAAGCTGTACACGTCTGAAATGGTAAAAACAGGGGCTTATTCATAGTTCTTGGCAAGTTTTGAGACGATTATAGTGTATTTATTAATTCCAAACGAAATGGAATCAATTTATCGCTGTTTTAGAAATGAAACGAGTTCTTTTAGGCAAAATCTGCTAGTTTTCTTGCCAGGAACTCTTGTTTTGTACCTAATAATGTAAGACTTTAACTATTTAATGCTACAGAATAAAGAAAAACCGATAAATTGACTGGAATTAGACTTAAATCGTCAACTTAGACGTGAAATGGAGCTGTACACGTCTGAAATGGTAAAAAAAGGGGTTTATTCATAGTTCTTGGCAAGTTTTGAGACGATTATAGTGTATTTATTAATTCCAAACGCAATGGAATCGATTTATCGCTGCTTTAGAAATGAAACGAGCTCTTTTAGGCAAAAGCTACAAGTTTTCTTGCCAGGAACTCTTGTTTTGTACCTAATAATGTAAGACTTTTACTATTTAATGCTACAGAATAAAGAAAAACTGGTTAATCGACTGGAATTAGAGTTAAATTGTCAAATTTGTCGTGAAATGAACCTGTACAAGTCTGAAATGGTAAAAACAGGGGTTTATTCATTGTTGTTGGCAAGTATTGAGACGATTATAGTGTATTTATTAATTCCAAACGCAATGGAATCAATTTATCGTTGTTTTAGAAATGAAACGAGCTGTTTTAGGCAAAATCTGCTAGTTTTCTTGCCAGGAACTCTTGTTTTGTAACTAATAATGTGAGACTTTTACTATTTAATGCTACAGAATAAAGAAAATCCGATAAATGGACTGGAATTAGACTTAAATCGTCAAATTTGAAGTGAAATGAAGCTGTACACGTCTGAAATGGTAAAAGCAGGGGCTTATTCATAGTTCTTGGCAAGTTTTGAGACGATTATAGTGAATTTATTAATTCCAAACGCAATGGAATCCATTTATTGCTGTTTTAGAAATGAAACGAGCTCTTTTTAGGCAAAATCTGCAAGTTTTCTTGCCAGGAACTCTTGTTTTGTACCTAATAATGTGAGACTTTTACTATTTAATGCTACAGAATAAAGAAAAACCGATAAATCGACTGGAATTAGACTTAAATCGTCAAATTTGACGTGAAATAAGCCTGTACAAGTCTGAAATGGTAAAAACAAGGGTTTATTCATTGTTCTTGGCAAGATTTGTGACGATTATAGTGTATTTATTAATTCCAAACGCAATGGAATCAATTTATCGCTGTTTTAGAAATGAAACGAGCTCTTTTAGGCAAAATCTGCTAGTTTTCTTGCCAGGAACTCTTGTTTTGTACCTAATAATGTAAGACTTTTACTATTTAATGCTACAGAATAAAGAAAAACCGGTTAATCGACTGGAATTACAGTTAAATCGTCAAATTTGTCGTGAAATGAACCTGTACAAGTCTGAAATGGTAAAAACAGGGGTTCATTCATTGTTCTTGGCAAGTTTTGAGACGATTATAGTGTATTTATTAATTCCAAACGCAATAGATTCAATTTATCGTTGTTTTAGAAATGAAACCAGCTGTTTTAGGCAAAATCTGCTAGTTTTCTTGCCAGGAACTCTTGTTTTGTAACTAATAATATGAGACTTTTACTATTTAATGCAACAGAATAAAGAAAATTCGATAAATCGACTGGAATTAGACTTAAATCGTCAAATTTGAAGTGAAATGATGCTGTACACGTCTGAAATGGTAAAAACAGGGGCTTATTCATAGTTCTTGGCAAGTTTTGAGACGATTATAGTGTATTTATTAATTCCAAACGCAATGGAATCAATTTATCGCTGTTTTAGACATGAAACGAGCTCTTTTAGGCAAAATGTGCTAGTTTTCTTGCCAGGAACTCTTGTTTTGTACCTAATAATGTCAGACTTTTACTATTTAATGCTACAGAATAAAGAAAAACCGGTTAATCGACTGGAATTAGTGTTAAATCGTCAAATTTGTCGTGAAATGAACCTGTACAAGTCTGAAAGGGTAAAAACAGGGGTTTATTCATTGTTCTTGGCAAGTTTTGAGACGATTATAGTGAATTTATTAATTCCAAACGCAATGGAATCGATTTATCGCTGTTTTAGAAATGAAACGAGCTCTTTTAGGCAAAATCTGCTAGTTTTCTTGCCAGGAACTCTTGTTTTGTACCTAATAATGTAAGACTTTTACTATTTAATGAGACAGACTAGAGAAAAACCTGCCAATCGACTAAATTAGAGTTAAATCGTCCAACTGTTTGAGAAATAAAGATGTACACGTCTCAAATGGTAAAATCGGGCGTGTATTCATTGCTCTTGACAAGTTTTGGAACGATTACAGTGTATTTATTAATTCCAAACGCAATGGAATCAATTTATCGCTGTTTTAGAAATGAAACGAGCTCTTTTAGGCAAAATCTGCTAGTTTTCTTGCCAGGAACTCTTGTTTTGTACCTAATAATGTAAGACTTTTACTATTTAATGCTACAGAATAAAGAAAAACCGGTTAATCGACTGGAATGAAACTTAAATCATCAAATTTGACGTGAAATGAAGCTGTACACGTCTGAAATGGTAAAAACAGAGGTTTATTCATTGTTCTTGGCAAGATTTGTGACGATTATAGTGTATTTATTAATTCCAAACGCAATGGAATCAATTTATCGCTGTTATAGAAATGAAACGAGCTCTTTTAGGCAAAATCTGCTAGTTTTCTTGCCAGGAACTCTTGTTTTGTACCTAACAATGTAAGACTTTTACTATTTAATGCTACAGAATAAAGAAAAACCGGTTAATCGACTGGAATTAGAGTTAAATCGTCAAATTTGTCGTGAAATGAACCTGTACAAGTCTGAAATGGTAAAAACAGGGGTTTATTCATTGTTCTTGGCAAATTTTGAAACGATTATAGTGTATTTATTAATTCCAAACGCAATGGAATCAATTTATCGCTGCTTTAGAAATAAAACGAGCTCTTTTAGGCAAAATCTGCTAGTTTTCTTGCCAGGAACTCTTGTTTTGTACCTAATAATGTAAGACTTTAACTATTTAATGCTACAGAATAAAGAAAAACCGATAAATTGACTGGAATTAGACTTAAATCGTCAAATTTGACGTGAAATGAAGCTGTACAAGTCTGAAATGGTAAAGACAGGGGTTTATTCATTGTTCTTGGCAAGATTTGTGACGATTATAGTGTATTTATTAATTCCAAACGCAATGGAATCGATTTATCGCTGCTTTAGAAATGAAACGAGCTCTTTTAGGCAAAAGCTACAAGTTTTCTTGCCAGGAACTCTTGTTTTGTACCTAATAGTGTAAGACTTTTACTATTTAATGCTACAGAATAAAGAAAAACCGGTTAATCGACTGGAATTAGAGTTAAATCGTCAAATGTGTCGTGAAATGAACCTGTACAAGTCTGAAATGGTAAAGACAGGGGCTTATTCATTGTTCTTGGCAAGATTTGTGACGATTATAGTGTATTTATTAATTCCAAATGCAATGGAATCAATTTATCGCTGCTTTAGAAATGAAACGAGCTCTTTTAGGCAAAAGCTACAAGCTTTCTTGCCAGGAACTCTTGTTTTGTACCTAATAATGTAAGACTTTTACTATTTAATGAGACAGACTAGAGAAAAACCTGCCAATCGACTATATTAGAGTTAAATCGTCCAACTGTTTGAGAAATAAAGATGTACACGTCTCAAATGGTAAAATCGGGCGTGTATTCATTGCTCTTGACAAGTTTTGAAACGATTACAGTGTATTTATTAATTCCAAACGCAATGGAATCAATTTATCGCTGTTTTAGAAATGAAACGGGCTCTTTTAGGCAAAATCTGCTAGTTTTCTTGCCAGAAACTCTTGTTTTGTACCTAATAATGTAAGACTTTTACTATCTAATGCTACAGAACAAAGAAAAACCGGTTAATCGACTGGAATTAGAGTTAGATCGTCAAATTTGTCGTGAAATAAACCTGTACAAGTCTGAAATGGTAAAAACAGGGGTTTATTCATTGTTCTTGGCAAGATTTGTGACTATTATAGTGTATTTATTAATTCCAAACGCAATGGAATCAATTTATCGCTGTTTTAGAAATGAAACGAGCTCTTTTAGGCAAAATCTGCTAGTTTTCTTGCCAGGAACTCTTGTTTTGTACCTAATGATGTAAGACTTTTACTATTTAATGCTACAGAATAAAGAAAAACCGGTTAATCGACTGGAATTAGAGTTAAATCGTCAAATTTGTCGTGAAATGAACCTGTACAAGTCTGAAATGGTAAAAACAGGGGTTTATTCATGGTTCTTGGCAAGTTTTGAAACGATTATAGTGTATTTATTAATTCCAAACGCAATGGAATCAATTTATCGTTGTTTTAGAAATGAAACGAGCTGTTTTAGGCAAAATCTGCAAGTTTTCTTGCCAGGAACTCTTGTTTTGTACCTAATAATGTGAGACTTTTACTATTTAATGCTACAGAATAAAGAAAAACCGATAAATCGACTGGAATTAGACTTAAATCGTCAAATTTGACGTGAAATGAAGCTGTACATGTCTGAAATGGTAAAAACAGGGGTTTATTCAATGTTCTTGGCAAGTTTTGAGGCGATTATAGTGTATTTATTAATTCCAAACGCAATGGATTCAATTTATCGCTGTTTTAAAAATGAAACGAGCTGTTTTAGGCAAAAGCTACAAGCTTTCTTGCCAGGAACTCTTGTTTTGTACCTAATAATGTGAGACTTTTACTATTTAATGAGACAGACTAGAGAAAAACCTGCCAATCGACTAAATTAGAGTTAAATCGTCCAACTGTTTGAGAAATAAAGATGTACACGTCTCAAATGGTAAAATCGGGCGTGTATTCATAGTTCTTGGCAAGTTTTGAGACGATTTCATCAATTTATCGCTGTTTTAGAAATGAAACGAGCTCTTTTAGGCAAAATCTGCTTGTTTTCTTGCCAGGAACTCTTGTTTTGTACCTAATGATGTAAGACTTTTACTATTTAATGCTACAGAATAAAGAAAAACCGGTTAATCGACTGGAATTAGAGTTAAATCGTCAAATTTGTCGTGAAATGAACCTGTACAAGTCTGAAATGGTAAAAACAGGGGTTTATTCATGGTTCTTGGCAAGTTTTGAAACGATTATAGTGTATTTATTAATTCCAAACGCAATGGAATCAATTTATCGCTTCTTTAGAAATGAAACGAGCTCTTTTAGGCAAAATCTGCTAGTTTTCTTGCCAGGAACTCTTGTTTTGTAACTAATAATGTGAGACTTTTACTATTTAATGCTACAGAATAAAGAAAAACCGATAAATCGACTGGAATTATACTTAAATCGTCAAACTTGACGTGAAATGAAGCTGTACACGTCTGAAATGGTAAAAACAGGGGCTTATTCATAGTTCTTGGCAAGTTTTGAGACGATTATAGTGAATTTATTAATTCCAAACGCAATGGAATCCATTTATCGCTGTTTTAGAAATGAAACGAGCTCTTTTTAGGCAAAATCTGCAAGTTTTCTTGCCAGGAACTCTTGTTTTGTACCTAATAATGTGAGACTTTTACTATTTAATGCTACAGAATAAAGAAAAACCGATAAATCGACTGGAATTAGACTTAAATCGTCAAATTTGACGTGAAATGAAGCTGTACATGTCTGAAATGGTAAAAACAGGGGTTTATTCAATGTTCTTGGCAAGTTTTGAGGCGATTATAGTGTATTTATTAATTCCAAACGCAATGGATTCAATTTATCGCTGTTTTAAAAATGAAACGAGCTCTTTTTAGGCAAAATCTGCAAGTTTTCTTGCCCGGAACTCTTGTTTTGTACCTAATAATGTAACACTTTTACTATTTAATGAGACAGACTAGAGAAAAACCTGCCAATCGACTAAATTAGAGTTAAATTGTCCAACTGTTAGAGAAATAAAGATGTACACGTCTCAAATAGTAAAATCGGGCGTGTATTCATTGCTCTTGACAAGTTTTGGAACGATTACAGTGTATTTATTAATTCCAAACGCAATGGAATCAATTTATCGCTGCTTTAGAAATGAAACGAGCTCTTTTAGGCAAAAGCTACAAGCTTTCTTGCCAGGAACTTTTGTTTTGTAACTAATAAAGTGAGAAATTTACTATTTAATGCTACAGAATAAAGAAAAACCGATAAATCGACTGGAATTAGACTTAAATCGACAAATTTGACGTGAAATGAAGCTGTACACGTCTGAAATGGTAAAAACAGGGGTTTATTCATAGTTCTTGGCAAGTTTTGAGACGATTATATTGAATTTATTAATTCCAAACGCAATGGAATCCATTTATCGCTGTTTTAGAAATGAAACGAGCTCTTTTTAGGCAAAAACTGCTAGTTTTCTTGCCAGGAGCTCTTGTTTTGTACCTGATAATGTAAGACTTTTACTATTTAATGCTATAGAATAAAGAAAAACCGGTTAATCGACTGGAATTAGTGTTAAATCGTCAAATTTGTTGTGAAATGAACCTGTACAAGTCTGAAATGGTAAAAACAGGGGTTTATTCATTGTTCTTTTCAAGTTTTGAAACGATTATAGTGAATTTATTAATTCCAAACGCAATGGAATCAATTTATCGCTGTTTTAGAAATGAAACGAGCTGTTTTAGGCAAAATCTGCTAGTTTTCTTGCCAGGAACTTTTGTTTTGTAACTAATAAAGTGAGAAATTTACTATTTAATAGTACAGAATAAAGAAAAACCGATAAATCGACTGGAATTAGACTTAAATCGTCAAATTTGACGTGAAATGAAGCTGTACACGTCTGAAATGGTAAAAACAGGGGTTTATTCAACGTTCTTGGCAAGTTTTGAGACGATTATAGTGTATTTATTAATTCCAAACGCAATGGATTCAATTTATCGCTGTTTTAAAAATGAAACGAGCTGTTTTAGGCAAAATCTGCTAGTTTTCTTGCCAGGAACTCTTGTTTTGTAACTAATAATGTGAGACTTTTACTATTTAATGCTACAGAATAAAGAAAAACCGATAAATCGACTGGAATTAGACTTAAATCGTCAAATTTGACGTGAAATGAAGCTGTACACGTCTGAAATGGTAAAAACAGGGGTTTATTCATAGTTCTTGGCAAGTTTTGAGACGATTATAGTGTATTTATTAATTACAAACGCAATGGAATCAATTTATCGCTGTTTTAGAAATGAAACGAGCTCTTTTAGGCAAAAACTGCTAGTTTTCTTGCCAGGAGCTCTTGTTTTGTACCTGATAATGTAAGACTTTTACTATTTAATGCTACAGAATAAAGAAAAACCGATTAATCGACTGGAATTAGTGTTAAATCGTCAAATTTGTTGTGAAATGAACCTGTACAAGTCTGAAATGGTAAAAACAGGGGTTTATTCATTGTTCTTGGCAAGTTTTGAGACGATTATAGTGAATTTATTAATTCCAAACGCAATGGAATCAATTTATCGCTGTTTTAGAAATGAGACGAGCTGTTTTAGGCAAAATCTGCTAGTTTTCTTGCCAGGAACTTTTGTTTTGTAACTAATAATGTGAGAAATTTACTATTTAATGGTACAGAATAAAGAAAAACCGATAAATCGACTGGAATTAGACTTAAATCGTCAAATTTGACGTGAAATGAAGCTGTACACGTCTGAAATGGTAAAAACAGGGGTTTATTCAACGTTCTTGGCAAGTTTTGAGACGATTATAGTGTATTTATTAATTCCAAACGCAATGGATTCAATTTATCGCTGTTTTAAAAATGAAACGAGCTGTTTTAGGCAAAATCTGCCAGTTTTCTTGCCAGGAACTCTTGTTTTGTAACTAATAATGTGAGACTTTTACTATTTAATGCTACAGAATAAAGAAAAACCGATAAATCGACTGGAATTAGACTTAAATCGTCAAATTTGACGTGAAATGAAGCTGTACACGTCTGAAATGGTAAAAACAGGGGTTTATTCATAGTTCTTGGCAAGTTTTGAGACGATTATAGTGTATTTATTAATTCCAAACGCAATGGAATCAATTTATCGCTGTTTTAGAAATGAAACGAGCTCTTTTAGGCAAAAACTGCTAGTTTTCTTGCCAGGAGCTCTTGTTTTGTACCTGATAATGTAAGACTTTTACTATTTAATGCTACAGAATAAAGAAAAACCGATTAATCGACTGGAATTAGTGTTAAATCGTCAAATTTGTTGTGAAATGAACTTGTACAAGTCTGAAATGGTAAAAACAGGGGTTTATTCATTGTTCTTGGCAAGTTTTGAGACGATTATAGTGAATTTATTAATTCCAAACGCAATGGAATCCATTTATCGCTGTTTTAGAAATGAAACGAGCTCTTTTTAGGCAAAATCTGCAAGTTTTCTTGCCAGGAACTCTTGTTTTGTACCTAATAATGTGAGACTTTTACTATTTAATGCTACAGAATAAAGAAAAACCGATAAATCGACTGGAATTAGACTTAAATCGTCAAATTTGACGTGAAATGAAGCTGTACACGTCTGAAATGGTAAAAACAGGGGTTTATTCAACGTTCTTGGCAAGTTTTGAGACGATTATAGTGTATTTATTAATTCCAAACGCAATGGATTCAATTTATCGCTGTTTTAAAAATGAAACGAGCTGTTTTAGGCAAAATCTGCTAGTTTTCTTGCCAGGAACTCTTGTTTTGTAACTAATAATGTGAGACTTTTACTATTTAATGCTACAGAATAAAGAAAAACCGATAAATCGACTGGAATTAGACTTAAATCGTCAAATTTGACGTGAAATGAAGCTGTACACGTCTGAAATGGTAAAAACAGGGGTTTATTCATAGTTCTTGGCAAGTTTTGAGACGATTATAGTGTATTTATTAATTCCAAACGCAATGGAATCAATTTATCGCTGTTTTAGAAATGAAACGAGCTCTTTTAGGCAAAAACTGCTAGTTTTCTTGCCAGGAGCTCTTGTTTTGTACCTGATAATGTAAGACTTTTACTATTTAATGCTACAGAATAAAGAAAAACCGATTAATCGACTGGAATTAGTGTTAAATCGTCAAATTTGTTGTGAAATGAACCTGTACAAGTCTGAAATGGTAAAAACAGGGGTTTATTCATTGTTCTTGGCAAGTTTTGAGACGATTATAGTGAATTTATTAATTCCAAACGCAATGGAATCAATTTATCGCTGTTTTAGAAATGAGACGAGCTGTTTTAGGCAAAATCTGCTAGTTTTCTTGCCAGGAACTTTTGTTTTGTAACTAATAATGTGAGAAATTTACTATTTAATGGTACAGAATAAAGAAAAACCGATAAATCGACTGGAATTAGACTTAAATCGTCAAATTTGACGTGAAATGAAGCTGTACACGTCTGAAATGGTAAAAACAGGGGTTTATTCATAGTTCTTGGCAAGTTTTGAGACGATTATAGTGTATTTACTAATTCCAAACGCAATGGAATCAATTTATCGCTGTTTTAGAAATGAAACGAGCTCTTTTAGGCAATATCTGATAGTTTTCTTGCCAGGAACTTTTGTTTTGTACCTAATAATGTAAGACTTTAACTATTTAATGGTACAGAATAAAGAAAAACCGATAAATCGACTGGAATTAGACTTAAATCATCAAATTTGACGTGAAATGAAGCTGTACACGTCTGAAATGGTAAAAACAGGGGTTTATTCATAGTTCTTGGCAAGTTTTGAGACGATTATAGTGTATTTATTAATTCCAAACGCAATGGAATCAATTTATCGCTGTTTTAGAAATGAAACGAGCTCTTTTAGGCAATATCTGATAGTTTTCTTGCCAGGAACTTTTGTTTTGTAACTAATAAAGTGAGAAATTTACTATTTAATAGTACAGAATAAAGAAAAACCGATAAATCGACTGCAATTAGACTTAAATCGTCAAATTTGACGTGAAATGAAGCTGTACACGTCTGAAATGGTAAAAACAGGGGTTTATTCATAGTTCTTGGCAAGTTTTGAGACGATTATAGTGAATTTATTAATTCCAAACGCAATGGAATCCATTTATCGCTGTTTTAGAAATGAAACGAGCTCTTTTTAGGCAAAAACTGCTAGTTTTCTTGCCAGGAGCTCTTGTTTTGTACCTGATAATGTAAGACTTTTACTATTTAATGCTATAGAATAAAGAAAAACCGGTTAATCGACTGGAATTAGTGTTAAATCGTCAAATTTGTTGTGAAATGAACCTGTACAAGTCTGAAATGGTAAAAACAGGGGTTTATTCATTGTTCTTTTCAAGTTTTGAAACGATTATAGTGAATTTATTAATTCCAAACGCAATGGAATCAATTTATCGCTGTTTTAGAAATGAAACGAGCTGTTTTAGGCAAAATCTGCTAGTTTTCTTGCCAGGATCTTTTGTTTTGTAACTAATAAAGCGAGAAATTTACTATTTAATAGTACAGAATAAAGAAAAACCGATAAATCGACTGGAATTAGACTTAAATCGTCAAATTTGACGTGAAATGAAGCTGTACACGTCTGAAATGGTAAAAACAGGGGTTTATTCATAGTTCTTGGCAAGTTTTGAGACGATTATAGTGTATTTATTAATTCCAAACGCAATGGAATTAATTTATCGCTGTTTTAGAAATGAAACGAGCTCTTTTAGGCAATATCTGATAGTTTTCTTGCCAGGAACTTTTGTTTTGTACCTAATAATGTAAGACTTTAACTATTTAATGCTACAGAATAAAGAAAAACCGATAAATGGACTGGAATTAGACTTAAATCATCAAATTTGACGTGAAATGAAGCTGTACACGTCTGAAATGGTAAAAAAAGGGGTTTATTCATAGTTCTTGGCAAGTTTTGAGACGATTATAGTGTATTTATTAATTCCAAACGCAATGGAATCAATTTATCGCTGCTTTAGAAATGAAACGAGCTCTTTTAGGCAAAATCTGCTAGTTCTCTTGCCAAGAACTCTTGTTTTGTACCTAATAATGTAAGACTTTTACTATTTAATGAGACAGACTAGAGAAAAACCTGCCAATCGACTAAATTAGAGTTAAATTGTCCAACTGTTAGAGAAATAAAGATGTACACGTCTCAAATAGTAAAATCGGGCGTGTGTTCATTGCTCTTGACAAGTTTTGGAACGATTACAGTGTATTTATTAATTCCAAACGCAATGGAATCAATTTATCGCTGCTTTAGAAATGAAACGAGCTCTTTTAGGCAAAAGCTACAAGCTTTCTTGCCAGGAACTCTTGTTTTGTACCTAATAATGTGAGACTTTTACTATTTAATGAGACAGACTAGAGAAAAACCTGCCAATCGACTAAATTAGAGTTAAATCGTCCAACTGTTTGAGAAATAAAGATGTACACGTCTCAAATGGTAAAATCGGGCGTGTATTCATTGCTCTTGACAAGTTTTGGAACGATTACAGTGTATTTATTAATTCCAAACGCAATGGAATCAATTTATCGCTGTTTTAGAAATGAAACGGGCTCTTTTAGGCAAAATCTGCTAGTTTTCTTGCCAGGAACTCTTGTTTTGTACCTAATAATCTAAGACTTTTACTATCTAATGCTACAGAACAAAGAAAAACCGGTTAATCGACTGGAATTAGAGTTAAATCGTCAAATTTGTCGTGAAATAAACCTGTACAAGTCTGAAATGGTAAAAACAGGGGTTTATTCATTGTTCTTGGCAAGATTTGTGACGATTATAGTGTATTTATTAATTCCAAACGCAATGGAATCAATTTATCGCTGTTTTAGAAATGAAACGAGCTCTTTTAGGCAAAATCTGCTAGTTTTCTTGCCAGGAACTCTTGTTTTGTACCTAATAATGTAAGACTTTCACTATTTAATGCTACAGAATAAAGAAAAACCGGTTAATCGATTGGAATTAGAATTAAATCGTCAAATTTGTCGTGAAATGAACCTGTACAAGTCTGAAATGGTAAAAACAGGGGTTTATTCATTGTTCTTGGCAAGATTTGTGACGATTATAGTGTATTTATTAATTCCAAATGCAATGGAATCAATTTATCGCTGCTTTAGAAATGAAACGAGCTCTTTTAGGCAAAAGCTACAAGCTTTCTTGCCAGGAACTCTTGTTTTGTACCTAATAATGTGAGACTTTTACTATTTAATGAGACAGACTAGAGAAAAACCTGCCAATCGACTAAATTAGAGTTAAATCGTCCAACTGTTTGAGAAATAAAGATGTACACGTCTCAAATGGTAAAATCGGGCGTGTATTCATTGCTCTTGACAAGTTTTGGAACGATTACAGTGTATTTATTAATTCCAAACGCAATTTAACGTATTTGTATGTATTTTTAATATCAATTTGACGTTCTAGCACCGGCGAATCTAAATATTTTTGTCAATTTATCCCGGCGCATCCGCCATTTTACAATATTACGATAATATAATTTTGCATTTAAAATCAGCTTTATTTCTAAACAGAAACTATTCCTATGTACTTTATAATGTAAGACTGTTACTATTTAATGCTACAGAATAAAGAAAAACCGGCTAATGGACTGAAATTAGAGTTAAATCGTCAAATTTTTGAAAAATAAGGCTGTACACGTCTGAAATGGTAAAAACAGGGGTTTATTCAATGTTCTTGGCAAGTTTTGAGACGATTATAGTGCATTTATTAATTCCAAACGCAATGGAATCAATTTATCGCTGTTTTAGAAATGAAACTAGCTGTTTTAGGCAAAATCTGATAGTTTTCTTGCCAGGAACTCTTGTTTTGTAACTAATAATGTGAGACTTTTATTATTTAATGCTACAGAATAACGAAAAACCGTAAAATCGACTGGAATTAGACTTAAATCGTCAAATTTGACGTGAAATGAAGCTGTACACGTCTGAAATGGTAAAAACAGGGGCTTATTCATAGTTCTTGGCAAGTTTTGAGACGATTATAGTGTATTTATTAATTCCAAACGCAATGGAATCAATTTATCGCTGTTCTAGAAATGAAACGAGTTCTTTTAGGCAAAATCTGCTAGTTTTCTTGCCAGGAACTCTTGTTTTGTACCTAATAATGTCAGACTTTTACTATTTAATGCTACAGTATAAAGAAAAACCGGTTAATCGACTGGAATTAGTGTTAAATCGTCAAATTTGTCGTGAAATGAACCTGTACAAGTCTGAAATGGTAAAAACAGGGGTTTATTTTTGTTCTTGGCAAGTTTTGAGACGATTATAGTGAATTTATTAATTCCAAACGCAATGGAATCAATTTATCGCTGTTTTAGAAATGAAACGAGCTCTTTTAGGCAAAATCTGCTAGTTTTCTTGCCAGGAACTCTTGTTTTGTACCTAATAATGTAAGACTTTTACTATTTAATGCTACAGAATAAAGTAAAACCGGTTAATCGACTGGAATGAGACTTAAATCATCAAATTTGACGTGAAATGAAGCTGTACACGTCTGAAATGTTAAAAACAGGGGTTTATTCATTGTTCTTGGCAAGATTTGTGACGATTATAGTGTATTTATTAATTCCAAACGCAATGGAATCAATTTATCGCTGTTATAGAAATGAAACGAGCTCTTTTAGGCAAAATCTGCTAGTTTTCTTGCCAGGAACTCTTGTTTTGTACCTAATAATGTAAGACTTTTACTATTTAATGCTACAGAATAAAGAAAAACCGGTTAATCGACTGGAATTAGAGTTAAATCGTCAAATTTGTCGTGAAATGAACCTGTACAAGTCTGAAATGGTAAAAACAGGGGTTTATTCATTGTTCTTGGCAAGTTTTGAAACGATTATAGTGTATTTATTAATTCCAAACGCAATGGAATCCATTTATCGCTGCTTTAGAAATAAAACGAGCTCTTTTAGGCAAAATCTGCTAGTTTTCTTGCCAGGAACTCTTGTTTTGTACCTAATAATGTAAGACTTTAACTATTTAATGCTACAGAATAAAGAAAAACCGATAAATTGACTGGAATTAGACTTAAATCGTCAACTTAGACGTGAAATGGAGCTGTACACGTCTGAAATGGTAAAAAAAGGGGTTTATTCATAGTTCTTGGCAAGTTTTGAGACGATTATAGTGTATTTATTAATTCCAAACGCAATGGAATCGATTTATCGCTGCTTTAGAAATGAAACGAGCTCTTTTAGGCAAAAGCTACAAGTTTTCTTGCCAGGAACTCTTGTTTTGTACCTAATAATGTAAGACTTTTACTATTTAATGCTACAGAATAAAGAAAAACTGGTTAATCGACTGGAATTAGAGTTAAATTGTCAAATTTGTCGTGAAATGAACCTGTACAAGTCTGAAATGGTAAAAACAGGGGTTTATTCATTGTTGTTGGCAAGTATTGAGACGATTATAGTGTATTTATTAATTCCAAACGCAATGGAATCAATTTATCGTTGTTTTAGAAATGAAACGAGCTGTTTTAGGCAAAATCTGCTAGTTTTCTTGCCAGGAACTCTTGTTTTGTAACTAATAATGTGAGACTTTTACTATTTAATGCTACAGAATAAAGAAAATCCGATAAATGGACTGGAATTAGACTTAAATCGTCAAATTTGAAGTGAAATGAAGCTGTACACGTCTGAAATGGTAAAAGCAGGGGCTTATTCATAGTTCTTGGCAAGTTTTGAGACGATTATAGTGAATTTATTAATTCCAAACGCAATGGAATCCATTTATTGCTGTTTTAGAAATGAAACGAGCTCTTTTTAGGCAAAATCTGCAAGTTTTCTTGCCAGGAACTCTTGTTTTGTACCTAATAATGTGAGACTTTTACTATTAAATGCTACAGAATAAAGGAAAAACCGATAAATCGACTGGAATTAGACTTAAATCGTCAAATTTGACGTGAAATAAACCTGTACAAGTCTGAAATGGTAAAAACAGGGGTTTATTCATTGTTCTTGGCAAGATTTGTGACGATTATAGTGTATTTATTAATTCCAAACGCAATGGAATCAATTTATCGCTGTTTTAGAAATGAAACGAGCTCTTTTAGGCAAAATCTGCTAGTTTTCTTGCCAGGAACTCGTGTTTTGTACCTAATAATGTAAGACTTTTACTATTTAATGCTACAGAATAAAGAAAAACCGGTTAATCGACTGGAATTAGAGTTAAATCGTCAAATTTGTCGTGAAATGAACCTGTACAAGTCTGAAATGGTAAAAACAGGGGTTCATTCATTGTTCTTGGCAAGTTTTGAGACGATTATAGTGTATTTATTAATTCCAAACGCAATAGAATCAATTTATCGTTGTTTTAGAAATGAAACCAGCTGTTTTAGGCAAAATCTGCTAGTTTTCTTGCCAGGAACTCTTGTTTTGTAACTAATAATATGAGACTTTTACTATTTAATGCAACAGAATAAAGAAAATTCGATAAATCGACTGGAATTAGACTTAAATCGTCAAATTTGAAGTGAAATGATGCTGTACACGTCTGAAATGGTAAAAACAGGGGCTTATTCATAGTTCTTGGCAAGTTTTGAGACGATTATAGTGTATTTATTAATTCCAAACGCAATGGAATCAATTTATCGCTGTTTTAGACATGAAACGAGCTCTTTTAGGCAAAATGTGCTAGTTTTCTTGCCAGGAACTCTTGTTTTGTACCTAATAATGTCAGACTTTTACTATTTAATGCTACAGAATAAAGAAAAACTGGTTAATCGACTGGAATTAGTGTTAAATCGTCAAATTTGTCGTGAAATGAACCTGTACAAGTCTGAAAGGGTAAAAACAGGGGTTTATTCATTGTTGTTGGCAAGTATTGAGACGATTATAGTGTATTTATTAATTCCAAACGCAATGGAATCAATTTATCGTTGTTTTAGAAATGAAACGAGCTGTTTTAGGCAAAATCTGCTAGTTTTCTTGCCAGGAACTCTTGTTTTGTAACTAATAATGTGAGACTTTTACTATTTAATGCTACAGAATAAAGAAAATCCGATAAATGGACTGGAATTAGACTTAAATCGTCAAATTTGAAGTGAAATGAAGCTGTACACGTCTGAAATGGTAAAAGCAGGGGCTTATTCATAGTTCTTGGCAAGTTTTGAGACGATTATAGTGAATTTATTAATTCCAAACGCAATGGAATCCATTTATTGCTGTTTTAGAAATGAAACGAGCTCTTTTTAGGCAAAATCTGCAAGTTTTCTTGCCAGGAACTCTTGTTTTGTACCTAATAATGTGAGACTTTTACTATTAAATGCTACAGAATAAAGAAAAACCGATAAATCGACTGGAATTAGACTTAAATCGTCAAATTTGACGTGAAATAAACCTGTACAAGTCTGAAATGGTAAAAACAGGGGTTTATTCATTGTTCTTGGCAAGATTTGTGACGATTATAGTGTATTTATTAATTCCAAACGCAATGGAATCAATTTATCGCTGTTTTAGAAATGAAACGAGCTCTTTTAGGCAAAATCTGCTAGTTTTCTTGCCAGGAACTCGTGTTTTGTACCTAATAATGTAAGACTTTTACTATTTAATGCTACAGAATAAAGAAAAACCGGTTAATCGACTGGAATTAGAGTTAAATCGTCAAATTTGTCGTGAAATGAACCTGTACAAGTCTGAAATGGTAAAAACAGGGGTTTATTCATGGTTCTTGGCAAGTTTTGAAACGATTATAGTGTATTTATTAATTCCAAACGCAATGGAATCAATTTATCGTTGTTTTAGAAATGAAACGAGCTGTTTTAGGCAAAATCTGCTAGTTTTCTTGCCAGGAACTCTTGTTTTGTAACTAATAATGTGAGACTTTTACTATTTAATGCTACAGAATAAAGAAAAACCGATAAATCGACTGGAATTAGACTTAAATCGTCAAACTTGACGTGAAATGAAGCTGTACACGTCTGAAATGGTAAAAACAGGGGCTTATTCATAGTTCTTGGCAAGTTTTGAGACGACTATAGTGAATTTATTAATTCCAAACGCAATGGAATCCATTTATCGCTGTTTTAGAAATGAAACGAGCTCTTTTTAGGCAAAATCTGCAAGTTTTCTTGCCAGGAACTCTTGTTTTGTACCTAATAATGTGAGACTTTTACTATTTAATGCTACAGAATAAAGAAAAACCGATAAATCGACTGGAATTAGACTTAAATCGTCAAATTTGACGTGAAATGAAGCTGTACATGTCTGAAATGGTAAAAACAGGGGTTTATTCAATGTTCTTGGCAAGTTTTGAGGCGATTATAGTGTATTTATTAATTCCAAACGCAATGGATTCAATTTATCGCTGTTTTAAAAATGAAACGAGCTGTTTTAGGCAAAAGCTACAAGCTTTCTTGCCAGGAACTCTTGTTTTGTACCTAATAATGTGAGACTTTTACTATTTAATGAGACAGACTAGAGAAAAACCTGCCAATCGACTAAATTAGAGTTAAATCGTCCAACTGTTTGAGAAATAAAGATGTACACGTCTCAAATGGTAAAATCGGGCGTGTATTCATAGTTCTTGGCAAGTTTTGAGACGATTTCATCAATTTATCGCTGTTTTAGAAATGAAACGAGCTCTTTTAGGCAAAATCTGCTAGTTTTCTTGCCAGGAACTCTTGTTTTGTACCTAATGATGTAAGACTTTTACTATTTAATGCTACAGAATAAAGAAAAACCGGTTAATCGACTGGAATTAGAGTTAAATCGTCAAATTTGTCGTGAAATGAACCTGTACAAGTCTGAAATGGTAAAAACAGGGGTTTATTCATGGTTCTTGGCAAGTTTTGAAACGATTATAGTGTATTTATTAATTCCAAACGCAATGGAATCAATTTATCGCTTCTTTAGAAATGAAACGAGCTCTTTTAGGCAAAATCTGCTAGTTTTCTTGCCAGAAACTCTTGTTTTGTACCTAATAATGTAAGACTTTTACTATCTAATGCTACAGAACAAAGAAAAACTGGTTAATCGACTGGAATTAGAGTTAAATTGGCAAATTTGTCGTGAAATGAACCTGTACAAGTCTGAAATGGTAAAAACAGGGGTTTATTTATTGTTCTTGGCAAGTTTTGAGACGATTATAGTGTATTTATTAATTCCAAACGCAATGGAATCAATTTATCGTTGTTTTAGAAATGAAACGAGCTGTTTTAGGCAAAATCTGCTAGTTTTCTTGCCAGGAACTCTTGTTTTGTAACTAATAATGTGAGACTTTTACTATTTAATGCTACAGAATAAAGAAAAACCGATAAATCGACTGGAATTAGACTTAAATCGTCAAACTTGACGTGAAATGAAGCTGTACACGTCTGAAATGGTAAAAACAGGGGCTTATTCATAGTTCTTGGCAAGTTTTGAGACGATTATAGTGAATTTATTAATTCCAAACGCAATGGAATCCATTTATCGCTGTTTTAGAAATGAAACGAGCTCTTTTTAGGCAAAATCTGCAAGTTTTCTTGCCAGGAACTCTTGTTTTGTACCTAATAATGTGAGACTTTTACTATTTAATGCTACAGAATAAAGAAAAACCGATAAATCGACTGGAATGAGACTTAAATCGTCAAATTGGACGTGAAATGAAGCTGTACATGTCTGAAATGGTAAAAACAGGGGTTTATTCAATGTTCTTGGCAAGTTTTGAGGCGATTATAGTGTATTTATTAATTCCAAACGCAATGGATTCAATTTATCGCTGTTTTAAAAATGAAACGAGCTCTTTTTAGGCAAAATCTGCAAGTTTTCTTGCCCGGAACTCTTGTTTTGTACCTAATAATGTAACACTTTTACTATTTAATGAGACAGACTAGAGAAAAACCTGCCAATCGACTAAATTAGAGTTAAATTGTCCAACTGTTAGAGAAATAAAGATGTACACGTCTCAAATAGTAAAATCGGGCGTGTATTCATTGCTCTTGACAAGTTTTGGAACGATTACAGTGTATTTATTAATTCCAAACGCAATGGAATCAATTTATCGCTGCTTTAGAAATGAAACGAGCTCTTTTAGGCAAAAGCTACAAGCTTTCTTGCCAGGAACTTTTGTTTTGTAACTAATAAAGTGAGAAATTTACTATTTAATGCTACAGAATAAAGAAAAACCGATAAATCGACTGGAATTAGACTTAAATCGTCAAATTTGACGTGAAATGAAGCTGTACACGTCTGAAATGGTAAAAACAGGGGTTTATTCAACGTTCTTGGCAAGTTTTGAGACGATTATAGTGTATTTATTAATTCCAAACGCACTGGATTCAATTTATCGCTGTTTTAAAAATGAAACGAGCTGTTTTAGGCAAAATCTGCCAGTTTTCTTGCCAGGAACTCTTGTTTTGTAACTAATAATGTGAGACTTTTACTATTTAATGCTACAGAATAAAGAAAAACCGATAAATCGACTGGAATTAGACTTAAATCGTCAAATTTGACGTGAAATGAAGCTGTACACGTCTGAAATGGTAAAAACAGGGGTTTATTCATAGTTCTTGGCAAGTTTTGAGACGATTATAGTGTATTTATTAATTCCAAACGCAATGGAATCAATTTATCGCTGTTTTAGAAATGAAACGAGCTCTTTTAGGCAAAAACTGCTAGTTTTCTTGCCAGGAGCTCTTGTTTTGTACCTGATAATGTAAGACTTTTACTATTTAATGCTACAGAATAAAGAAAAAACCGATTAATCGACTGGAATTAGTGTTAAATCGTCAAATTTGTTGTGAAATGAACCTGTACAAGTCTGAAATGGTAAAAACAGGGGTTTATTCATTGTTCTTGGCAAGTTTTGAGACGATTATAGTGAATTTATTAATTCCAAACGCAATGGAATCCATTTATCGCTGTTTTAGAAATGAAACGAGCTCTTTTTAGGCAAAATCTGCAAGTTTTCTTGCCAGGAACTCTTGTTTTGTACCTAATAATGTGAGACTTTTACTATTTAATGCTACAGAATAAAGAAAAACCGATAAATCGACTGGAATTAGACTTAAATCGTCAAATTTGACGTGAAATGAAGCTGTACACGTCTGAAATGGTAAAAGCAGGGGTTTATTCAACGTTCTTGGCAAGTTTTGAGACGATTATAGTGTATTTATTAATTCCAAACGCAATGGATTCAATTTATCGCTGTTTTAAAAATGAAACGAGCTGTTTTAGGCAAAATCTGCTAGTTTTCTTGCCAGGAACTTTTGTTTTGTAACTAATAATGTGAGAAATTTACTATTTAATGGTACAGAATAAAGAAAAACCGATAAATCGACTGGAATTAGACTTAAATCGTCAAATTTGACGTGAAATGAAGCTGTACACGTCTGAAATGGTAAAAACAGGGGTTTATTCATAGTTCTTGGCAAGTTTTGAGACGATTATAGTGTATTTACTAATTCCAAACGCAATGGAATCAATTTATCGCTGTTTTAGAAATGAAACGAGCTCTTTTAGGCAATATCTGATAGTTTTCTTGCCAGGAACTTTTGTTTTGTACCTAATAATGTAAGACTTTAACTATTTAATGGTACAGAATAAAGAAAAACCGATAAATCGACTGGAATTAGGCTTAAATCATCAAATTTGACGTGAAATGAAGCTGTACACGTCTGAAATGGTAAAAAAGGGGTTTATTCATAGTTCTTGGCAAGTTTTGAGACGATTATAGTGTATTTATTAATTCCAAACGCAATGGAATCAATTTATCGCTGCTTTAGAAATGAAACGAGCTCTTTTAGGCAAAATCTGCTAGTTCTCTTGCCAGGAACTCTTGTTTTGTACCTAATAATGTAAGACTTTTACTATTTAATGAGACAGACTAGAGAAAAACCTGCCAATCGACTAAATTAGAGTTAAATCGTCCAACTGTTAGAGAAATAAAGATGTACACGTCTCAAATAGTAAAATCGGGCGTGTATTCATTGCTCTTGACAAGTTTTGGAACGATTACAGTGTATTTATTAATTCCAAACGCAATGGAATCAATTTATCGCTGTTTTAGAAATGAAACGGGCTCTTTTATGCAAATCTGCTAGTTTTCTTGCCCGAAACTCTTGTTTTGTACCTAATAATGTAAGACTTTTACTATCTAATGCTACAGAACAAAGAAAAACTGGTTAATCGACTGGAATTAGAGTTAAATTGTCAAATTTGTCATGAAATGAACCTGTACAAGTCTGAAATGGTAAAGACAGGGGTTTATTCATTGTTCTTGGCAAGATTTGTGACGATTATAGTGTATTTATTAATTCCAAATGCAATGGAATCAATTTATCGCTGCTTTAGAAATGAAACGAGCTCTTTTAGGCAAAAGCTACAAGCTTTCTTGCCAGGAACTCTTGTTTTGTACCTAATAATGTGAGACTTTTACTATTTAATGAGACAGACTAGAGAAAAACCTGCCAATCGACTAAATTAGAGTTAAATCGTCCAACTGTTTGAGAAATAAAGATGTACACGTCTCAAATGGTAAAATCGGGCGTGTATTCATTGCTCTTGACAAGTTTTGGAACGATTACAGTGTATTTATTAATTCCAAACGCAATTTAACGTATTTGTATGTATTTTTAATATCAATTTGACGTTCTAGCACCGGCGAATCTAAATATTTTTGTCAATTTATCCCGGCGCATCCGCCATTTTACAATATTACGATAATATAATTTTGCATTTAAAATCAGCTTTATTTCTAAACAGAAACTATTCCTATGTACTTTATAATGTAAGACTGTTACTATTCAATGCTACAGAATAAAGAAAAACCGGCTAATGGACTGAAATTAGAGTTAAATCGTCAAATTTTTGAAAAATAAGGCTGTACACGTCTGAAATGGTAAAAACAGGGGTTTATTCAATGTTCTTGGCAAGTTTTGAGACGATTATAGTGCATTTATTAATTCCAAACGCAATGGAATCAATTTATCGCTGTTTTAGAAATGAAACTAGCTGTTTTAGGCAAAATCTGATAGTTTTCTTGCCAGGAACTCTTGTTTTGTACCTAATAATGTCAGACTTTTACTATTTAATGCTACAGAATAAAGAAAAACCGGTTAATCGACTGGAATTAGTGTTAAATCGTCAAATTTGTCGTGAAATGAACCTGTACAAGTCTGAAATGGTAAAAACAGGGGTTTATTCATTGTTCTTGGCAAGTTTTGAGACGATTATAGTGAATTTATTAATTCCAAACACAATGGAATCGATTTATCGCTGTTTTAGAAATGAAACGAGCTCTTTTAGGCAAAATCTGCTAGTTTTCTTGCCAGGAACTCTTGTTTTGTACCTAATAATGTAAGACTTTTACTATTTAATGCTACAGAATAAAGAAAAACCGGTTAATCGACTGGAATGAGACTTAAATCATCAAATTTGACGTGAAATGAAGCTGTACACGTCTGAAATGGTAAAAACAGGGGTTTATTCATTGTTCTTGGCAAGATTTGTGACGATTATAGTGTATTTATTAATTCCAAACGCAATGGAATCAATTTATCGCTGTTATAGAAATGAAACGAGCTCTTTTAGGCAAAATCTGCTAGTTTTCTTGCCAGGAACTCTTGTTTTGTACCTAATAATGTAAGACTTTTACTATTTAATGCTACAGAATAAAGAAAAACCGGTTAATCGACTGGAATTAGAGTTAAATCGTCAAATTTGTCGTGAAATGAACCTGTACAAGTCTGAAATGGTAAAAACAGGGGTTTATTCATTGTTCTTGGCAAGTTTTGAAACGATTATAGTGTATTTATTAATTCCAAACGCAATGGAATCCATTTATCGCTGCTTTAGAAATAAAACGAGCTCTTTTAGGCAAAATCTGCTAGTTTTCTTGCCAGGAACTCTTGTTTTGTACCTAATAATGTAAGACTTTAACTATTTAATGCTACAGAATAAAGAAAAACCGATAAATTGACTGGAATTAGACTTAAATCGTCAACTTAGACGTGAAATGGAGCTGTACACGTCTGAAATGGTAAAAAAAGGGGTTTATTCATAGTTCTTGGCAAGTTTTGAGACGATTATAGTGTATTTATTAATTCCAAACGCAATGGAATCGATTTATCGCTGCTTTAGAAATGAAACGAGCTCTTTTAGGCAAAAGCTACAAGTTTTCTTGCCAGGAACTCTTGTTTTGTACCTAATAATGTAAGACTTTTACTATTTAATGCTACAGAATAAAGAAAAACCGGTTAATCGATTGGAATTAGAATTAAATCGTCAAATTTGTCGTGAAATGAACCTGTACAAGTCTGAAATGGTAAAAACAGGGGTTTATTCATTGTTGTTGGCAAGTTTGAAACGATTATAGTGTATTTATTAATTCCAAACGCAATGGAATCCATTTATTGCTGTTTTAGAAATGAAACGAGCTCTTTTTATTCAAAATCTGCAAGTTTTCTTGCCAGGAACTCTTGTTTTGTAACTGATAATGTGAGACTTTTACTATTTAATGCAACAGAATAAAGAAAATCCGATAAATCGACTGGAATTAGACTTAAATCGTCAAATTTGAAATGAAATGATGCTGTACACGTCTGAAATGGTAAAAACAGGGGCTTATTCATAGTCCTTGGCAAGTTTTGAGACGATTATAGTGAATTTATTAATTCCAAACGCAATGGAATCCATTTATTGCTGTTTTAGAAATGAAACGAGCTCTTTTTATTCAAAATCTGCAAGTTTTCTTGCCAGGAACTCTTGTTTTGTACCTAATAATGTGAGACTTTTACTATTTAATGCTACAGAATAAAGAAAAACCGATAAATCGACTGGAATTAGACTTAAATCGTCAAATTTGACGTGAAATAAACCTGTACAAGTCTGAAATGGTAAAAACAGGGGTTTATTCATTGTTCTTGGCAAGATTTGTGACGATTATAGTGTATTTATTAATTCGAAACGCAATGGAATCAATTTATCGCTGTTTTAGAAATGAAACGAGCTCTTTTAGGCAAAATCTGCTAGTTTTCTTGCCAGGAACTCTTGTTTTGTACCTAATAATGTAAGACTTTTACTATTTAATGCTACAGAATAAAGAAAAACCGATAAATCGACTGGAATTAGACTTAAATCGTCAAATTTGACGTGAAATGAAGCTGTACACGTCTGAAATGGTAAAAACAGGGGTTTATTCAACGTTCTTGGCAAGTTTTGAGACGATTATAGTGTATTTATTAATTCCAAACGCAATGGATTCAATTTATCGCTGTTTTAAAAATGAAACGAGCTGTTTTAGGCAAAATCTGCTAGTTTTCTTGCCAGGAACTCTTGTTTTGTAACTAATAATGTGAGACTTTTACTATTTAATGCTACAGAATAAAGAAAAACCGATAAATCGACTGGAATTAGACTTAAATCGTCAAATTTGACGTGAAATGAAGCTGTACACGTCTGAAATGGTAAAAACAGGGGTTTATTCATAGTTCTTGGCAAGTTTTGAGACGATTATAGTGTATTTATTAATTCCAAACGCAATGGAATCAATTTATCGCTGTTTTAGAAATGAAACGAGCTCTTTTAGGCAAAAACTGCTAGTTTTCTTGCCAGGAGCTCTTGTTTTGTACCTGATAATGTAAGACTTTTACTATTTAATGCTACAGAATAAAGAAAAACCGATTAATCGACTGGAATTAGTGTTAAATCGTCAAATTTGTTGTGAAATGAACCTGTACAAGTCTGAAATGGTAAAAACAGGGGTTTATTCATTGTTCTTGGCAAGTTTTGAGACGATTATAGTGAATTTATTAATTCCAAACGCAATGGAATCAATTTATCGCTGTTTTAGAAATGAGACGAGCTGTTTTAGGCAAAATCTGCTAGTTTTCTTGCCAGGAACTTTTGTTTTGTAACTAATAATGTGAGAAATTTACTATTTAATGGTACAGAATAAAGAAAAACCGATAAATCGACTGGAATTAGACTTAAATCGTCAAATTTGACGTGAAGTGAAGCTGTACACGTCTGAAATGGTAAAAACAGGGGTTTATTCATAGTTCTTGGCAAGTTTTGAGACGATTATAGTGTATTTACTAATTCCAAACGCAATGGAATCAATTTATCGCTGTTTTAGAAATGAAACGAGCTCTTTTAGGCAATATCTGATAGTTTTCTTGCCAGGAACTTTTGTTTTGTACCTAATAATGTAAGACTTTAACTATTTAATGGTACAGAATAAAGAAAAACCGATAAATCGACTGGAATTAGACTTAAATCATCAAATTTGACGTGAAATGAAGCTGTACACGTCTGAAATGGTAAAAAAGGGGTTTATTCATAGTTCTTGGCAAGTTTTGAGACGATTATAGTGTATTTATTAATTCCAAACGCAATGGAATCAATTTATCGCTGCTTTAGAAATGAAACGAGCTCTCTTAGGCAAAATCTGCTAGTTCTCTTGCCAGGAACTCTTGTTTTGTACCTAATAATGTAAGACTTTTACTATTTAATGAGACAGACTAGAGAAAAACCTGCCAATCGACTAAATTAGAGTTAAATCGTCCAACTGTTAGAGAAATAAAGATGTACACGTCTCAAATAGTAAAATCGGGCGTGTATTCATTGCTCTTGACAAGTTTTGGAACGATTACAGTGTATTTATTAATTCCAAACGCAATGGAATCAATTTATCGCTGTTTTAGAAATGAAACGGGCTCTTTTAGGCAAAATCTGCTAGTTTTCTTGCCAGGAACTCTTGTTTTCTACCTAATAATGTAAGACTTTTACTATTTAATGCTACAGAATAAAGAAAAACCGGTTAATCGACTGGAATTAGAGTTAAATCGTCAAATTTGTCGTGAAATAAACCTGTACAAGACTGAAATGGTAAAAACAGGGGTTTATTCATTGTTCTTGGCAAGTTTTGAAACGATTATAGTGTATTTATTAATTCCAAACGCAATGGAATCAATTTATCGCTGTTTTAGAAATGAAACGGGCTCTTTTATGCAAATCTGCTAGTTTTCTTGCCCGAAACTCTTGTTTTGTACCTAATAATGTAAGACTTTTACTATCTAATGCTACAGAACAAAGAAAAACTGGTTAATCGACTGGAATTAGAGTTAAATTGTCAAATTTGTCATGAAATGAACCTGTACAAGTCTGAAATGGTAAAGACAGGGGTTTATTCATTGTTCTTGGCAAGATTTGTGACGATTATAGTGTATTTATTAATTCCAAATGCAATGGAATCAATTTATCGCTGCTTTAGAAATGAAACGAGCTCTTTTAGGCAAAAGCTACAAGCTTTCTTGCCAGGAACTCTTGTTTTGTACCTAATAATGTGAGACTTTTACTATTTAATGAGACAGACTAGAGAAAAACCTGCCAATCGACTAAATTAGAGTTAAATCGTCCAACTGTTTGAGAAATAAAGATGTACACTTCTCAAATGGTAAAATCGGGCGTGTATTCATTGCTCTTGACAAGTTTTGGAACGATTACAGTGTATTTATTAATTCCAAACGCAATTTAACGTATTTGTATGTATTTTTAATATCAATTTGACGTTCTAGCACCGGCGAATCTAAATATTTTTGTCTATTTATCCCGGCGCATCCGCCATTTTACAATATTACGATAATATAATTTTGCATTTAAAATCAGCTTTATTTCTAAACAGAAACTATTCCTATGTACTTTATAATGTAAGACTGTTACTATTTAATGCTACAGAATAAAGAAAAACCGGCTAATGGACTGAAATTAGAGTTAAATCGTCAAATTTTTGAAAAATAAGGCTGTACACGTCTGAAATGGTAAAAACAGGGGTTTATTCAATGTTCTTGGCAAGTTTTGAGACGATTATAGTGCATTTATTAATTCCAAACGCAATGGAATCAATTTATCGCTGTTTTAGAAATGAAACTAGCTGTTTTAGGCAAAATCTGATAGTTTTCTTGCCAGGAACTCTTGTTTTGTACCTAATAATGTCAGACTTTTACTATTTAATGCTACAGAATAAAGAAAAACCGGTTAATCGACTGGAATTAGTGTTAAATCGTCAAATTTGTCGTGAAATGAACCTGTACAAGTCTGAAATGTTAAAAACAGGGGTTTATTCATTGTTCTTGGCAAGTTTTGAGACGATTATAGTGAATTTATTAATTCCAAACACAATGGAATCGATTTATCGCTGTTTTAGAAATGAAACGAGCTCTTTTAGGCAAAATCTGCTAGTTTTCTTGCCAGGAACTCTTGTTTTGTACCTAATAATGTAAGACTTTTACTATTTAATGCTACAGAATAAAGAAAAACCGGTTAATCGACTGGAATGAGACTTAAATCATCAAATTTGACGTGAAATGAAGCTGTACACGTCTGAAATGGTAAAAACAGGGGTTTATTCATTGTTCTTGGCAAGATTTGTGACGATTATAGTGTATTTATTAATTCCAAACGCAATGGAATCAATTTATCGCTGTTATAGAAATGAAACGAGCTCTTTTAGGCAAAATCTGCTAGTTTTCTTGCCAGGAACTCTTGTTTTGTACCTAATAATGTAAGACTTTTACTATTTAATGCTACAGAATAAAGAAAAACCGGTTAATCGACTGGAATTAGAGTTAAATCGTCAAATTTGTCGTGAAATGAACCTGTACAAGTCTGAAATGGTAAAAACAGGGGTTTATTCATTGTTCTTGGCAAGTTTTGAAACGATTATAGTGTATTTATTAATTCCAAACGCAATGGAATCCATTTATCGCTGCTTTAGAAATAAAACGAGCTCTTTTAGGCAAAATCTGCTAGTTTTCTTGCCAGGAATTCTTGTTTTGTACCTAATAATGTAAGACTTTAACTATTTAATGCTACAGAATAAAGAAAAACCGATAAATTGACTGGAATTAGACTTAAATCGTCAACTTAGACGTGAAATGGAGCTGTACACGTCTGAAATGGTAAAAAAAGGGGTTTATTCATAGTTCTTGGCAAGTTTTGAGACGATTATAGTGTATTTATTAATTCCAAACGCAATATAATCGATTTATCGCTGCTTTAGAAATGAAACGAGCTCTTTTAGGCAAAAGCTACAAGTTTTCTTGCCAGGAACTCTTGTTTTGTACCTAATAATGTAAGACTTTTACTATTTAATGCTACAGAATAAAGAAAAACCGGTTAATCGATTGGAATTAGAATTAAATCGTCAAATTTGTCGTGAAATGAACCTGTACAAGTCTGAAATGGTAAAAACAGGGGTTTATTCATTGTTGTTGGCAAGTTTGAAACGATTATAGTGTATTTATTAATTCCAAACGCAATGGAATCCATTTATTGCTGTTTTAGAAATGAAACGAGCTCTTTTTATTCAAAATCTGCAAGTTTTCTTGCCAGGAACTTTTGTTTTGTAACTGATAATGTGAGACTTTTACTATTTAATGCAACAGAATAAAGAAAATCCGATAAATCGACTGGAATTAGACTTAAATCGTCAAATTTGAAATGAAATGATGCTGTACACGTCTGAAATGGTAAAAACAGGGGCTTATTCATAGTCCTTGGCAAGTTTTGAGACGATTATAGTGAATTTATTAATTCCAAACGCAATGGAATCCATTTATTGCTGTTTTAGAAATGAAACGAGCTCTTTTTATTCAAAATCTGCAAGTTTTCTTGCCAGGAACTCTTGTTTTGTACCTAATAATGTGAGACTTTTACTATTTAATGCTACAGAATAAAGAAAAACCGATAAATCGACTGGAATTAGACTTAAATCGTCAAATTTGACGTGAAATAAACCTGTAAAAGTCTGAAATGGTAAAAACAGGGGTTTATTCATTGTTCTTGGCAAGATTTGTGACGATTATAGTGTATTTATTAATTCCAAACGCAATGGAATCAATTTATCGCTGTTTTAGAAATGAAACGAGCTCTTTTAGGCAAAATCTGCTAGTTTTCTTGCCAGGAACTCTTGTTTTGTACCTAATAATGTAAGACTTTTACTATTTAATGCTACAGAATAAAGAAAAACCGGTTAATCGACTGGAATTAGAGTTAAATCGTCAAATTTGTCGTAAAATAAACCTGTACAAGTCTGAAATGGTAAAAACAGGGGTTCATTCATTGTTCTTGGCAAGTTTTGAGACGATTATAGTGTATTTATTATTTCCAAGCGCAATAGAATCAATTTATCGTTGTTTTAGAAATGAAACCAGCTGTTTTAGGCAAAATCTGCTAGTTTTCTTGCCAGGAACTCTTGTTTTGTAACTGATAATGTGAGACTTTTACTATTTAATGCAACAGAATAAAGAAAATCCGATAAATCGACTGGAATTAGACTTAAATCGTCAAATTTGAAGTGAAATGATGCTGTACACGTCTGAAATGGTAAAAACAGGGGCTTATTCATAGTTCTTGGCAAGTTTTGAGACGATTATAGTGTATTTATTAATTCCAAACGCAATGGAATCGATTTATCGCTGCTTTAGAAATGAAACGAGCTCTTTTAGGCAAAAGCTACAAGTTTTCTTGCCAGGAACTCTTGTTTTGTACCTAATAATGTGAGACTTTTACTATTTAATGAGACAGACTAGAGAAAAACCTGCCAATCGACTAAATTAGAGTTAAATCGTCCAACTGTTTGAGAAATAAAGATGTACACGTCTCAAATGCTAAAATCGGGCGTGTATTCATTGCTCTTGACAAGTTTTGGAACGATTACAGTGTATTTATTAATTCCAAACGCAATGGAATCAATTTATCGCTGTTTTAGAAATGAAACGGGCTCTTTTAGGCAAAATCTGCTAGTTTTCTTGCCAGGAACTCTTGTTTCGTAACTAATAATGTGAGACTTTTACCATTTAATGCTACAGAATAAAGAAAAACCGATAAATCGACTGGAATTAGACTTAAATCGTCAAATTTGACGTGAAATGAAGCTGTACACGTCTGAAATGGTAAAAACAGGGGTTTATTCATAGTTCTTGGCAAGTTTTGAGACGATTATAGTGTATTTATTAATTCCAAACGCAATGGAATCAATTTATCGCTGTTTTAGAAATGAAACGAGCTCTTTTAGGCAATATCTGATAGTTTTCTTGCCAGGAGCTCTTGTTTTGTACCTGATAATGTAAGACTTTTACTATTTAATGCTACAGAATAAAGAAAAACCGATTAATCGACTGGAATTAGTGTTAAATCGTCAAATTTGTTGTGAAATGAAGCTGTACAAGTCTGAAATGGTAAAAACAGGGGTTTATTCATTGTTCTTGGCAAGTTTTGAGACGATTATAGTGAATTTATTAATTCCAAACGCAATGGAATCAATTTATCGCTGTTTTAGAAATGAGACGAGCTGTTTTAGGCAAAATCTGCTAGTTTTCTTGCCAGGAACTTTTGTTTTGTAACTAATAATGTGAGAAATTTACTATTTAATGGTACAGAATAAAGAAAAACCGATAAATCGACTGGAATTAGACTTAAATCGTCAAATTCGACGTGAAATGAAGCTGTACACGTCTAAAATGGTAAAAACAGGGGTTTATTCATAGTTCTTGGCAAGTTTTGAGACGATTATAGTGTATTTACTAATTCCAAACGCAATGTAATCAATTTATCGCTGTTTTAGAAATGAAACGAGCTCTTTTAGGCAATATCTGATAGTTTTCTTGCCAGGAACTTTTGTTTTGTACCTAATAATGTAAGACTTTAACTATTTAATGCTACAGAATAAAGAAAAACCGATAAATCGACTGGAATTAGACTTAGATCATCAAATTTGACGTGAAATGAAGCTGTACACGTCTGAAATGGTAAAAAAAGGGGTTTATTCATAGTTCTTGGCAAGTTTTGAGACGATTATAGTGTATTTATTAATTCCAAACGCAATGGAATCAATTTATCGCTGCTTTAGAAATGAAACGAGCTCTTTTAGGCAAAATCTGCTAGTTCTCTTGCCAGGAACTCTTGTTTTGTACCTAATAATTTAAGACTTTTACTATTTAATGAGACAGACTAGAGAAAATCCTGCCAATCGACTAAATTAGAGTTAAATCGTCCAACTGTTAGAGAAATAAAGATGTACACGTCTCAAATAGTAAAATCGGGCGTGTATTCATTGCTCTTGACAAGTTTTGGAACGATTACAGTGTATTTATTAATTCCAAACGCAATGGAATCAATTTATCGCTGTTTTAGAAATGAAACGGGCTCTTTTAGGCAAAATCTGCTAGTTTTCTTGTCAGCAACTCTTGTTTTGTACCTGATAATGTAAGACTTTTACTATTTAATGCTACAGAATAAAGAAAAACCGATTAATCGACTGGAATTAGTGTTAAATCGTCAAATTTGTTGTGAAATGAACCTGTACAAGTCTGAAATGGTAAAAACAGGGGTTTATTCATTGTTCTTGGCAAGTTTTGAGACGATTATAGTGAATTTATTAATTCCAAAAGCAATGGAATCAATTTATCGCTGTTTTAGAAATGAGACGAGCTGTTTTAGGCAAAATCTGCTAGTTTTCTTGCCAGGAACTTTTGTTTTGTAACTAATAATGTGAGAAATTTACTATTTAATGGTACAGAATAAAGAAAAACCGATAAATCGACTGGAATTAGACTTAAATCGTCAAGTTCGACGTGAAATGAAGCTGTACACGTCTGAAATGGTAAAAACAGGGGTTTATTCATAGTTCTTGGCAAGTTTTGAGACGATTATAGTGTATTTACTAATTCCAAACGCAATGGAATCAATTTATCGCTGTTTTAGAAATGAAACGAGCTCTTTTAGGCAATATCTGATAGTTTTCTTGCCAGGAACTTTTGTTTTGTACCTAATAATGTAAGACTTTAACTATTTAATGCTACAGAATAAAGAAAAACCGATAAATCGACTGGAATTAGACTTAAATCATCAAATTTGACGTGAAATGAAGCTGTACACGTCTGAAATGGTAAAAACAGGGGTTTATTCATAGTTCTTGGCAAGTTTTGAGACGATTATAGTGTATTTATTAATTCCAAACGCAATGGAATCAATTTATCGCTGTTTTAGAAATGAAACGGGCTCTTTTAGGCAAAATCTGCTAGTTTTCTTGTCAGCAACTCTTGTTTTGTACCTGATAATGTAAGACTTTTACTATTTAATGCTACAGAATAAAGAAAAACCGATTAATCGACTGGAATTAGTGTTAAATCGTCAAATTTGTTGTGAAATGAACCTGTACAAGTCTGAAATGGTAAAAACAGGGGTTTATTCATTGTTCTTGGCAAGTTTTGAGACGATTATAGTGAATTTATTAATTCCAAAAGCAATGGAATCAATTTATCGTTGTTTTAGAAATGAAACGAGCTGTCTTAGGCAAAATCTGCTAGTTTTCTTGCCAGGAACTCTTGTTTTGTAACTAATAATGTGAGACTTTTACTATTTAAAGCTACAGAATAAAGAAAAACCGATAAATCGACTGGAATTAGACTTAAATCGTCAAACTTGACGTGAAATGAAGCTGTACACGTCTGAAATGGTAAAAACAGGGGCTTATTCATAGTTCTTGGCAAGTTTTGAGACGATTATAGTGAATTTATTAATTCCAAACGCAATTTTAATCCATTTATCGCTGTTTTAGAAATGAAACGAGCTCTTTTTAGGCAAAATCTGCAAGTTTTCTTGCCAGGAACTCTTGTTTTGTACCTAATAATGTGAGACTTTTACTATTTAATGCTACAGAATAAAGAAAAACCGATAAATCGACTGGAATTAGACTTAAATCGTCAAATTTGACGTGAAATGAAGCTGTACACGTCTGAAATGGTAAAAACAGGGGTTTATTCAATGTTCTTGGCAAGTTTTGAGACGATTATAGTGTATTTATTAATTCCAAACGCAATGGATTCAATCTATCGCTGTTTTAAAAATGAAACGAGCTGTTTTAGGCAAAATCTGCTAGTTTTCTTGCCAGGAACTCTTGTTTCGTAACTAATAATGTGAGACTTTTACCATTTAATGCTACAGAATAAAGAAAAACCGATAAATCGACTGGAATTAGACTTAAATCGTCAAATTTGACGTGAAATGAAGCTGTACACGTCTGAAATGGTAAAAACAGGGGTTTATTCATAGTTCTTGGCAAGTTTTGAGACGATTATAGTGTATTTATTAATTCCAAACGCAATGGAATCAATTTATCGCTGCTTTAGAAATGAAACGAGCTCTTTTAGGCAAAATCTGCTAGTTCTCTTGCCAGGAACTCTTGTTTTGTACCTAATAATGTAAGACTTTTACTATTTAATGAGACAGACTAGAGAAAAACCTGCCAATCGACTAAATTAGAGTTAAATCGTCCAACTGTTAGAGAAATAAAGATGTACACGTCTCAAATAGTAAAATAGGGCTTGTATTCATTGCTCTTGACAAGTTTTGGAATGATTACAGTGTATTTATTAATTCCAAACGCAATGGAATCAATTTATCGCTGCTTTAGAAATGAAACGGGCTCTTTTAGGCAAAATCTGCTAGTTTTCTTGCCAGGAACTCTTGTTTTGTACCTAATAATGTAAGACTTTTACTATTTAATGAGACAGACTAGAGAAAAACCTGCCAATCGACTAAATTAGAGTTAAATTGTCCAACTGTTAGAGAAATAAAGATGTACACGTCTGAAATGGTAAAAACAGGGGTTTATTCATAGTTCTTGGCAAGTTTTGAGACGATTATAGTGTATTTACTAATTCCAAACGCAATGGAATCAATTTATCGCTGTTTTAGAAATGGAACAAGCTCTTTTAGGCAATATCTGATAGTTTTCTTGCCAGGAACTTTTGTTTTGTACCTAATAATGTAAGACTTTAACTATTTAATGCTACAGAATAAAGAAAAACCGATAAATCGACTGGAATTAGACTTAAATCATCAAATTTGACGTGAAATGAAGCTGTACACGTCTGAAATGTTAAAAAAAGGGGTTTATTCATAGTTCTTGGCAAGTTTTGAGACGATTATAGTGTATTTATTAATTCCAAACGCAATGGAATCAATTTATCGCTGCTTTAGAAATGAAACGAGCTCTTTTAGGCAAAATCTGCTAGTTCTCTTGCCAGGAACTCTTGTTTTGTACCTAATAATTTAAGACTTTTACTATTTAATGAGACAGACTAGAGAAAATCCTGCCAATCGACTAAATTAGAGTTAAATCGTCCAACTGTTAGAGAAATAAAAATGTACACGTCTCAAATAGTAAAATCGGGCGTGTATTCATTGCTCTTGACAAGTTTTGGAACGATTACAGTGTATTTATTAATTCCAAACGCAATGGAATCAATTTATCGCTGTTTTAGAAATGAAACGGGCTCTTTTAGGCAAAATCTGCTAGTTTTCTTGCCAGCAACTCTTGTTTTGTACCTAATAATGTAAGACTTTTACTATTTAATGCTACAGAATAAAGAAAAACCGGTTAATCGACTGGAATTAGAGTTAAATCGTCAAATTTGTCGTGAAATAAACCTGTACAAGTCTGAAATGGTAAAAACAGGGGTTTATTCATAGTTCTTGGCAAGTTTTGAGACGATTATAGTGTATTTATTAATTCCAAACGCAATGGAATCAATTTATCGCTGTTTTAGAAATGAAACTAGCTCTTTTAGGCAAAAACTGCTAGTTTTCTTGCCAGGAGCTCTTGTTTTGTACCTGATATTGTAAGACTTTTACTATTTAATGCTACAGAATAAAGAAAAACCGATTAATCGACTGGAATTAGTGTTAAATCGTCAAATTTGTTGTGAAATGAACCTGTACAAGTCTGAAATGGTAAAAACAGGGGTTTATTCATTGTTCTTGGCAAGTTTTGAGACGATTATAGTGAATTTATTAATTCCAAACGCAATGGAATCAATTTATCGCTGTTTTAGAAATGAGACGAGCTGTTTTAGGCAAAATCTGCTAGTTTTCTTGCCAGGAACTTTTGTTTTGTAACTAATAATGTGAGAAATTTACTATTTAATGGTACAGAATAAAGAAAAACCGATAAATCGACTGGAATTAGACTTAAATCGTCAAATTTGACGTGAAATGAAGCTGTACACGTCTGAAATGGTAAAAACAGGGGTTTATTCATAGTTCTTGGCAAGTTTTGAGACGATTATAGTGTATTTATTAATTCCAAACGCAATGGAATCAATTTATCGCTGTTTTAGAAATGAAACGAGCTCTTTTAGGCAAAAACTGCTAGTTTTCTTGCCAGGAGCTCTTGTTTTGTACCTGATAATGTAAGACTTTTACTATTTAATGCTACAGAATAAAGAAAAACCGATTAATCGACTGGAATTAGTGTTAAATCGTCAAATTTGTTGTGAAATGAACCTGTACAAGTCTGAAGTGGTAAAAACAGGGGTTTATTCATTGTTCTTGGCAAGTTTTGAGACGATTATAGTGAATTTATTAATTCCAAACGCAATGTAATCAATTTATCGCTGTTTTAGAAATGAAACGAGCTCTTTTAGGCAATATCTGATAGTTTTCTTGCCAGGAACTTTTGTTTTGTACCTAATAATGTAAGACTTTAACTATTTAATGCTACAGAATAAAGAAAAACCGATAAATCGACTGGAATTAGACTTAAATCATCAAATTTGACGTGAAATGAAGCTGTACACGTCTGAAATGGTAAAAAAAGGGGTTTATTCATAGTTCTTGGCAAGTTTTGAGACGATTATAGTGTATTTATTAATTCCAAACGCAATGGAATCAATTTATCGCTGTTTTAGAAATGAGACGAGCTCTTTTAGGCAAAATCTGCTAGTTCTCTTGCCAGGAACTCTTGTTTTGTACCTAATAATTTAAGACTTTTACTATTTAATGAGACAGACTAGAGAAAATCCTGCCAATCGACTAAATTAGAGTTAAAGCGTCCAACTGTTAGAGAAATAAAGATGTACACGTCTCAAATAGTAAAATCGGGCGTGTATTCATTGCTCTTGACAAGTTTTGGAACGATTAGAGTGTATTTATTAATTCCAAACGCAATGGAATCAATTTATCGCTGTTTTAGAAATGAAACGGGCTCTTTTAGGCAGAATCTGCTAGTTTTCTTACCAGGAACTCTTGTTTTGTACCTAATAATGTAAGACTTTTACTATTTAATGCTACAGAATAAAGTAAAACCGGTTAATCAACTGGAATTAGAGTTAAATCGTCAAATTTGTCGTGAAATGAACCTGTACAAGTCTGAAATGGTAAAAACAGGGGTTTATTTATTGTTCTTAGCAAGTTTTGAGACGATTATAGTGTATTTATTAATTCCAAACGCAATGGAATCAATTTATCGTTGTTTTAGAAATGAAACGAGCTGTCTTAGGCAAAATCTGCTAGTTTTCTTGCCAGGAACTCTTGTTTTGTAACTAATAATGTGAGACTTTAACTATTTAATGCTACAGAATAAAGAAAAACCGATAAATCGACTGGAATTAGACTTAAATCATCAAATTTGACGTGAAATGAAGCTGTACACGTCTGAAATGGTAAAAAAAGGGGTTTATTCATAGTTCTTGGCAAGTTTTGAGACGATTATAGTGTATTTATTAATTCCAAACGCAATGGAATCAATTTATCGCTGCTTTAGAAATGAAACGAGCTCTTTTAGGCAAAATCTGCTAGTTCTCTTGCCAGGAACTCTTGTTTTCTACCTAATAATTTAAGACTTTTACTATTTAATGAGACAGACTAGAGAAAATCCTGCCAATCAACTAAATTAGAGTTAAATCGTCCAACTGTTAGAGAAATAAAGATGTAAACGTCTCAAATAGTAAAATCGGGCGTGTATTCATTGCTCTTGACAAGTTTTGGAACGATTACAGTGTATTTATTAATTCCAAACGCAATGGAATCAATTTATCGCTGTTTCAGAAATGAAACGGGCTCTTTTAGGCAAAATCTGCTAGTTTTCTTGCCAGGAACTCTTGTTTTGTACCTAATAATGTAAGACTTTTACTATTTAATGCTACAGAATAAAGAAAAACCGGTTAATCGACTGGAATTAGAGTTAAATCGTCAAATTTGTCGTGAAATAAACCTGTACAAGTCTGAAATGGTAAAAACAGGGGTTTATTCATTGTTCTTGGCAAGTTTTGAAACGATTATAGTGTATTTATTAATTCCAAATGCAATGGAATCAATTTATCGTTGTTTTAGAAATGAAACGAGCTGTTTTAGGCAAAATCTGCTAGTTTTCTTGCCAGGAACTCTTGTTTTGTAACTAATAATGTGAGACTTTTACTATTTAATGCTACAGAATAAAGAAAAACCGATAAATCGACTGGAATTAGACTTAAATCGTCAAACTTGACGTGAAATGAAGCTGTACACGTCTGAAATGTTAAAAACAGGGGCTTATTCATAGTTCTTGGCAAGTTTTGAGACGATTATAGTGAATTTATTAATTCCAAACGCAATGGAATCAATTTATCGCTGTTTTAGAAATGAAACGAGCTCTTTTTAGGCAAAATCTACAAGTTTTCTTGCCAGGAACTCTTGTTTTGTACCTAATAATGTGAGACTTTTACTATTTAATGCTACAGAATAAAGAAAAACCGGTTAATCGACTGGAATTAGAGTTAAATCGTCAAATTTGTCGTGAAATAAACCTGTACAAGTCTGAAATGGTAAAAACAGGGGTTTATTCATTGTTCTTGGCAAGTTTTGAAACGATTATAGTGTATTTATTAATTCCAAATGCAATGGAATCAATTTATCGTTGTTTTAGAAATGAAACGAGCTGTTTTAGGCAAAATCTGCTAGTTTTCTTGCCAGGAACTCTTGTTTTGTAACTAATAATGTGAGACTTTTACTATTTAATGCTACAGAATAAAGAAAAACCGATAAATCGACTGGAATTAGACTTAAATCGTCAAACTTGACGTGAAATGAAGCTGTACACGTCTGAAATGGTAAAAACAGGGGCTTATTCATAGTTCTTGGCAAGTTTTGAGACGATTATAGTGAATTTATTAATTCCAAACGCAATGGAATCAATTTATCGCTGTTTTAGAAATGAAACGAGCTCTTTTAGGCAAAAACTGCTAGTTTTCTTGCCAGGAGCTCTTGTTTTGTACCTGATAATGTAAGACTTTTACTATTTAATGCTACAGAATAAAGAAAAACCGATTAATCGACTGGAATTAGTGTTAAATCGTCAAATTTGTTGTGAAATGAACCTGTACAAGTCTGAAGTGGTAAAAACAGGGGTTTATTCATTGTTCTTGGCAAGTTTTGAGACGATTATAGTGAATTTATTAATTCCAAACGCAATGGAATCAATTTATCGCTGTTTTAGAAATGAGACGAGCTGTTTTAGGCAAAATCTGCTAGTTTTCTTGCCAGGAACTTTTGTTTTGTAACTAATAATGTGAGAAATTTACTATTTAATGGTACAGAATAAAGAAAAACCGATAAATCGACTGGAATTAGACTTAAATCGTCAAATTCGACGTGAAATGAAGCTGTACACGTCTGAAATGGTAAAAGCAGGGGTTTATTCATAGTTCTTGGCAAGTTTTGAGACGATTATAGTGTATTTACTAATTCCAAACGCAATGGAATCAATTTATCGCTGTTTTAGAAATGAAACGAGCTCTTTTAGGCAATATCTGATAGTTTTCTTGCCAGGAACTTTTGTTTTGTACCTAATAATGTAAGACTTTAACTATTTAATGCTACAGAATAAAGAAAAACCGATAAATCGACTGGAATTAGACTTAAATCATCAAATTTGACGTGAAATGAAGCTGTACACGTCTGAAATGGTAAAAAAAGGGGTTTATTCATAGTTCTTGGCAAGTTTTGAGACGATTATAGTGTATTTATTAATTCCAAACGCAATGGAATCAATTTATCGCTGCTTTAGAAATGAAACGAGCTCTTTTAGGCAAAATCTGCTAGTTCTCTTGCCAGGAACTCTTGTTTTCTACCTAATAATTTAAGACTTTTACTATTTAATGAGACAGACTAGAGAAAATCCTGCCAATCAACTAAATTAGAGTTAAATCGTCCAACTGTTAGAGAAATAAAGATGTAAACGTCTCAAATAGTAAAATCGGGCGTGTATTCATTGCTCTTGACAAGTTTTGGAACGATTACAGTGTATTTATTAATTCCAAACGCAATGGAATCAATTTATCGCTGTTTCAGAAATGAAACGGGCTCTTTTAGGCAAAATCTGCTAGTTTTCTTGCCAGGAACTCTTGTTTTGTACCTAATAATGTAAGACTTTTACTATTTAATGCTACAGAATAAAGAAAAACCGGTTAATCGACTGGAATTAGAGTTAAATCGTCAAATTTGTCGTGAAATAAACCTGTACAAGTCTGAAATGGTAAAAACAGGGGTTTATTCATTGTTCTTGGCAAGTTTTGAAACGATTATAGTGTATTTATTAATTCCAAATGCAATGGAATCAATTTATCGTTGTTTTAGAAATGAAACGAGCTGTTTTAGGCAAAATCTGCTAGTTTTCTTGCCAGGAACTCTTGTTTTGTAACTAATAATGTGAGACTTTTACTATTTAATGCTACAGAATAAAGAAAAACCGATAAATCGACTGGAATTAGACTTAAATCGTCAAACTTGACGTGAAATGAAGCTGTACACGTCTGAAATGTTAAAAACAGGGGCTTATTCATAGTTCTTGGCAAGTTTTGAGACGATTATAGTGAATTTATTAATTCCAAACGCAATGGAATCAATTTATCGCTGTTTTAGAAATGAAACGAGCTCTTTTAGGCAAAAACTGCTAGTTTTCTTGCCAGGAGCTCTTGTTTTGTACCTGATAATGTAAGACTTTTACTATTTAATGCTATAGAATAAAGAAAAACCGATAAATCGACTGGAATGAGACTTAAATCGTCAAATTTGACGTGAAATGAAGCTGTACACGTCTGAAATGGTAAAAACAGGGGTTTATTCATAGTTCTTGGCAAGTTTTGAGACGATTATAGTGTATTTATTAATTACAAACGCAATGGAATCAATTTATCGCTGTTTTAGAAATGAAACGAGCTCTTTTAGGCAATATCTGGTAGTTTTCTTGCCAGGAACTTTTGTTTTCTGCCTAATAATGTAAGACTTTAACTATTTAATGCTACAGAATAAAGAAAAACCGATAAATCGACTGGAATTAGACTTAAATCATCAAATTTGACGTGAAATGAAGCTGTACACGTCTGAAATGGTAAAAAAAGGGGTTTATTCATAGTTCTTAGCAAGTTTTGAGACGATTATAGTGAATTTATTAATTCCAAACGCAATGGAATCAATTTATCGCTGTTTTAGAAATGAAACGAGCTCTTTTAGGCAAAAACTGCTAGTTTTCTTGCCAGGAGCTCTTGTTTTGTACCTGATAATGTAAGACTTTTACTATTTAATGCTATAGAATAAAGAAAAACCGGTTAATCGACTGGAATTAGTGTTAAATCGTCAAATTTGAAGTGAAATGAAGCTGTACACGTCTGAAATGGTAAAAAAAGGGGTTTATTCATAGTTCTTGGCAAGTTTTGAGACGATTATAGTGAATTTATTAATTCCAAACGCAATGGAATTCATTTATCGCTGTTTTAGAAATGAAACGAGCTCTCTTTAGGCAAAATCTGCAAGTTTTCTTGCCAGGAACTCTTGTTTTGTACCTAATAATGTGAGACTTTTACTATTTATTGCTACAGAATAAAGAAAAACCGATAAATCGACTGGAATTAGACTTAAATCGTCAAATTTGACGTGAAATGAAGCTGTACACGTCTGAAATGGTAAAAACAGGGGTTTATTCAATGTTCTTGGCAAGTTTTGAGACAATTATAGTGTATTTATTAATTCCCAACGCAAAGGAATCAATTTATCGCTGTTTTAGAAATGAAACGGGCTCTTTTAGGCAAAATCTGCTAGTTTTCTTGCCAGGAACTTTTGTTTTGTACCTAATAATATAAGACTTTTAGTATCTAATGCTACAGAACAAAGAAAAACCGGTTAATCGACTGGAATTAGAGTTAAATCGTCAAATTTGTGGTGAAATAAACCTGTACAAGTCTGAAATGGTAAAAACAGGGGTTTATTCATTGTTCTTGGCATGTTTTGAGACGATTATAGTGTATTTATTAATTCCAAACGCAATGGAATCAATTTATCACTGTTTTAGAAATGAAACGAGCTCTTTTAGGCAAAATCTGCTAGTTTTCTTGCCAGGAACTCTTGTTTTCTACCTAATAATGTGAATCTTTTACCATTTAATGCTACAGAATAAAGAAAAACCGGTAAATCGACTGTAATTAGACTTAGATCGTCAAATTTGACGTGAAATGGAGCTGTGCACGTCTGAAATGGTAAAAACAAGGGTTTATTCATCGGTCTTGGCAAGTTTTGAGACGAATATAGTGTATTTATTAATTCCAAACGCAATAGAATCAATTTATCGTTGTTTTAGAAATGAAACGAGTTGTTTTAGGCAAAATCTGCTAGTTTTCTTGCCAGGAACTCTTGTTTTGTAACTAATAATGTGAGACTTTTACTATTTAATGCTACAGAATAAAGAAAAACCGGTTAATCGACTGAAATTAGACTTAAATCGTCAAATTTGACGTGAAATGAAGCTGGTCACGTCTGAAATGGTAAAAACAGGGGTTTATTCAATGTTCTTGGCAAGTTTTGAGACGATTATAGTGTATTTATTAATTCCAAACGCAATGGAATCAATTTATCGCTGTTTTAGAAATGAAACGGGCTCTTTTAGGCAAAAGCTACAAGTTTTCTTGCCAGGAACTCTTGTTTTGTACCTAATAATGTAAGACTTTAGCTATTTAATGCTACAGAATAAAGAAAAACCGGTTAATCGACTGGAATTAGAGTTAAATCGTCAAACTTGTGGTGAAATAAACCTGTACAAGTCTGAAATGGTAAAAACAGGGGTTTATTCATTGTTCTTGGCATGTTTTGAGACGATTATAGTGTATTTATTAATTCTAAACGCAATGGAATCAATTTATCGCTGTTTTAGAAATGAACGAGCTCTTTTAGGCAAAATCTGCTAGTTTTCTTGCCAGGAACTCTTGTTTTGTACCTAATAATGTGAATCTTTTACTATTTAATGCTACAGAATAAAGAAAAACCGGTAAATCGACTGGAATTAGACTTAAATCGTCAAATTTGACGTGAAATGAAGCTGTGCACGTCTGAAATGGTAAAAACAAGGGTTTATTCATCGTTCTTGGCAAATTTTCAGACGATTATAGTGTATTTATTAATTCCAAACGCAGTGGAATCAATTTATCGCTGTTTTAGAAAAGAAACGAGCTCTTTTAGGCAAAATCTGCTAGTTTTCTTGCCAGGAACTCTTGTTTTGTACCTAATAATGTAAGACTTTTACTATTTAATGCTACAGAATAGAGAAAAACTGGTTAATCGACTGGAATTAGAGTTAAATCGTCAAATTTGTCGTGAAATGAACCTGTACAAGTCTGAAATGGTAAAAACAGAGGTTTATTCATCGTTCTTGGCAAGTTTTGAGACGATTATAGTGTATTTATTAATTCCAAACGCAATGGAATCAATTTATCGCTGTTTTAGAAATGAAACGAGCTCTTTTAGGCAAAATCTGCTAGTTTTCTTTCCAGGAACTCTTGTTTTGTAACTAATAATGTAAGACTTTAACTACTTAATGCTACAGAATAAAGAAAAACCGGTTAATCGACTGGAATTAGAGTTAAATCGTCAAATTTGTCGTGAAATGAACCTGTACAGGTCTGAAATGGTAAAAACAGGGGTTTATTCATTGTTGTTGGCAAGTTTTGAGACGATTATAGTGTATTTATTAATTCCAAACGCAATGAAATCAATTTATCGCTGTTTTAGAAATGAAACGAGCTCTTTTAGGCAAAAGCTACAAGTTTTGTTGCCAGGAAGTCTTGTTTTGTACCTAATAATGTGAGACTTTTACTATTTAATGCTACAGAATAAAGAAAAACCGGTTAATCGACTGGAATTAGACTTAAATCGTCAAATTTGACGTGAAATGAAGCTGTACACGTCTGAAATGTTAAAAACTGGGGTTTATTCATTGTTCTTGGCAAGTTTTGAGACGATTATAGTGTATTTATTAATTCCAAACGCAATGGAATCAATTTATCGCTGTTTTAGAAATGAAACGAGCTCTTTTAGGCAAAAGCTGCAAGTTGTCTTGCCAGGAACTTTTGTTTTGTACCTAATAATGTGAGACTTTTACTATTTAATGACACAGAATAGAGAAAAACTGGTTAATCGACTGGAATTAGACTTAAATCGTCAAATTTGACGTGAAATGAAGCTGTGCACGTCTGAAATGGTAAAAACAGGGGTTTATTCATTGTTCTTGGCAAGTTTTGAGACGATTATAGTGTATTTATTAATTCCAAACGCAATGGAATCAATTTATCGCTGTTTTAGAAATGAAACGAACTCTTTTAGGCAAAAGCTACAAGTTTTATTGCCAGGAACTCTTGTTTTGTACCTAATAATGTGAGACTTTTACTATTTAATGCTACAGAATAAAGAAAAACCGGTAAATCGACTGGAATTAGACTTAAATCGTCAAATTTGACGTGAAATGAAGCTGTGCACGTCTGAAATGGTAAAAACAGGGGTTTATTCATTGTTCTTGGCAAGTTTTGAGACGATTATAGTGTATTTATTAATTCCAAACGCAATGGAATCAATTTATCGCTGTTGTAGAAATGAAACGAGCTCTTTTAGGCAAAATCTGCTAGTTTTTTTGCCAGGAACTCTTGTTTTGTACCTAATAATGTAAGACTTTTACTATTTAATGCTACAGAATAAAGAAAAACCGGTTAATCGACTGGAATTAGAGTTAAATCGTCAAATTTGTCGTGAAATGAACCTGTACAAGTCTGAAATGGTAAAAACAGGGGTTTATTCATTGTTCTTGGCAAGTTTTGAAACGATTATAGTGTATTTATTAATTCCAAACGCAATGGAATCAATTTATCGTTGCTTTAGAAATGAAACGAGCTCTTTTAGGCAAAAGCTACAAGCTTTCGTGCCAGGAACTCTTGTTTTGTACCTAATAATGTGATACTATTACTATTTAATGAGACAGACTAGAGAAAAACCTGCCAATCGACTAAATTAGAGTTAAATCGTCCAACTGTTAGAGAAATAAAGATGTACACGTCTCAAACGGTAAAATCGGGCGTGTATTCATTGCTCTTGACAAGTTTTGGAACGATTACAGTGTATTTATTAATTCCAAACGCAATGGAATCAATTTATCGCTGTTTTAGAAATGAGACGGGCTCTTTTAGGCAAAATCTGCTAGTTTTCTTGCCAGGAACTCTTGTTTTGTACCTAATAATGTAAGACTTTTACTATTTATTGCTACAGAATAGAGAAAAACTGGTAAATCGACTGGAATTATACTTAAATCGTCAAATTTGACGTGAAATGAAGCTGTACACGTCTGAAATGGTAAAAACAGGGGTTTATTCATTGTTCTTGGCAAGTTTTGAAACGATTATAGTGTATTTATTAATTCCAAACGCAATGGAATCAATTTATCGTTGCTTTAGAAATGAAACGAGCTCTTTTAGGCAAAAGCTACAAGCTTTCGTGCCAGGAACTCTTGTTTTGTACCTAATAATGTGATACTATTACTATTTAATGAGACAGACTAGAGAAAAACCTGCCAATCGACTAAATTAGAGTTAAATCGTCCAACTGTTAGAGAAATAAAGATGTACACGTCTCAAACGGTAAAATCGGGCGTGTATTCATTGCTCTTGACAAGTTTTGGAACGATTACAGTGTATTTATTAATTCCAAACGCAATGGAATCAATTTATCGCTGTTTTAGAAATGAGACGGGCTCTTTTAGGCAAAATCTGCTAGTTTTCTTGCCAGGAACTCTTGTTTTGTACCTAATAATGTAAGACTTTTACTATTTATTGCTACAGAATAGAGAAAAACTGGTAAATCGACTGGAATTATACTTAAATCGTCAAATTTGACGTGAAATGAAGCTGTACACGTCTGAAATGTTAAAAACTGGGGTTTATTCATTGTTCTTGGCAAGTTTTGAGACGATTATAGTGTATTTATTAATTCCAAACGCAAAGAAATCAATTTATCGCTGTTTTAGAAATGAAACGGGCTCTTTTAGGCAAAATCTGCTAGTTTTCTTGCCAGGAGCTCTTGTTTTGTACCTGATAATGTAAGACTTTTACTATCTAATGCTACAGAATAAAGAAAAACCGGCTAATCGACTGGAATTAGTGTTAAATCGTCAAATTTCTCGTGAAATGAACCTGTACAAGTCTGAAATGTTAAAAACTGGGGTTTATTCATTGTTCTTGGCAAGTTTTGAGACGATTATAGTGTATTTATTAATTCCAAACGCAATGGAATCAATTTATCGCTGTTTTAGAAATGAAACGAGCTGTTTTAGGCAAAATCTGCTAGTTTTCTTGCCAGGAATTTTTGTTTTGTAACTAATAAAGTGAGAAATTTACTATTTAATGGTACAGAATAAATAAAAACCGATAAATCGACTGGAATTACAGTTAAATCGACAAATTTGTCGTGAAATGAACCTGTACAAGTCTGAAATGGTAAAAACAGGGGTTTTATCATTGTTCTTGGCTAGTTTTGAGACGATTATAGTGTATTTATTAATTCCAAACGCAAAGAAATCAATTTATCGCTGTTTTAGAAATGAAACGGGCTCTTTTAGGCAAAATCTGCTAGTTTTCTTGCCAGGAACTCTTGTTTTGTAACTAATAATGTGAGACTTTTTCTATTTAATGCTACAGAATAAAGAAAAACCGATAAATCGACTGGAATTAGACTTAAATCGTCAAATTTGACGTGAAATGAAGCTGTACACGTCTGAAGTGGTAAAAGCAGGGGTTTATTCATAGTTCTTGGCAAGTTTTGAGACGATTATAGTGTATTTATTAATTCCAAACGCAATGGAATCAATTTATCGCTGTTTTAGAAATGAAACGAGCTCTTTTAGGCAAAATCTGCTAGTTTTCTTGCGAGGAGCTCTTGTTTTGTACCTGATAATGTAAGACTTTTACTATCTAATGCTACAGAATAAAGAAAAACCGGCTAATCGACTGGAATTAGTGTTAAATCGTCAAATTTCTCGTGAAATGAACCTGTACAAGTCTGAAATGATAAAAACAGGGGTTTATTCATTGTTCTTGGCAAGTTTTGAGACGATTATAGTGAATTTATTAATTCCAAACGCAATGGAATCAATTTATCGCTGTTTTAGAAATAAAACGAGCTGTTTTAGGCAAAATCTGCTAGTTTTCTTGCCAGGAACTTTTGTTTTGTAACTAATAAAGTGAGAAATTTACTATTTAATGGTACAGAATAAATAAAAACCGATAAATCGACTGGAATTAGACTTAAATCGTCAAATTTGACGTGAAATGAAGCTGTACACGTCTGAAATGGTAAAAACAGGGGTTTATTCATAGTTCTTGGCAAGTTTTGAGACGATTATAGTGTATTTATTAATTCCAAACGCAATGGAATCAATTTATCGCTGTTTTAGAAATGAGACGAGCTCTTTTAGGCAATATCTGATAGTTTTCTTGCCAGGAACTTTTGTTTTGTACCTAATAATGTAAGACTTTAACTATTTAATGCTACAGAATAAAGAAAAACCGATAAATCGACTGGAATTAGACTTAAATCATCAAATTTGACGTGAAATGAAGCTGTACACGTCTGAAATGGTAAAAAAAGGGGTTTGTTCATAGTTCTTGGCAAGTTTTGAGACGATTATAGTGTATTTATTAATTCCAAACGCAATGGAATCAATTTATCGCTGCTTTAGAAATGAAACGAGCTCTTTTAGGCAAAATCTGCTAGTTCTCTTGCCAGGAACTCTTGTTTTGTACCTAATAATGTAAGACTTTTACTATTTAATGAGACAGACTAGAGAAAAACCTGCCAATCGACTAAATTAGAGTTAAATTGTCCAACTGTTAGAGAAATAAAGATGTACACGTCTCAAGTAGTAAAATCTTGCGTGTATTCATTGCTCTTGACAAGTTTTGGAACGATTAGAGTGTATTTATTAATTCCAAACGCAATGGAATCAATTTATCGCTGTTTTAGAAATGAAACGGGCTCTTTTAGGCAAAATCTGCTAGTTTTCTTGCCAGGAACTCTTGTTTTGTACCTAATAATGTAAGACTTTAACTATTTAATGCTACAGAATAAAGAAAAACAGATAAATCGACTGGAATTAGACTTAAATCGTCAAATTTGACGTGAAATGAAGCTGTACACGTCTGAAATGGTAAAAAAAGGGGTTTATTCATAGTTCTTGGCAAGTTTTGAGACGATTATAGTGTATTTATTAATTCCAAACGCAATGGAATCAATTTATCGCTGCTTTAGAAATGAAACGAGCTCTTTTAGGCAAAAGCTACAAGTTTTCTTGCCAGGAACTCTTGTTTTGTAACTAATAGTGTAAGACTTTTACTATTTAATGCTTCAGAATAAAGAAAAACCGGTTAATCGATTGGAATTAGAGTTAAATTGTCAAATTTGTCGTGAAATGAACCTGTACAAGTCTGAAATGGTAAAGACAGGGGTTTATTCATTGTTCTTGGCAAGATTTGTGACGATTATAGTGTATTTATTAATTCCAAATGCAATGGAATCAATTTATCGCTGCTTTAGAAATGAAACGAGCTCTTTTAGGCAAAAGCTACAAGCTTTCTTGCCAGGAACTCTTGTTTTGTACCTAATAATGTGAGACTTTTACTACGTCTCAAATGGTAAAATCGGGCGTGTATTCATTGCTCTTGACAAGTTTTGGAACGATTACAGTGTATTTATTAATTCCAAACGCAATTTAACGTATTTGTATGTATTTTTGATATCAATTCGACGTTCTAGCACCGGCGAATCTAAATATTTTTGTCAATTTATCCCGGCGCATCCGCCATTTTACAATATTACGATTATATAATTTTGCATTTAAAATCAGCTTTATTTCTAAACAGAAACTATTCCTATGTACTTTATAATGTAAGACTGTTACTATTTAATGCTACAGAATAAAGAAAAGCCGGCTAATGGACTGAAATTAGAGTTAAATCTTCAAATTTTTGAAAAATAAGGCTGTACGCGTCTGAAATGGTAAAAACAGGGGTTTATTCAATGTTCTTGGCAAGTTTTGAGACGATTATAGTGTATTTATTAATTCCAAACGCAATGGAATCAATTTATCGCTGTTTTAGAAATGAAACGAGCTCTTTTAGGCAAAATCTGCTAGTTTTCTTGCCAGGAACTCTTGTTTTGTACCTAATAATCTAAGACTTTTACTATCTAATGCTACAGAACAAAGAAAAACCGGTTAATCGACTGGAATTAGAGTTAAATCGTCAAATTTGTAGTGAAATAAACCTGTACAAGTCTGAAATGGTAAAAACAGGGGTTTATTCATAGTTCTTGGCAAGTTTTGAGACGATTATAGTGTATTTATTAATTCCAAACGCAATGGAATCAATTTATCGCTGTTTTAGAAATGAAACGAGCTGTTTTAGGCAAAATCTGCTAGTTTTCTTGCCAGGAACTTTTGTTTTGTAACTAATAAAGTGAGAAATTTACTATTTAATGGTACAGAATAAATAAAAACCGATAAATCGACTGGAATTAGACTTAAATCGTCAAATTTGACGTGAAATGAAGCTGTACACGTCTGAAATGGTAAAAACAGGGGTTTATTCATAGTTCTTGGCAAGTTTTGAGACGATTATAGTGTATTTATTAATTCCAAACGCAATGGAATCAATTTATCGCTGTTTTAGAAATGAGACGAGCTCTTTTAGGCAATATCTGATAGTTTTCTTGCCAGGAACTTTTGTTTTGTACCTAATAATGTAAGACTTTAACTATTTAATGCTACAGAATAAAGAAAAACCGATAAATCGACTGGAATTAGACTTAAATCATCAAATTTGACGTGAAATGAAGCTGTACACGTCTGAAATGGTAAAAAAAGGGGTTTGTTCATAGTTCTTGGCAAGTTTTGAGACGATTATAGTGTATTTATTAATTCCAAACGCAATGGAATCAATTTATCGCTGCTTTAGAAATGAAACGAGCTCTTTTAGGCAAAATCTGCTAGTTCTCTTGCCAGGAACTCTTGTTTTGTACCTAATAATGTAAGACTTTTACTATTTAATGAGACAGACTAGAGAAAAACCTGCCAATCGACTAAATTAGAGTTAAATTGTCCAACTGTTAGAGAAATAAAGATGTACACGTCTCAAGTAGTAAAATCTTGCGTGTATTCATTGCTCTTGACAAGTTTTGGAACGATTAGAGTGTATTTATTAATTCCAAACGCAATGGAATCAATTTATCGCTGTTTTAGAAATGAAACGGGCTCTTTTAGGCAAAATCTGCTAGTTTTCTTGCCAGGAACTCTTGTTTTGTACCTAATAATGTAAGACTTTAACTATTTAATGCTACAGAATAAAGAAAAACAGATAAATCGACTGGAATTAGACTTAAATCGTCAAATTTGACGTGAAATGAAGCTGTACACGTCTGAAATGGTAAAAAAAGGGGTTTATTCATAGTTCTTGGCAAGTTTTGAGACGATTATAGTGTATTTATTAATTCCAAACGCAATGGAATCAATTTATCGCTGCTTTAGAAATGAAACGAGCTCTTTTAGGCAAAAGCTACAAGTTTTCTTGCCAGGAACTCTTGTTTTGTAACTAATAGTGTAAGACTTTTACTATTTAATGCTTCAGAATAAAGAAAAACCGGTTAATCGATTGGAATTAGAGTTAAATCGTCAAATTTGTCGTGAAATGAACCTGTACAAGTCTGAAATGGTAAAGACAGGGGTTTATTCATTGTTCTTGGCAAGATTTGTGACGATTATAGTGTATTTATTAATTCCAAATGCAATGGAATCAATTTATCGCTGCTTTAGAAATGAAACGAGCTCTTTTAGGCAAAAGCTACAAGCTTTCTTGCCAGGAACTCTTGTTTTGTACCTAATAATGTAAGACTTTTACTACGTCTCAAATGGTAAAATCGGGCGTGTATTCATTGCTCTTGACAAGTTTTGGAACGATTACAGTGTATTTATTAATTCCAAACGCAATTTAACGTATTTGTATGTATTTTTGATATCAATTCGACGTTCTAGCACCGGCGAATCTAAATATTTTTGTCAATTTATCCCGGCGCATCCGCCATTTTACAATATTACGATTATATAATTTTGCATTTAAAATCAGCTTTATTTCTAAACAGAAACTATTCCTATGTACTTTATAATGTAAGACTGTTACTATTTAATGCTACAGAATAAAGAAAAGCCGGCTAATGGACTGAAATTAGAGTTAAATCTTCAATTTTTTGAAAAATAAGGCTGTACGCGTCTGAAATGGTAAAAACAGGGGTTTATTCAATGTTCTTGGCAAGTTTTGAGACGATTATAGTGTATTTATTAATTCCAAACGCAATGGAATCAATTTATCGCTGTTTTAGAAATGAAACGAGCTCTTTTAGGCAAAATCTGCTAGTTTTCTTGCCAGGAACTCTTGTTTTGTACCTAATAATCTAAGACTTTTACTATCTAATGCTACAGAACAAAGAAAAACCGGTTAATCGACTGGAATTAGAGTTAAATCGTCAAATTTGTAGTGAAATAAACCTGTACAAGTCTGAAATGGTAAAAACAGGGGTTTATTCATAGTTCTTGGCAAGTTTTGAGACGATTATAGTGTATTTATTAATTCCAAACGCAATGGAATCAATTTATCGCTGTTTTAGAAATGAAACGAGCTCTTTTAGGCAAAATCTGCTAGTTTTCTTGCCAGGAACTCTTGTTTTGTACCTAGTAATGTAAGACTTTTACTATTTAATGCTACAGAATAAAGAAAAACCGGTTAATCGACTGGAATTAGAGTTAAATCGTCAAATTTGTCGTGAAATGAACCTGTACAAGTCTGAAATGGTAAAAACAGGGGTTTATTCATTGTTCTTGGCAAGTTTTGAGACGATTATAGTGTATTTATTAATTTCAAACGCAATGGAATCAATTTATCGCTGTTTTAGAAATGAAACGGGCTCTTTTAGGCAAAATCTGCTAGTTGTATTGCCAGGAACTCTTGTTTTGTACCTAATAATGTAAGACTTTTACTATTTAATGCTATAGAATAAAGAAAAACCGGTTAATCGACTGGAATGAGACTTAAATCATCAAATTTGACGTGAAATGAAGCTGTAGACGTCTGAAATGGTAAAAACAGGGGTTTATTCATTGTTCTTGGCAAGATTTGTGACGATTATAGTGTATTTATTAATTCCAAACGCAATGAAATCAATTTTTCGCTGTTATAGAAATGAAACGAGCTCTTTTAGGCAAAATCTGCTAGGTTTCTTGCCAGGAACTCTTGTTTTGTACCTAATAATGTAAGACTTTTACTATTTAATGCTACAGAATAAAGAAAAACCGGTTAATCGACTGGAATTAGAGTTAAATCGTCAAATTTGTCGTGAAATGAACCTGTACAAGTCTGAAATGGTAAAAACAGGGGTTTATTCATTGTTCTTGGCAAGTTTTGAAACGATTATAGTGTATTTATTAATTCCAAATGCAGTGGAATCAATTTATCGCTGCTTTAGAAATGAAACGAGCTCTTTTAGGCAAAAGCTACAAGCTTTCTTGCCAGGAACTCTTGTTTTGTACCTAATAATCTAAGACTTTTACTATCTAATGCTACAGAATAAAGAAAAACCGGTTAATCGACTGGAATTAGAGTTAAATCGTCAAATTTGTCGTGAAATGAACCTGTACAAGTCTGAAATGGTAAAAACAGGGGTTTATTCATTGTTCTTGGCAACTTTTGAGACGATTATAGTGTATTTATTAATTCCAAACGCAATGGAATCAATTTATCGCTGTTTTAGAAATGAAACGAGCTCTTTTAGGCAAAATCTGCTAGTTTTCTTGCCAGGAACTCTTGTTTTGTACCTAATAATCTAAGACTTTTACTATCTAATGCTACAGAACAAAGAAAAACCGGTTAATCGACTGGAATTAGAGTTAAATCGTCAAATTTGTAGTGAAATAAACCTGTACAAGTCTGAAATGGTAAAAACAGGGGTTTATTCATAGTTCTTGGCAAGTTTTGAGACGATTATAGTGTATTTATTAATTCCAAACGCAATGGAATCAATTTATCGCTGTTTTAGAAATGAAACGAGCTGTTTTAGGCAAAATCTGCTAGTTTTCTTGCCAGGAACTTTTGTTTTGTAACTAATAAAGTGAGAAATTTACTATTTAATGGTACAGAATAAATAAAAACCGATAAATCGACTGGAATTAGACTTAAATCGTCAAATTTGACGTGAAATGAAGCTGTACACGTCTGAAATGGTAAAAACAGGGGTTTATTCATAGTTCTTGGCAAGTTTTGAGACGATTATAGTGTATTTATTAATTCCAAACGCAATGGAATCAATTTATCGCTGTTTTAGAAATGAAACGAGCTCTTTTAGGCAATATCTGATAGTTTTCTTGCCAGGAACTTTTGTTTTGTACCTAATAATGTAAGACTTTAACTATTTAATGCTACAGAATAAAGAAAAACCGATAAATCGACTGGAATTAGACTTAAATCATCAAATTTGACGTGAAATGAAGCTGTACACGTCTGAAATGGTAAAAAAAGGGGTTTGTTCATAGTTCTTGGCAAGTTTTGAGACGATTATAGTGTATTTATTAATTCCAAACGCAATGGAATCAATTTATCGCTGCTTTAGAAATGAAACGAGCTCTTTTAGGCAAAATCTGCTAGTTCTCTTGCCAGGAACTCTTGTTTTGTACCTAATAATGTAAGACTTTTACTATTTAATGAGACAGACTAGAGAAAAACCTGCCAATCGACTAAATTAGAGTTAAATTGTCCAACTGTTAGAGAAATAAAGATGTACACGTCTCAAGTAGTAAAATCTTGCGTGTATTCATTGCTCTTGACAAGTTTTGGAACGATTAGAGTGTATTTATTAATTCCAAACGCAATGGAATCAATTTATCGCTGTTTTAGAAATGAAACGGGCTCTTTTAGGCAAAATCTGCTAGTTTTCTTGCCAGGAACTCTTGTTTTGTACCTAATAATGTAAGACTTTAACTATTTAATGCTACAGAATAAAGAAAAACAGATAAATCGACTGGAATTAGACTTAAATCGTCAAATTTGACGTGAAATGAAGCTGTACACGTCTGAAATGGTAAAAAAAGGGGTTTATTCATAGTTCTTGGCAAGTTTTGAGACGATTATAGTGTATTTATTAATTCCAAACGCAATGGAATCAATTTATCGCTGCTTTAGAAATGAAACGAGCTCTTTTAGGCAAAAGCTACAAGTTTTCTTGCCAGGAACTCTTGTTTTGTAACTAATAGTGTAAGACTTTTACTATTTAATGCTTCAGAATAAAGAAAAACCGGTTAATCGATTGGAATTAGAGTTAAATCGTCAAATTTGTCGTGAAATGAACCTGTACAAGTCTGAAATGGTAAAGACAGGGGTTTATTCATTGTTCTTGGCAAGATTTGTGACGATTATAGTGTATTTATTAATTCCAAATGCAATGGAATCAATTTATCGCTGCTTTAGAAATGAAACGAGCTCTTTTAGGCAAAAGCTACAAGCTTTCTTGCCAGGAACTCTTGTTTTGTACCTAATAATGTAAGACTTTTACTACGTCTCAAATGGTAAAATCGGGCGTGTATTCATTGCTCTTGACAAGTTTTGGAACGATTACAGTGTATTTATTAATTCCAAACGCAATTTAACGTATTTGTATGTATTTTTGATATCAATTCGACGTTCTAGCACCGGCGAATCTAAATATTTTTGTCAATTTATCCCGGCGCATCCGCCATTTTACAATATTACGATTATATAATTTTGCATTTAAAATCAGCTTTATTTCTAAACAGAAACTATTCCTATGTACTTTATAATGTAAGACTGTTACTATTTAATGCTACAGAATAAAGAAAAGCCGGCTAATGGACTGAAATTAGAGTTAAATCTTCAATTTTTTGAAAAATAAGGCTGTACGCGTCTGAAATGGTAAAAACAGGGGTTTATTCAATGTTCTTGGCAAGTTTTGAGACGATTATAGTGTATTTATTAATTCCAAACGCAATGGAATCAATTTATCGCTGTTTTAGAAATGAAACGAGCTCTTTTAGGCAAAATCTGCTAGTTTTCTTGCCAGGAACTCTTGTTTTGTACCTAATAATCTAAGACTTTTACTATCTAATGCTACAGAACAAAGAAAAACCGGTTAATCGACTGGAATTAGAGTTAAATCGTCAAATTTGTAGTGAAATAAACCTGTACAAGTCTGAAATGGTAAAAACAGGGGTTTATTCATAGTTCTTGGCAAGTTTTGAGACGATTATAGTGTATTTATTAATTCCAAACGCAATGGAATCAATTTATCGCTGTTTTAGAAATGAAACGAGCTCTTTTAGGCAAAATCTGCTAGTTTTCTTGCCAGGAACTCTTGTTTTGTACCTAGTAATGTAAGACTTTTACTATTTAATGCTACAGAATAAAGAAAAACCGGTTAATCGACTGGAATTAGAGTTAAATCGTCAAATTTGTCGTGAAATGAACCTGTACAAGTCTGAAATGGTAAAAACAGGGGTTTATTCATTGTTCTTGGCAAGTTTTGAGACGATTATAGTGTATTTATTAATTTCAAACGCAATGGAATCAATTTATCGCTGTTTTAGAAATGAAACGGGCTCTTTTAGGCAAAATCTGCTAGTTGTATTGCCAGGAACTCTTGTTTTGTACCTAATAATGTAAGACTTTTACTATTTAATGCTATAGAATAAAGAAAAACCGGTTAATCGACTGGAATGAGACTTAAATCATCAAATTTGACGTGAAATGAAGCTGTAGACGTCTGAAATGGTAAAAACAGGGGTTTATTCATTGTTCTTGGCAAGATTTGTGACGATTATAGTGTATTTATTAATTCCAAACGCAATGAAATCAATTTTTCGCTGTTATAGAAATGAAACGAGCTCTTTTAGGCAAAATCTGCTAGGTTTCTTGCCAGGAACTCTTGTTTTGTACCTAATAATGTAAGACTTTTACTATTTAATGCTGCAGAATAAAGAAAAACCGGTTAATCGACTGGAATTAGAGTTAAATCGTCAAATTTGTCGTGAAATGAACCTGTACAAGTCTGAAATGGTAAAAACAGGGGTTTATTCATTGTTCTTGGCAAGTTTTGAAACGATTATAGTGTATTTATTAATTCCAAATGCAGTGGAATCAATTTATCGCTGCTTTAGAAATGAAACGAGCTCTTTTAGGCAAAAGCTACAAGCTTTCTTGCCAGGAACTCTTGTTTTGTACCTAATAATGTGAGACTTTTACTATTTAATGAGACAGACTAGAGAAAAACCTGCCAATCGACTAAATTAGAGTTAAATTGTCCAACTGTTAGAGAAATAAAGATGTACACGTCTCAAATAGTAAAATCGGGCGTGTATTCATTGCTTTTGACAAGTTTTGGAACGATTACAGTGTATTTAGTAATTCCAAACGCAATGGAATCAATTTATCGCTGTTTTAGAAATGAAACGGTCTCTTTTAGGCAAAATCTGCTAGTTTTCTTGCCAGGAACTCTTGTTTTGTACCTAATAATGTAAGACTTTTACTATTTAATGCTACAGAATAAAGAAAAACCGGTTAATCGACTGGAATTAGAGTTAAATCTTCAAATTTGTCGTGAAATGAACCTGTACAAGTCTGAAATGGTAAAAACAGGGGTTTATTCATTGTTCTTGGCAAGTTTTGAAACGATTATAGTGTATTTATTAATTCCAAACGCAAATGAATCAATTTATCGCTGCTTTAGAAATAAAACGAGCTCTTTTAGGCAAAAGCTACTAGCTTTCTTGCCAGGAACTCTTGTTTTGTACCTAATAATGTGAGACTTTTACTATTTAATGAGACAGACTAGAGAAAAACCTGCCAATCGACTAAATTAGAGTTAAATCGTCCAACTGTTAGAGAAATAAAGATGTACACGTCTCAAATAGTAAAATCGGGCGTGTATTCATTGCTCTTGACAAGTTTTGGAACGATTACAGTGTATTTATTAATTCCAAACGTAATGGAATCAATTTATCGTTGTTTTAGAAATGAAACGAACTGTTTTAGGCAAAATCTGCTAGTTTTCTTCCCAGGAACTCTTGTTTTGTACCTAATAATGTAAGACTTTTACTATTTAATGAGACAGACTAGAGAAAAACCTGCCAATCAACTAAATTAGAGTTAAATCGTCCAACTGTTTGAGAAATAAAGATGTACACGTCTCAAATGGTAAAATCGGGCGTGTATTCATTGCTCTTGACAAGTTTTGGAACGATTACAGTGTATTTATTAATTCCAAACGCAATTTAACGTATTTGTATGTATTTTTGATATCAATTCGACGTTCTAGCACCGGCGAATCTAAATATTTTTGTCAATTTATCCCGGCGCATCCGCCATTTTACAATATTACGATAATATAATTTTGCATTTAAAATCAGCTTTATTTCTAAACAGAAACTATTCTTATGTACTTTATAATGTAAGACTGTTACTATTTAATGCTACAGAATAAAGAAAAACCGGCTAGTGAACTGAAATTAGAGTTAATACTTCAAATTTTTGAAAAATAAGGCTGTACACGTCTGAAATGGTAAAAACAGGGGTTTATTCAATGTTCTTGGCAAGTTTTGAGACGATTATAGTGTATTTATTAATTCCAAACGCAATGGAATCAATTTATCGCTGTTTTAGAAATGAAGCGGGCTCTTTTAGGCAAAATCTGCTAGTTTTCTTGCCAGGAACTCTCGTTTTGTACCTAATAATGTAAGACTTTTACTATTTAATGAGACAGACTAGAGAAAAAACTGCCAATCAACTAAGTTAGAGTTAAATCGTCCAACTGTTAGAGAAATAAAGATGTACACGTCTCAGATAGTAAAATCGGGCGTGTATTCATTGCTCTTGACAAGTTTTGGAACGATTACAGTGTATTTATTAATTCCAAACGCAATGTAATCAATTTATCATTGTTTTAGAAATGAAACGGGCTCTTTTAGGCAAAATCTGCTAGTTTTCTTACCAGAAACTCTTGTTTTGTACCTAATAATCTAAGACTTTTACTATCTAATGCTACAGAACAAAGAAAAACCGGTTAATCGACTGGAATTAGAGTTAAATCGTCAAATTTGTCGTGAAATAAACCTGTACAAGTCTGAAATGGTAAAAACAGGGGTTTATTTATTGTTCTCGGCAAGATTTGTGACGATTATAGTGTATTTATTAATTCCAAACGCAATGGAATCAATTTATCGCTGTTTTAGAAATGAAACGAGCTCTTTTAGGCAAAATCTGATAGTTTTCTTGCCAGGAACTCTTGTTTTGTACCTAATAATGTAAGACTTTTACTATTTAATGCTACAGAATAAAGAAAAACCGGTTAATCGACTGGAATTAGAGTTAAATCGTCAAATTTGTCGTGAAATGAACCTGTACAAGTCTGAAATGGTAAAAACAGGGGTTTATTCATTGTTCTTGGCAAGTTTTGAGACGATTATAGTGTATTTATTAATTTCAAACGCAATGGAATAAATTTATCGCTGTTTTAGAAATGAAACGGGCTCTTTTAGGCAAAATCTGGTAGTTTTATTGCCAGGAACTCTTGTTTTGTACCTAATAATGTAAGACTTTTACTATTTAATGCTACAGAATAAAGAAAAACCGGTTAATCGACTGGAATTAGAGTTAAATCGTCAAATTTGTCGTGAAATGAACCTGTACAAGTCTGAAATGGTAAAAACAGGGGTTTATTCATTGTTCTTGTCAAGTTTTGTGACGATTATAGTGTATTTATTAATTCCAAACGCAAATGAATCAATTTATCGCTGCTTTAGAAATAAAACGAGCTCTTTTAGGCAAAAGCTACTAGCTTTCTTGCCAGGAACTCTTGTTTTGTACCTAATAATGTGAGACTTTTACTATTTAATGAGACAGACTAGAGAAAAACCTGCCAATCGACTAAATTAGAGTTAAATCGTCCAACTGTTAGAGAAATAAAGATGTACACGTCTCAAATAGTAAAATCGGGCGTGTATTCATTGCTCTTGACAAGTTTTGTAACGATTACAGTGTATTTATTAATTCCAAACGCAATGGAATCAATTTATCGTTGTTTTAGAAATGAAACGAGCTGTTTTAGGCAAAATCTGCTAGTTTTCTTCCCAGGAACTCTTGTTTTGTACCTAATAATGTAAGACTTTTACTATTTAATGAGACAGACTAGAGAAAAACCTGCCAATCAACTAAATTAGAGTTAAATCGTCCAACTGTTAGAGAAATAAAGATGTACACGTCTCAAATAGTAAAATCGGGCGTGTATTCATTGCTCTTGACAAGTTTTGGAACGATTACAGTGTATTTATTAATTCCAAATGCAATGGAATCAATTTATCGCTGTTTTAGAAATGAAACGGGCTCTTTTAGGCAAAATCTGCTAGTTTTCTTGCCAGAAACTCTTGTTTTGTACCTAATAATGTAAGACTTTTACTATCTAATGCTACAGAACAAAGAAAAACCGGTTAATCGACTGGAATTAGAGTTAAATTGTCAAATTTGTCGTGAAATGAACCTGTACAAGTCTGGAATGGTAAAAACAGGGGTTTATTTATTGTTCTTGGCAAGTTTTGAGACGATTATAGTGTATTTATTAATTCCAAACGCAATGGAATCAATTTATCGCTGTTTTAGAAATGAAACGAGCTCTTTTAGGCAAAATCTGCTAGTTTTCTTGCCAGAAACTCTTGTTTTGTACCTAATAATGTAAGACTTTTACTATCTAATGCTACAGAACAAAGAAAAACCGGTTAATCGACTGGAATTAGAGTTAAATCGTCAAATTTGTCGTGAAATGAACCTGTACAAGTCTGAAATGGTAAAAACAGGGGTTTATTCATTGTTCTTGGCAAGTTTTAAAACGATTATAGTCTATTTATTAATTCCAAACGCAATGCAATCAATTTATCGCTTCTTTAGAAATGAAACGAGCTGTTTTAGGCAAAATCTGCTAGTTTTCTTGCCAGAAACTCTTGTTTTGTACCTAATAATGTAAGACTTTTACTATCTAATGCTACAGAACAAAGAAAAACTGGTTAATCGACTGGAATTAGAGTTAAATTGTCAAATTTGTCGTGAAATGAACCTGTACAAGTCTGAAATGGTAAAAACAGGGGTTTATTTATTGTTCTTGGCAAGTTTTGAGACGATTATAGTGTATTTATTAATTCCAAACGCAATGGAATCAATTTATCGTTGTTTTAGAAATGAAACGAGCTGTTTTAGGCAAAATCTGCTAGTTTTCTTGCGAGGAACTCTTGTTTTGTAACTAATAATGTGAGACTTTTACTATTTAATGCTACAGAATAAAGAAAAACCGATAAATCGACTGGAATTAGACTTAAATCGTCAAATTTGACGTGAAATGAAGCTGTACACGTCTGAAATGGTAAAAACAGGGGTTTATTCATAGTTCTTGGCAAGTTTTGAGACGATTATAGTGTATTTATTAATTCCAAACGCAATGGAATCAATTTATCGCTGTTTTTGAAATGAGACGAGCTGTTTTAGGCAAAATCTGCTAGTTTTCTTGCCAGGAACTCTTGTTTTGTAACTAATAATGTGAGAAATTTACTATTTAATGGTACAGAATAAAGAAAAACCGATAAATCGACTGGAATTAGATTTAAATCGTCAAATTTGACGTGAAATGAAGCTGTACTCGTCTGAAATGGTAAAAACAGGGGTTTATTCATAGTTATTGGCAAGTTTTGAGACGATTATAGTGTATTTACTAATTCCAAACGCAATGGAATCAATTTATCGCTGTTTTAGAAATGAAACGAGCTCTTTTAGGCAATATCTGATAGTTTCCTTGCCAGGAACTTTTGTTTTGTACCTAATAATGTAAGACTTTAACTATTTAATGCTACAGAATAAAGAAAAACCGATAAATCGACTGGAATTAGACTTAAATCATCAAATTTGACGTGAAATGAAGCTGTACACGTCTGAAATGGTAAAAAAAGGGGTTTATTCATAGTTCTTGGCAAGTTTTGAGACGATTATAGTGTATTTATTAATTCCAAACGCAATGGAATCAATTTATCGCTGTTTTAGAAATGAAACGAGCTCTTTTAGGCAAAATCTGCTAGTTCTCTTGCCAGGAACTCTTGTTTTGTACCTACTAATGTAAGACTTTTACTATTTAATGCTACAGAATAAAGAAAAACCGATAAATCGACTGGAATTAGACTTAAATCGTCAAATTTGACGTGAAATGAAGCTGTACACGTCTGAAATGGTAAAAACAAGGGTTTATTCAATGTTCTTGGCAAGTTTTGAGACGATTATAGTGTATTTATTAATTCCAAACGCAATGGATTCAATTTATCGCTGTTTTAAAAATGAAACGAGCTGTTTTAGGCAAAATCTGCTAGTTTTCTTGCCAGGAACTCTTGTTTTGTAACTAATAATGTGAGACTTTTACTATTTAATGCTACAGAATAAAGAAAAACCGATAAATCGACTGGAATTAGACTTAAATCGTCAAATTTGACGTGAAATGAAGCTGTACACGTCTGAAATGGTAAAAACAGGGGTTTATTCATAGTTCTTGGCAAGTTTTGAGACGATTATAGTGTATTTATTAATTCCAAACGCAATGGAATCAATTTATCGCTGTTTTAGAAATGAAGCGGGCTCTTTTAGGCAAAATCTGCTAGTTTTCTTGCCAGGAACTCTCGTTTTGTACCTAATAATGTAAGACTTTTACTATTTAATGAGACAGACTAGAGAAAAAACTGCCAATCAACTAAGTTAGAGTTAAATCGTCCAACTGTTAGAGAAATAAAGATGTACACGTCTCAGATAGTAAAATCGGGCGTGTATTCATTGCTCTTGACAAGTTTTGGAACGATTACAGTGTATTTATTAATTCCAAACGCAATGTAATCAATTTATCATTGTTTTAGAAATGAAACGGGCTCTTTTAGGCAAAATCTGCTAGTTTTCTTACCAGAAACTCTTGTTTTGTACCTAATAATCTAAGACTTTTACTATCTAATGCTACAGAACAAAGAAAAACCGGTTAATCGACTGGAATTAGAGTTAAATCGTCAAATTTGTCGTGAAATAAACCTGTACAAGTCTGAAATGGTAAAAACAGGGGTTTATTTATTGTTCTCGGCAAGATTTGTGACGATTATAGTGTATTTATTAATTCCAAACGCAATGGAATCAATTTATCGCTGTTTTAGAAATGAAACGAGCTCTTTTAGGCAAAATCTGATAGTTTTCTTGCCAGGAACTCTTGTTTTGTACCTAATAATGTAAGACTTTTACTATTTAATGCTACAGAATAAAGAAAAACCGGTTAATCGACTGGAATTAGAGTTAAATCGTCAAATTTGTCGTGAAATGAACCTGTACAAGTCTGAAATGGTAAAAACAGGGGTTTATTCATTGTTCTTGGCAAGTTTTGAGACGATTATAGTGTATTTATTAATTTCAAACGCAATGGAATAAATTTATCGCTGTTTTAGAAATGAAACGGGCTCTTTTAGGCAAAATCTGGTAGTTTTATTGCCAGGAACTCTTGTTTTGTACCTAATAATGTAAGACTTTTACTATTTAATGCTACAGAATAAAGAAAAACCGGTTAATCGACTGGAATTAGAGTTAAATCGTCAAATTTGTCGTGAAATGAACCTGTACAAGTCTGAAATGGTAAAAACAGGGGTTTATTCATTGTTCTTGTCAAGTTTTGTGACGATTATAGTGTATTTATTAATTCCAAACGCAAATGAATCAATTTATCGCTGCTTTAGAAATAAAACGAGCTCTTTTAGGCAAAAGCTACTAGCTTTCTTGCCAGGAACTCTTGTTTTGTACCTAATAATGTGAGACTTTTACTATTTAATGAGACAGACTAGAGAAAAACCTGCCAATCGACTAAATTAGAGTTAAGTCGTCCAACTGTTAGAGAAATAAAGATGTACACGTCTCAAATAGTAAAATCGGGCGTGTATTCATTGCTCTTGACAAGTTTTGTAACGATTACAGTGTATTTATTAATTCCAAACGCAATGGAATCAATTTATCGTTGTTTTAGAAATGAAACGAGCTGTTTTAGGCAAAATCTGCTAGTTTTCTTCCCAGGAACTCTTGTTTTGTACCTAATAATGTAAGACTTTTACTATTTAATGAGACAGACTAGAGAAAAACCTGCCAATCAACTAAATTAGAGTTAAATCGTCCAACTGTTAGAGAAATAAAGATGTACACGTCTCAAATAGTAAAATCGGGCGTGTATTCATTGCTCTTGACAAGTTTTGGAACGATTACAGTGTATTTATTAATTCCAAATGCAATGGAATCAATTTATCGCTGTTTTAGAAATGAAACGGGCTCTTTTAGGCAAAATCTGCTAGTTTTCTTGCCAGAAACTCTTGTTTTGTACCTAATAATGTAAGACTTTTACTATCTAATGCTACAGAACAAAGAAAAACCGGTTAATCGACTGGAATTAGAGTTAAATTGTCAAATTTGTCGTGAAATGAACCTGTACAAGTCTGGAATGGTAAAAACAGGGGTTTATTTATTGTTCTTGGCAAGTTTTGAGACGATTATAGTGTATTTATTAATTCCAAACGCAATGGAATCAATTTATCGCTGTTTTAGAAATGAAACGAGCTCTTTTAGGCAAAATCTGCTAGTTTTCTTGCCAGAAACTCTTGTTTTGTACCTAATAATGTAAGACTTTTACTATCTAATGCTACAGAACAAAGAAAAACCGGTTAATCGACTGGAATTAGAGTTAAATCGTCAAATTTGTCGTGAAATGAACCTGTACAAGTCTGAAATGGTAAAAACAGGGGTTTATTCATTGTTCTTGGCAAGTTTTAAAACGATTATAGTCTATTTATTAATTCCAAACGCAATGCAATCAATTTATCGCTTCTTTAGAAATGAAACGAGCTGTTTTAGGCAAAATCTGCTAGTTTTCTTGCCAGAAACTCTTGTTTTGTACCTAATAATGTAAGACTTTTACTATCTAATGCTACAGAACAAAGAAAAACTGGTTAATCGACTGGAATTAGAGTTAAATTGTCAAATTTGTCGTGAAATGAACCTGTACAAGTCTGAAATGGTAAAAACAGGGGTTTATTTATTGTTCTTGGCAAGTTTTGAGACGATTATAGTGTATTTATTAATTCCAAACGCAATGGAATCAATTTATCGTTGTTTTAGAAATGAAACGAGCTGTTTTAGGCAAAATCTGCTAGTTTTCTTGCGAGGAACTCTTGTTTTGTAACTAATAATGTGAGACTTTTACTATTTAATGCTACAGAATAAAGAAAAACCGATAAATCGACTGGAATTAGACTTAAATCGTCAAATTTGACGTGAAATGAAGCTGTACACGTCTGAAATGGTAAAAACAGGGGTTTATTCATAGTTCTTGGCAAGTTTTGAGACGATTATAGTGTATTTATTAATTCCAAACGCAATGGAATCAATTTATCGCTGTTTTTGAAATGAGACGAGCTGTTTTAGGCAAAATCTGCTAGTTTTCTTGCCAGGAACTCTTGTTTTGTAACTAATAATGTGAGAAATTTACTATTTAATGGTACAGAATAAAGAAAAACCGATAAATCGACTGGAATTAGATTTAAATCGTCAAATTTGACGTGAAATGAAGCTGTACTCGTCTGAAATGGTAAAAACAGGGGTTTATTCATAGTTATTGGCAAGTTTTGAGACGATTATAGTGTATTTACTAATTCCAAACGCAATGGAATCAATTTATCGCTGTTTTAGAAATGAAACGAGCTCTTTTAGGCAATATCTGATAGTTTTCTTGCCAGGAACTTTTGTTTTGTACCTAATAATGTAAGACTTTAACTATTTAATGCTACAGAATAAAGAAAAACCGATAAATCGACTGGAATTAGACTTAAATCATCAAATTTGACGTGAAATGAAGCTGTACACGTCTGAAATGGTAAAAAAAGGGGTTTATTCATAGTTCTTGGCAAGTTTTGAGACGATTATAGTGTATTTATTAATTCCAAACGCAATGGAATCAATTTATCGCTGTTTTAGAAATGAAACGAGCTCTTTTAGGCAAAATCTGCTAGTTCTCTTGCCAGGAACTCTTGTTTTGTACCTACTAATGTAAGACTTTTACTATTTAATGCTACAGAATAAAGAAAAACCGATAAATCGACTGGAATTAGACTTAAATCGTCAAATTTGACGTGAAATGAAGCTGTACACGTCTGAAATGGTAAAAACAAGGGTTTATTCAATGTTCTTGGCAAGTTTTGAGACGATTATAGTGTATTTATTAATTCCAAACGCAATGGATTCAATTTATCGCTGTTTTAAAAATGAAACGAGCTGTTTTAGGCAAAATCTGCTAGTTTTCTTGCCAGGAACTCTTGTTTTGTAACTAATAATGTGAGACTTTTACTATTTAATGCTACAGAATAAAGAAAAACCGATAAATCGACTGGAATTAGACTTAAATCGTCAAATTTGACGTGAAATGAAGCTGTACACGTCTGAAATGGTAAAAACAGGGGTTTATTCATAGTTCTTGGCAAGTTTTGAGACGATTATAGTGTATTTATTAATTCCAAACGCAATGGAATCAATTTATCGCTGTTTTAGAAATGAGGCGAGCTGTTTTAGGCAAAATCTGCTAGTTTTCTTGCCAGGAACTTTTGTTTTGTAACTAATAATGTGAGAAATTTACTATTTAATGGTACAGAATAAAGAAAAACCGATAAATCGACTGGAATTAGATTTAAATCGTCAAATTTGACGTGAAATGAAGCTGTACTCGTCTGAAATGGTAAAAACAGGGGTTTATTCATAGTTCTTGGCAAGTTTTGAGACGATTATAGTGTATTTACTAATTCCAAACGCAATGGAATCAATTTATCGCTGTTTTAGAAATGAAACGAGCTCTTTTAGGCAATATCTGATAGTTTTCTTGCCAGGAACTTTTGTTTTGTACCTAATAATGTAAGACTTTAACTATTTAATGCTACAGAATAAAGAGAAACCGATAAATCGACTGGAATTAGACTTAAATCATCAAAATTGACGTGAAATGAATCTGTACACGTCTGAAATGGTAAAAAAAGGGGTTTATTCATAGTTCTTGGCAAGTTTTGAGACGATTATAGTGTATTTATTAATTCCAAACGCAATGGAATCAATTTATCGCTGTTTTAGAAATGAAACGAGCTCTTTTAGGCAAAATCTGCTAGTTTTCTTGCCAGAAACTCTTGTTTTGTACCTAATAATGTAAGACTTTTACTATCTAATGCTACAGAACAAAGAAAAACTGGTTAATCGACTGGAATTAAAGTTAAATTGTCAAATTTGTCGTGAAATGAACCTGTACAAGTCTGAAATGGTAAAAACAGGGGTTTATTTATTGTTCTTGGCAAGTTTTGAGACGATTATAGTGTATTTACTAATTCCAAACGCAATGGAATCAATTTATCGCTGTTTTAGAAATAAAACGAGCTGTTTTAGGCAAAATCTGCTAGTTTTCTTGCGAGGAACTCTTGTTTTGTAACTAATAATGTGAGACTTTTACTATTTAATGGTACAGAATAAAGAAAAACCGATAAATCGACTGGAATTAGATTTAAATCGTCAAATTTGACGTGAAATGAAGCTGTACTCGTCTGAAATGGTAAAAACAGGGGTTTATTCATAGTTCTTGGCAAGTTTTGAGACGATTATAGTGTATTTATTAATTCCAAACGCAATGGAATCAATTTATCGCTGTTTTAGAAATGAAACGAGCTCTTTTAGGCAAAATCTGCTAGTTCTCTTGCCAGGAACTCTTGTTTTGTACCTAATAATGTAAGACTTTTACTATTTAATGCTACAGAATAAAGAAAAACCGATAAATCGACTGGAATTAGACTTAAATCGTCAAATTTGACGTGAAATGAAGCTGTACACGTCTGAAATGGTAAAAACAGGGGTTTATTCAATGTTCTTGGCAAGTTTTGAGACGATTATAGTGTATTTATTAATTCCAAACGCAATGGATTCAATTTATCGCTGTTTTAAAAATGAAACGAGCTGTTTTAGGCAAAATCTGCTAGTTTTCTTGCCAGGAACTCTTGTTTTGTAACTAATAATGTGAGACTTTTACTATTTAATGCTACAGAATAAAGAAAAACCGATAAATCGACTGGAATTAGACTTAAATCGTCAAATTTGACGTGAAATGAAGCTGTACACGTCTGAAATGGTAAAAACAGGGGTTTATTCATAGTTCTTGGCAAGTTTTGAGACGATTATAGTGTATTTATTAATTCCAAACGCAATGGAATCAATTTATCGCTGTTTTAGAAATGAGGCGAGCTGTTTTAGGCAAAATCTGCTAGTTTTCTTGCCAGGAACTTTTGTTTTGTAACTAATAATGTGAGAAATTTACTATTTAATGGTACAGAATAAAGAAAAACCGATAAATCGACTGGAATTAGATTTAAATCGTCAAATTTGACGTGAAATGAAGCTGTACTCGTCTGAAATGGTAAAAACAGGGGTTTATTCATAGTTCTTGGCAAGTTTTGAGACGATTATAGTGTATTTACTAATTCCAAACGCAATGCAATCAATTTATCGCTGTTTTAGAAATGAAACGAGCTCTTTTAGGCAATATCTGATAGTTTTCTTGCCAGGAACTTTTGTTTTGTACCTAATAATGTAAGACTTTAACTATTTAATGCTACAGAATAAAGAGAAACCGATAAATCGACTGGAATTAGACTTAAATCATCAAAATTGACGTGAAATGAATCTGTACACGTCTGAAATGGTAAAAAAAGGGGTTTATTCATAGTTCTTGGCAAGTTTTGAGACGATTATAGTGTATTTATTAATTCCAAACGCAATGGAATCAATTTATCGCTGTTTTAGAAATGAAACGAGCTCTTTTAGGCAAAATCTGCTAGTTCTCTTGCCAGGAACTCTTGTTTTGTACCTAATAATGTAAGACTTTTACTATTTAATGCTACAGAATAAAGAAAAACCGATAAATCGACTGGAATTAGACTTAAATCGTCAAATTTGACGTGAAATGAAGCTGTACACGTCTGAAATGGTAAAAACAGGGGTTTATTCAATGTTCTTGGCAAGTTTTGAGACGATTATAGTGTATTTATTAATTCCAAACGCAATGGATTCAATTTATCGCTGTTTTAAAAATGAAACGAGCTGTTTTAGGCAAAATCTGCTAGTTTTCTTGCCAGGAACTCTTGTTTTGTAACTAATAATGTGAGACTTTTACTATTTAATGCTACAGAATAAAGAAAAACCGATAAATCGACTGGAATTAGACTTAAATCGTCAAATTTGACGTGAAATGAAGCTGTACACGTCTGAAATGGTAAAAACAGGGGTTTATTGATAGTTCTTGGCAAGTTTTGAGACGATTATAGTGTATTTATTAATTCCAAACGCAATGGAATCAATTTATCGCTGTTTTAGAAATGAGGCGAGCTGTTTTAGGCAAAATCTGCTAGTTTTCTTGCCAGGAACTTTTGTTTTGTAACTAATAATGTGAGAAATTTACTATTTAATGGTACAGAATAAAGAAAAACCGATAAATCGACTGGAATTAGATTTAAATCGTCAAATTTGACGTGAAATGAAGCTGTACTCGTCTGAAATGGTAAAAACAGGGGTTTATTCATAGTTCTTGGCAAGTTTTGAGACGATTATAGTGTATTTACTAATTCCAAACGCAATGGAATCAATTTATCGCTGTTTTAGAAATGAAACGAGCTCTTTTAGGCAATATCTGATAGTTTTCTTGCCAGGAACTTTTGTTTTGTACCTAATAATGTAAGACTTTAACTATTTAATGCTACAGAATAAAGAGAAACCGATAAATCGACTGGAATTAGACTTAAATCATCAAAATTGACGTAAAATGAATCTGTACACGTCTGAAATGGTAAAAAAAGGGGTTTATTCATAGTTCTTGGCAAGTTTTGAGACGATTATAGTGTATTTATTAATTCCAAACGCAATGGAATCAATTTATCGCTGTTTTAGAAATGAAACGAGCTCTTTTAGGCAAAATCTGCTAGTTCTCTTGCCAGGAACTCTTGTTTTGTACCTAATAATGTGAGACTTTTACTATTTAATGCTACAGAATAAAGAAAAACCGATAAATCGACTGGAATTAGACTTAAATCGTCAAATTTGACGTGAAATGAACCTGTACAAGTCTGAAATGGTAAAAACAGGGGTTTGTTCATTGTTCTTGGCAAGTTTTGAGACGATTATAGTGTATTTATTAATTCCAAACGCAATGGAATCAATTTATCGCTGTTTTAGAAATGAAACGAGCTCTTTTAGGCAAAATCTGCTAGTTTTCTTGCCAGGAACTCTTGTTTTGTACCTAATAATCTGAGACTTTTACTATTTAATGAGACAGACTAGAGAAAAACCTGACAATCGACTAAATTAGAGTTAAATCGTCCAACTGTTTGAGAAATAAAGATGTACACGTCTCAAATGGTAAAATCGGGCGTTTATTCATTGCTCTTGACAAGTTTTGGAACGATTACAGTGTATTTATTAATTCCAAACGCAATTTAACGTATTTGTATGTATTTTTGATATCAATTCGACGTTCTAGCACCGGCGAATCTAAATATTTTTGCCAATTTATCCCGGCGCATCCGCCATTTCACAATATTACGATAATATTATTTTGCATTAAAAATCAGCTTTATTTATAAACAGAAACTATTTCTATGTACTTTATAATGTAAGACTGTTACTATTTAATGCTACAGAATAAAGAAAAACCGATAAATCGACTGGAATTAGACTTAAATCGTCAAATTTGACGTGAAATGAAGCTGTACAAGTCTGAAATGGTAAAAACAGGGGTTTATTCATTGTTCTTGGCAAGTTTTGAGACGATTATAGTGTATTTATTAATTCCAAACGCAATGGAATCAATTAATCGCTGTTTTAGAGATGAAACGAGCTCTTTTAGGCAAAATCTGCTAGTTTTCTTGCCAGGAACTCTTGTTTTGTACCTAATAATGTAAGACTTGTATTATTTAATGCTACAGAATAAAGAAAAACCGCTTAATCGACTGGAATTAGAATTAACTCGTCAAATTTGTCGTGAAATAAACCTGTACAAGCCTGAAATGGTAAAAACAGGGGTTTATTCATTGTTCTTGGCAAGTTTTGAGACGATTATAGTGTATTTATTAATTCCAAACGCAATGGAATCAATTTATCGCTGTTTTAGAAATGAAACGAGCTCTTTTAGGCAAAATCTGCTAGTTTTCTTGCCAAGAACTCTTGTTTTGTACCTAATAATGTGAGACTATTACTTTTTAATGCTACAGAATAAAGAAAAACCGATAAATCGACTGGAATTAGACTTAAATCGTCAAATTTGACGTGAAATGAAGCTGTACAAGTCTGAAATGGTAAAAACAGGGGTTTATTTATTGTTCTTGGTAAGTTTTGAGACGATTATAGTGTATTTATTAATTCCAAACGCAATGGAATCAATTTATCGCTGTTTTAGAAATGAAGCGAACTCTTTTAGGCAAAATCTGCTAGTTTACTTGCCAGGAACTCTTGTTTTCTACCTAATAATGTGAGACTTGTATTATTTAATGCTACAGAATAAAGAAAAACCGCTTAATCGACTGGAATTAGAATTAACTCGTCAAATTTGTCGTGAAATAAACCTGTACAAGTCTGAAACGGTAAAAACAGGTGTTTATTCATTGTTCTTGGCAAGTTTTGAGACGATTATAGTGTATTTATTAATTCCAAACGCAATGGAATCAATTTATCGCTGTTTTAGAAATGAAGCGAGCTCTTTTAGGCAAAATCTGCTAGTTTTCTTGCCAGGAACTCTTGTTTTGTACCTAATAATGTGAGACTTTTACTATTTAATGCTACAGAATAAAGAAAAACCGATAAATCGACTGGAATTAGACTTAAATCGTCAAATTTGACGTGAAATGAAGCTGTACAACTCTGAAATGGTAAAAACAGGGGTTTATTCATTGTTCTTGGCAAGTTTTGAGACGATTATAGTGTATTTATTAATTCCAAACGCAATGTAATCAATTTATCGCTGTTTTAGAAATGAAACGAACTCTTTTAGGCAAAATCTGCTAGTTTTCTTGCCAGGAACTCTTGTTTTGTACCTAATAATGTGAGACTTTTACTATTTAATGAGACAGACTAGAGAAAAACCTGCCAATTGACTAAATTAGAGTTAAATCGTCCAACTGTTTGAGAAATAAAGATGTACACGTCTCAAATGGTTTAATCGGGCGTTTATTCATTGCTCTTGACAAGTTTTGGAACGATTACAGTGTATTTATTAATTCCAAACGCAATTTAACGTATTTGTATGTATTTTTGATATCAATTCGACGTTCTAGCACCGGCGAATCTAAATATGTTTGCCAATTTATCCCGGCGCATCTGCCATTTCACAATATTAGGATAATATTATTTTGCATTAAAAATCAGCTTTATTTATAAACAGAAACTATTCCTATGTACTTTATAATGTAAGACTGTTACTATTTAATGCTACAGAATAAAGAAAAACCGCTTAATGGACTGGAATTAGAGTTAAATCGTCAAATTTGTCGTGAAATGAACCTGTACAAGTCTGAAATGGTAAAAACAGGGGTTTGTTCATTGTTCTTGGCAAGTTTTGAGACGATTATAGTGTATTTATTAATTCCAAACGCAATGGTATCAATTTATCGCTGTTTTAGAAATGAAACGAGCTCTTTTAGGCAAAATCTGCTAGTTTTCTTGCCAGGAACTCTTGTTTTGTACCTAATAATGTGAGACTCTTACTATTTAATGCTACAGAATAAAGAAAAACCGATAAATCGACTGGAATTTGACTTAAATCGTCAAATTTGACGTGAAATGAAGCTGTACAAGTCTGAAATGGTAAAAACAGGGGTTTATTCATTGTTCTTGGCAAGTTTTGAGACGATTATAGTGTAATTATTAATTCCAAACGCAATGAAATCAATTTATCGCTGTTTTAGAAATGAAACGAGCTCTTTTAGGCAAAATCTGCTAGTTTTCTTGCCAGGAACTCTTGTTTTGTACCTAATAATGTGAGACTTGTACTATTTAATGCTACAGAATAAAGAAAAACCGCTTAATCGTCTGGAATTAGAGTTAACTCGTCAAATTTGTCGTGAAATAAACCTGTACAAGTCTGGAATGTTAAAAACAGGGGTTTATTCATTGTTCTTGGCAAGTTTTAAGACGCTTATAGTGTATTTATTAATTCCAAACGCAATGGAATCAATTTATCGCTGTTTTAGAAATGAAACGAACTCTTTTAGGCAAAATCTGCTAGTTTTCTTGCCAGGAACTCTTGTTTTGTACGTAATAATGTGAGACTTTTACTATTTAATGCTACAGAATAAAGAAAAACCGATAAATCGACTGGAATTAGACTTAAATCGTCAAATTTGACGTGAAATGAGGCTGTACAAGTCTGAAATGGTAAAGAGAGGGGTTTATTCATTGTTCTTGGTAAGTTTTGCGACGATTATAGTGTATTTATTAATTCCAAACGCAATGGAATCAATTTATCGTTCTTTTAGAAATGAAACGAGCTCTTTTAGTAAAAATCGGCTAGTTTTCTTGCCAGGAACTCTTGTTTTGTACCTAATAATGTGAGACTTGTATTATTTAATGCTACAGAATAAAGAAAAACCGATAAATCGACTGGAATTAGACTTAAATCGTCAAATTTGACGTGAAATGAAGCTGTACAAGTCTGAAATGGTAAAAACAGGGGTTTATTTATTGTTCTTGGTAAGTTTTCAGACGATTATAGTGTATTTATTAATTCCAAACGCAATGGAATCAATTTGTCGCTGTTTTAGAAGTGAAGCGAGCTCTTTTAGGCAAAATCTGCTAGTTTACTTGCCAGGAACTCTTGTTTTCTACCTAATAATGTAAGACTTGTATTATTTAATGCTACAGAATGAAGAAAAACCGCTTAATGGACTGGAATTAGAGTTAAATCGTCAAATTTGTCGTGAAACGAACCTGTACAAGTCTGAAATGGTAAAAACAGGGGTTTGTTCATTGTTCTTGCCAAGTTTTGAGACGATTATAGTGTATTTATTAATTCCAAACGCAATGGAATCAATTTATCGCTGTTTTAGAAATGAAACGAGCTCTTTTAGGCAAAATCTGCTAGTTTTCTTGCCAGGAACTCTTGTTTTGTACCTAATAATGTGAGACTTTTACTATTTAATGCTACAGAATAAAGAAAAACCGATAAATCGACTGGAATTAGACTTAAATCGTCAAATTTGACGTGAAATGAAGCTCTACAAGTCTGAAATGGTAAAAACAGGGGTTTATTCATTGTTCTTGGCAAGTTTTGAGACGATTATAGTGTATTTATTAATTCCAAACGCAATGGAATCAATTTATCGCTGTTTTAGAAATGAAACGAGCTCTTTTAGGCAAAATCTGCTAGTTTTCTTGCCAGGAACTCTTGTTTTGTACCTAATAATGTGAGACTATTACTTTTTAATGCTACAGAATAAAGAAAAACCGATAAATCGACTGGAATTAGACTTAAATCGTCAAATTTGACGTGAAATGAAGCTGTACAAGTCTGAAATGGTAAAAACAGGGGTTTATTCATTGTTCTTGGCAAGTTTTGAGACGATTATAGTGTAATTATTAATTCCAAACGCAATGGAATCAATGTATCGCTGTTTTAGAAATGAAACGAGCTCTTTTAGGCTAAATCTGCTAGTTTTCTTGCCAGGAACTCTTGTTTTGTACCTAATAATGTGAGACTATTACTTTTTAATGCTACAGAATAAAGAAAAACCGATAAATCGACTGGAATTAGACTTAAATCGTCAAATTTGACGTGAAATGAAGCTGTACAAGTCTGAAATGGTAAAAACAGGTGTTTATTTATTGTTCTTGGTAAGTTTTGAGACGATTATAGTGTATTTATTAATTCCAAACGCCATGGAATCAATTTATCGCTGTTTTAGAAATGAAAGGAGCTCTTTTAGGCAAAATCTGCTAGTTTTCTTGCCAGGAACTCTTGTTTTCTATCTAATAATGTGAGACTTGTATTATTTAATGCTACAGAATAAAGAAAAACCGCTTAATCGACTGGAATTAGAATTAACTCGTCAAATTTGTCGTGAAATAAACCTGTACAAGTCTGAAACGGTAAAAACAGGTGTTTATTCATTGTTCTTGGCAAGTTTTGAGACGATTATAGTGTATTTATTAATTCCAAACGCAATGGAATCAATTTATCGCTGTTTTAGAAATGAAGCGAGCTCTTTTAGGCAAAATCTGCTAGTTTTCTTGCCAGGAACTCTTGTTTTGTACCTAATAATGTGAGACTTTTACTATTTAATGCTACAGAATAAAGAAAAACCGATAAATCGACTGGAATTAGACTTAAATCGTCAAATTTGACGTGAAATGAAGCTGTACAAGTCTGAAATGGTAAAAACAGGGGTTTATTCATTGTTCTTGGCAAGTTTTGAGACGATTATAGTGTATTTATTAATTCCAAACGCAATGGAATCAATTTATCGCTGTTTTAGAAATGAAACGAACTCTTTTAGGCAAAATCTGCTAGTTTTCTTGCCAGAAACTCTTGTTTTGTACCTAATAATGTGAGACTTTTACTATTTAATGAGACAGACTAGAGAAAAACCTGCCAATTGACTAAATTAGAGTTAAATCGTCCAACTGTTTGAGAAATAAAGATGTACACGTCTCAAATGGTTTAATCGGGCGTTTATTCATTGCTCTTGACAAGTTTTGGAACGATTACAGTGTATTTATTAATTCCAAACGCAATTTAACGTATTTGTATGTATTTTTGATATCAATTCGACGTTCTAGCACCGGCGAATCTAAATATTTTTAACAATTTATCCCGGCGCATCCGCCATTTCACAATATTACGATAATATTATTTTGCATTAAAAATCAGCTTTATTTATAAACAGAAACTATTCCTATGTACTTTATAATGTAAAACTGTTACTATTTAATGCTACAGAATAAAGAAAAACCGCTTAATGGACTGGAATTAGAGTTAAATCGTCAAATTTGTCGTGAAACGAACCTGTACAAGTCTGAAATGGTAAAAACAGGGGTTTGTTCATTGTTCTTGCCAAGTTTTGAGACGATTATAGTGTATTTATTAATTCCAAACGCAATGGAATCAATTTATCGCTGTTTTAGAAATGAAACGAGCTCTTTTAGGCAAAATCTGCTAGTTTTCTTGCCAGGAACTCTTGTTTTGTACCTAATAATGTGAGACTTTTACTATTTAATGCTACAGAATAAAGAAAAACCGATAAATCGACTGGAATTAGACTTAAATCGTCAAATTTGACGTGAAATGAACCTGTACAAGTCTGAAATGGTAAAAACAGGGGTTTATTCATTGTTCTTGGCAAGTTTTGAGACGATTATAGTGTATTTATTAATTCCAAACGCAATGGAATCAATTTATCGCTGTTTTAGAAATGAAACGAGCTCTTTTAGGCAAAATCTGCTAGTTTTCTTGCCAATAACTCTTGTTTTGTACCTAATAATGTGAGACTTTTACTATTTAATGCTACAGAATAAAGAAAAACCGATAAATCGACTGGAATTAGACTTAAATCGTCAAATTTGACGTGAAATGAAGCTCTACAAGTCTGAAATGGTAAAAACAGGGGTTTATTCATTGTTCTTGGCAAGTTTTGAGACGATTATAGTGTATTTATTAATTCCAAACGCAATGGAATCAATTTATCGCTGTTTTAGAAATGAAACGAGCTCTTTTAGGCAAAATCTGCTAGTTTTCTTGCCAGGAACTCTTGTTTTGTACCTAATAATGTGAGACTATTACTTTTTAATGCTACAGAATAAAGAAAAACCGATAAATCGATTGGAATTAGACTTAAATCGTCAAATTTGACGTGAAATGAAGCTGTACAAGTCTGAAATGGTAAAAACAGGGGTTTATTCATTGTTCTTGGCAAGTTTTGAGACGATTATAGTGTAATTATTAATTCCAAACGCAATGGAATCAATGTATCGCTGTTTTAGAAATGAAACGAGCTCTTTTAGGCAAAATCTGCTAGTTTTCTTGCCAGGAACTCTTGTTTTGTACCTAATAATGTGAGACTATTACTTTTTAATGCTACAGAATAAAGAAAAACCGATAAATCGACTGGAATTAGACTTAAATCGTCAAATTTGACGTGAAATGAAGCTGTACAAGTCTGAAATGGTAAAAACAGGGGTTTATTTATTGTTGTTGGTAAGTTTTGAGACGATTATAGTGTATTTATTAATTCCAAACGCAATGGAATCAATTTATCGCTGTTTTAGAAATGAAGCGAACTCTTTTAGGCAAAATCTGCTAGTTTACTTGCCAGGAACTCTTGTTTTCTACCTAATAATGTGAGACTTGTATTATTTAATGCTACAGAATAAAGAAAAACCGCTTAATCGACTGGAATTAGAATTAACTCGTCAAATTTGTCGTGAAATAAACCTGTACAAGTCTGAAACGGTAAAAACAGGTGTTTATTCATTGTTCTTGGCAAGTTTTGAGACGATTTTAGTGTATTTATTAATTCCAAACGCAATGGAATCAATTTATCGCTGTTTTAGAAATGAAGCGAGCTCTTTTAGGCAAAATCTGCTAGTTTTCTTGCCAGGAACTCTTGTTTTGTACCTAATAATGTGAGACTTTTACTATTTAATGCTACAGAATAAAGAAAAACCGATAAATCGACTGGAATTAGACTTAAATCGTCAAATTTGACGTGAAATGAAGCTGTACAAGTCTGAAATGGTAAAAACAGGGGTTTATTCATTGTTCTTGGCAAGTTTTGAGACGATTATAGTGTTTTTATTAATTCCAAACGCAATGTAATCAATTTATCGCTGTTTTAGAAATGAAACGAACTCTTTTAGGCAAAATCTGCTAGTTTTCTTGCCAGGAACTCTTGTTTTGTACCTAATAATGTGAGACTTTTACTATTTAATGAGACAGACTAGAGAAAAACCTGCCAATTGACTAAATTAGAGTTAAATCGTCCAACTGTTTGAGAAATAAAGATGTACACGTCTCAAATGGTTTAATCGGGCGTTTATTCATTGCTCTTGACAAGTTTTGGAACGATTACAGTGTATTTATTAATTCCAAACGCAATTTAACGTATTTGTATGTATTTTTGATATCAATTCGACGTTCTAGCACCGGCGAATCTAAATATGTTTGCCAATTTATCCCGGCGCATCTGCCATTTCACAATATTAGGATAATATTATTTTGCATTAAAAATCAGCTTTATTTATAAACAGAAACTATTCCTATGTACTTTATAATGTAAGACTGTTACTATTTAATGCTACAGAATAAAGAAAAACCGCTTAATGGACTGGAATTAGAGTTAAATCGTCAAATTTGTCGTGAAATGAACCTGTACAAGTCTGAAATGGTAAAAACAGGGGTTTGTTCATTGTTCTTGGCAAGTTTTGAGACGATTATAGTGTATTTATTAATTCCAAACGCAATGGTATCAATTTATCGCTGTTTTAGAAATGAAACGAGCTCTTTTAGGCAAAATCTGCTAGTTTTCTTGCCAGGAACTTTTGTTTTGTACCTAATAATGTGAGACTCTTACTATTTAATGCTACAGAATAAAGAAAAACCGATAAATCGACTGGAATTTGACTTAAATCGTCAAATTTGACGTGAAATGAAGCTGTACAAGTCTGAAATGGTAAAAACAGGGGTTTATTCATTGTTCTTGGCAAGTTTTGAGACGATTATAGTGTAATTATTAATTCCAAACGCAATGAAATCAATTTATCGCTGTTTTAGAAATGAAACGAGCTCTTTTAGGCAAAATCTGCTAGTTTTCTTGCCAGGAACTCTTGTTTTGTACCTAATAATGTGAGACTTGTACTATTTAATGCTACAGAATAAAGAAAAACCGCTTAATCGTCTGGAATTAGAGTTAACTCGTCAAATTTGTCGTGAAATAAACCTGTACAAGTCTGGAATGTTAAAAACAGGGGTTTATTCATTGTTCTTGGCAAGTTTTGAGACGCTTATAGTGTATTTATTAATTCCAAACGCAATGGAATCAATTTATCGCTGTTTTAGAAATGAAACGAACTCTTTTAGGCAAAATCTGCTAGTTTTCTTGCCAGGAACTCTTGTTTTGTACGTAATAATGTGAGACTTTTACTATTTAATGCTACAGAATAAAGAAAAACCGATAAATCGACTGGAATTAGACTTAAATCGTCAAATTTGACGTGAAATGAGGCTGTACAAGTCTGAAATGGTAAAGAGAGGGGTTTATTCATTGTTCTTGGTAAGTTTTGAGAAGATTATAGTGTATTTATTAATTCCAAACGCAATGGAATCAATTTATCGTTCTTTTAGAAATGAAACGAGCTCTTTTAGGGAAAATCTGCTAGTTTTCTTGCCAGGAACTCTTGTTTTGTACCTAATAATGTGAGACTTGTATTATTTAATGCTTCAGAATAAAGAAAAACCGATAAATCGACTGGAATTAGACTTAAATCGTCAAATTTGACGTGAAATGAAGCTGTACAAGTCTGAAATGGTAAAAACAGGGGTTTATTTATTGTTCTTGGTAAGTTTTGAGACGATTATAGTGTATTTATTAATTCCAAACGCAATGGAATCAATTTGTCGCTGTTTTAGAAGTGAAGCGAGCTCTTTTAGGCAAAATCTGCTAGTTTACTTGCCAGGAACTCTTGTTTTCTACCTAATAATGTAAGACTTGTATTATTTAATGCTACAGAATGAAGAAAAACCGCTTAATGGACTGGAATTAGAGTTAAATCGTCAAATTTGTCGTGAAACGAACCTGTACAAGTCTGAAATGGTAAAAACAGGGGTTTGTTCATTGTTCTTGCCAAGTTTTGAGACGATTATAGTGTATTTATTAATTCCAAACGCAATGGAATCAATTTATCGCTGTTTTAGAAATGAAACGAGCTCTTTTAGGCAAAATCTGCTAGTTTTCTTGCCAGGAACTCTTGTTTTGTACCTAATAATGTGAGACTTTTACTATTTAATGCTACAGAATAAAGAAAAACCGATAAATCGACTGGAATTAGACTTAAATCGTCAAATTTGACGTGAAATGAAGCTCTACAAGTCTGAAATGGTAAAAACAGGGGTTTATTCATTGTTCTTGGCAAGTTTTGAGACGATTATAGTGTATTTATTAATTCCAAACGCAATGGAATCAATTTATCGCTGTTTTAGAAATGAAACGAGCTCTTTTAGGCAAAATCTGCTAGTTTTCTTGCCAGGAACTCTTGTTTTGTACCTAATAATGTGAGACTATTACTTTTTAATGCTACAGAATAAAGAAAAACCGATAAATCGACTGGAATTAGACTTAAATCGTCAAATTTGACGTGAAATGAAGCTGTACAAGTCTGAAATGGTAAAAACAGGGGTTTATTCATTGTTCTTGGCAAGTTTTGAGACGATTATAGTGTAATTATTAATTCCAAACGCAATGGAATCAATTTATCGCTGTTTTAGAAATGAAACGAGCTCTTTTAGGCAAAATCTGCTAGTTTTCTTGCCAGGAACTCTTGTTTTGTACCTAATAATGTGAGACTATTACTTTTTAATGCTACAGAATAAAGAAAAACCGATAAATCGACTGGAATTAGACTTAAATCGTCAAATTTGACGTGAAATGAAGCTGTACAAGTCTGAAATGGTAAAAACAGGTGTTTATTTATTGTTCTTGGTAAGTTTTGAGACGATTATAGTGTATTTATTAATTCCAAACGCGATGGAATCAATTTATCGCTGTTTTAGAAATGAAAGGAGCTCTTTTAGGCAAAATCTGCTAGTTTTCTTGCCAGGAACTCTTGTTTTCTATCTAATAATGTGAGACTTGTATTATTTAATGCTACAGAATAAAGAAAAACCGCTTAATCGACTGGAATTAGAATTAACTCGTCAAATTTGTCGTGAAATAAACCTGTACAAGTCTGAAACGGTAAAAACAGGTGTTTATTCATTGTTCTTGGCAAGTTTTGAGACGATTATAGTGTATTTATTAATTCCAAACGCAATGGAATCAATTTATCGCTGTTTTAGAAATGAAGCGAGCTCTTTTAGGCAAAATCTGCTAGTTTTCTTGCCAGGAACTCTTGTTTTGTACCTAATAATGTGAGACTTTTACTATTTAATGCTACAGAATAAAGAAAAACCGATAAATCGACTGGAATTAGACTTAAATCGTCAAATTTGACGTGAAATGAAGCTGTACAAGTCTGAAATGGTAAAAACAGGGGTTTATTCATTGTTCTTGGCAAGTTTTGAGACGATTATAGTGTATTTATTAATTCCAAACGCAATGGAATCAATTTATCGCTGTTTTAGAAATGAAACGAACTCTTTTAGGCAAAATCTGCTAGTTTTCTTGCCAGAAACTCTTGTTTTGTACCTAATAATGTGAGACTTTTACTATTTAATGAGACAGACTAGAGAAAAACCTGCCAATTGACTAAATTAGAGTTAAATCGTCCAACTGTTTGAGAAATAAAGATGTACACGTCTCAAATGGTTTAATCGGGCGTTTATTCATTGCTCTTGACAAGTTTTGGAACGATTACAGTGTATTTATTAATTCCAAACGCAATTTAACGTATTTGTATGTATTTTTGATATCAATTCGACGTTCTAGCACCGGCGAATCTAAATATTTTTAACAATTTATCCCGGCGCATCCGCCATTTCACAATATTACGATAATATTATTTTGCATTAAAAATCAGCTTTATTTATAAACAGAAACTATTCCTATGTACTTTATAATGTAAAACTGTTACTATTTAATGCTACAGAATAAAGAAAAACCGCTTAATGGACTGGAATTAGAGTTAAATCGTCAAATTTGTCGTGAAACGAACCTGTACAAGTCTGAAATGGTAAAAACAGGGGTTTGTTCATTGTTCTTGCCAAGTTTTGAGACGATTATAGTGTATTTATTAATTCCAAACGCAATGGAATCAATTTATCGCTGTTTTAGAAATGAAACGAGCTCTTTTAGGCAAAATCTGCTAGTTTTCTTGCCAGGAACTCTTGTTTTGTACCTAATAATGTGAGACTTTTACTATTTAATGCTACAGAATAAAGAAAAACCGATAAATCGACTGGAATTAGACTTAAATCGTCAAATTTGACGTGAAATGAACCTGTACAAGTCTGAAATGGTAAAAACAGGGGTTTGTTCATTGTTCTTGGCAAGTTTTTAGACGATTATAGTGTATTTATTAATTCCAAACGCAATGGAATCAATTTATCGCTGTTTTAGAAATGAAACGAGCTCTTTTAGGCAAAATCTGCTAGTTTTCTTGCCAATAACTCTTGTTTTGTACCTAATAATGTGAGACTTTTACTATTTAATGCTACAGAATAAAGAAAAACCGATAAATCGACTGGAATTAGACTTAAATCGTCAAATTTGACGTGAAATGAAGCTCTACAAGTCTGAAATGGTAAAAACAGGGGTTTATTCATTGTTCTTGGCAAGTTTTGAGACGATTATAGTGTATTTATTAATTCCAAACGCAATGGAATCAATTTATCGCTGTTTTAGAAATGAAACGAGCTCTTTTAGGCAAAATCTGCTAGTTTTCTTGCCAGGAACTCTTGTTTTGTACCTAATAATGTGAGACTATTACTTTTTAATGCTACAGAATAAAGAAAAACCGATAAATCGACTGGAATTAGACTTAAATCGTCAAATTTGACGTGAAATGAAGCTGTACAAGTCTGAAATGGTAAAAACAGGGGTTTATTCATTGTTCTTGGCAAGTTTTGAGACGATTATAGTGTAATTATTAATTCCAAACGCAATGGAATCAATTTATCGCTGTTTTAGAAATGAAACGAGCTCTTTTAGGCAAAATCTGCTAGTTTTCTTGCCAGGAACTCTTGTTTTGTACCTAATAATGTGAGACTATTACTTTTTAATGCTACAGAATAAAGAAAAACCGATAAATCGACTGTAATTAGACTTAAATCGTCAAATTTGACGTGAAATGAAGCTGTACAAGTCTGAAATGGTAAAAACAGGTGTTTATTTATTGTTCTTGGTAAGTTTTGAGACGATTATAGTGTATTTATTAATTCCAAACGCGATGGAATCAATTTATCGCTGTTTTAGAAATGAAAGGAGCTCTTTTAGGCAAAATCTGCTAGTTTTCTTGCCAGGAACTCTTGTTTTGTACCTAATAATGTGAGACTATTACTTTTTAATGCTACAGAATAAAGAAAAACCGATAAATCGACTGGAATTAGACTTAAATCGTCAAATTTGACGTGAAATGAAGCTGTACAAGTCTGAAATGGTAAAAACAGGGGTTTATTCATTGTTCTTGGCAAGTTTTGAGACGATTATAGTGTATTTATTAATTCCAAACGCAATGGAATCAATTTATCGCTGTTTTAGAAATGAAACGAACTCTTTTAGGCAAAATCTGATAGTTTTCTTGCCAGGAACTCTTGTTTTGTATCTAATAATGTGAGACTTTTACTATTTAATGAGACAGACTAGAGAAAAACCTGCCAATTGACTAAATTAGAGTTAAATCGTCCAACTGTTTGAGAAATAAAGATGTACACGTCTCAAATGGTTTAATCGGGCGTTTATTCATTGCTCTTGACAAGTTTTGGAACGATTACAGTGTATTTATTAATTCCAAACGCAATTTAACGTATTTGTATGTATTTTTGATATCAATTCGACGTTCTAGCACCGGCGAATCTAAATATTTTTAACAATTTATCCCGGCGCATCCGCCATTTCACAATATTACGATAATATTATTTTGCATTAAAAATCAGCTTTATTTATAAACAGAAACTATTCCTATGTACTTTATAATGTAAAACTGTTACTATTTAATGCTACAGAATAAAGAAAAACCGCTTAATGGACTGGAATTAGAGTTAAATCGTCAAATTTGTCGTGAAACGAACCTGTACAAGTCTGAAATGGTAAAAAGAGGGGTTTGTTCATTGTTCTTGCCAAGTTTTGAGACGATTATAGTGTATTTATTAATTCCAAACGCAATGGAATCAATTTATCGCTGTTTTAGAAATGAAACGAGCTCTTTTAGGCAAAATCTGCTAGTTTTCTTGCCAGGAACTCTTGTTTTGTACCTAATAATGTGAGACTATTACTTTTTAATGCTACAGAATAAAGAAAAACCGATAAATCGACTGTAATTAGACTTAAATCGTCAAATTTGACGTGAAATGAAGCTGTACAAGTCTGAAATGGTAAAAACAGGTGTTTATTTATTGTTCTTGGTAAGTTTTGAGACGATTATAGTGTATTTATTAATTCCAAACGCGATGGAATCAATTTATCGCTGTTTTAGAAATGAAAGGAGCTCTTTTAGGCAAAATCTGCTAGTTTTCTTGCCAGGAACTCTTGTTTTGTACCTAATAATGTGAGACTATTACTTTTTAATGCTACAGAATAAAGAAAAACCGATAAATCGACTGGAATTAGACTTAAATCGTCAAATTTGACGTGAAATGAAGCTCTACAAGTCTGAAATGGTAAAAACAGGGGTTTATTCATTGTTCTTGGCAAGTTTTGAGACGATTATAGTGTATTTATTAATTCCAAACGCAATGGAATCAATTTATCGCTGTTTTAGAAATGAAACGAGCTCTTTTAGGCAAAATCTGCTAGTTTTCTTGCCAGGAACTCTTGTTTTGTACCTAATAATGTGAGACTATTACTTTTTAATGCTACAGAATAAAGAAAAACCGATAAATCGACTGGAATTAGACTTAAATCGTCAAATTTGACGTGAAATGAAGCTGTACAAGTCTGAAATGGTAAAAACAGGGGTTTATTCATTGTTCTTGGCAAGTTTTGAGACGATTATAGTGTAATTATTAATTCCAAACGCAATGGAATCAATTTATCGCTGTTTTAGAAATGAAACGAGCTCTTTTAGGCAAAATCTGCTAGTTTTCTTGCCAGGAACTCTTGTTTTGTACCTAATAATGTGAGACTATTACTTTTTAATGCTACAGAATAAAGAAAAACCGATAAATCGACTGGAATTAAACTTAAATCGTCAAATTTGACGTGAAATGAAGCTGTACAAGTCTGAAATGGTAAAAACAGGGGTTTATTCATTGTTCTTGGCAAGTTTTGAGACGATTATAGTGTATTTATTAATTCCAAACGCAATGGAATCAATTTATCGCTGTTTTAGAAATGAAACGAACTCTTTTAGGCAAAATCTGATAGTTTTCTTGCCAGGAACTCTTGTTTTGTACCTAATAATGTGAGACTTTTACTATTTAATGAGACAGACTAGAGAAAAACCTGCCAATTGACTAAATTAGAGTTAAATCGTCCAACTGTTTGAGAAATAAAGATGTACACGTCTCAAATGGTTTAATCGGGCGTTTATTCATTGCTCTTGACAAGTTTTGGAACGATTACAGTGTATTTATTAATTCCAAACGCAATTTAACGTATTTTTATGTATTTTTGATATCAATTCGACGTTCTAGCACCGGCGAATCTAAATATTTTTAACAATTTATCCCGGCGCATCCGCCATTTCACAATATTACGATAATATTATTTTGCATTAAAAATCAGCTTTATTTATAAACAGAAACTATTCCTATGTACTTTATAATGTAAAACTGTTACTATTTAATGCTACAGAATAAAGAAAAACCGCTTAATGGACTGGAATTAGAGTTAAATCGTCAAATTTGTCGTGAAACGAACCTGTACAAGTCTGAAATGGTAAAAAGAGGGGTTTGTTCATTGTTCTTGCCAAGTTTTGAGACGATTATAGTGAATTTATTAATTCCAAACGTAATGGTATCAATTTATCGCTGTTTTAGAAATGAAACGAGCTCTTTTAGGCAAAATCTGCTAGTTTACTTGCCAGGAACTCTTGTTTTCTACCTAATAATGTGAGACTTGTATTATTTAATGCTACAGAATAAAGAAAAACCGCTTAATCGACTGGAATTAGAGTTAACTCGTCAAATTTGTCGTGAAATAAACCTGTACAAGTCTGAAATGGTAAAAACAGGGGTTTATTCATTGTTCTTGGCAAGTTTTGAGACGACTATAGTGTATTTATTAATTCCAAACGCAATGGAATCAATTTATCGCTCTTTTAGAAATGAAACGAGCTCTTTTAGGGAAAATCTGCTAGTTTTCTTGCCAGGAACTTTTGTTTTCTACCTAATAATGTGAGACTTGTATTATTTAATGCTACAGAATAAAGAAAAACCGCTTAATCGACTGGAATTAGAGTTAACTCGTCAAATTTGTCGTGAAATAAACCTGTACAAGTCTGAAATGGTAAAAACAGGGGTTTATTCATTTTTCTTGGCAAGTTTTGAGACGATTATAGTGTATTTATTAATTCCAAACGCAATGGAATCAATTTATCGCTGTTTTAGAAATGAAACGAGCTCTTTTAGGCAAAATCTGCTAGTTTTCTTGCCAGGAACTCTTGCTTTGTACCTAATAATGTGAGACTGTTACTATTTAATGCTACAGAATAAAGAAAAACCGCTTAATCGTCTGGAATTAGAGTTAACTCGTCAAATTTGTCGTGAAATAAACCTGTACAAGTCTGAAATGGTAAAAACAGGGGTTTATTCATTGTTCTTGGCAAGTTTTGAGACGATTATAGTGTATTTATTAATTCCAAACGCAATGGAATAAATTTATCGCTGTTTTAGAAACGAAACGAGCTCTTTTAGGCAAAATCTGCTAGTTTTCTTTGCCAGGAACTCTTGTTTTGTACCTAATAATGTGAGACTTTTACTATTTAATGCTACAGAATAAAGAAAAACCGCTTAATCGTCTGGAATTAGAGTTAACTCGTCAAATTTGTCGTGAAATAAACCTGTACAAGTCTGAAATGGTAAAAACAGGGGTTTATTCATTGTTCTTGGCAAGTTTTGAGACGATTATAGTGTATTTATTAATTCCAAACGCAATGGAATCAATTTATCGCTGTTTTAGAAATGAAACGAGCTCTTTTAGGCAAAATCTGCTAGTTTTCTTGCCAGGAACTCTTGTTTTGTACCTAATAATGTGAGACTTTTACTATTTAATGCTACAGAATAAAGAAAAACCGATAAATCGACTGGAATTAGACTTAAATCGTCAAATTTGACGTGAAATGAAGCTGTACAAGTCTGAAATGGTAAAAACAGGGGTTTATTCATTGTTCTTGGCAAGTTTTGAGACGATTATAGTGTATTTATTAATTCCAAACGCAATGGAATCAATTTATCGCTGTTTTAGAAATGAAACGAGCTCTTTTAGGCAAAATCTGCTAGTTTTCTTGCCAGGAACTCTTGTTTTGTACCTAATAATGTGAGACTTTTACTATTTAATGAGACAGACTAGAGAAAAACCTGCCAATCGACTAAATTAGAGTTAAATCGTCCAACTGTTTGAGAAATAAATATGTACACGTATCAAATGGTAAAATCGGGCGTTTATTCATTGCTCTTGACAAGTTTTGGAACGATTACAGTGTATTTATTAAGGCGAAACGCTCAGTCGCCTCAACTTTGGAACCGAATTACGGCTTTCATTGTTAGGCTATCTTAACGTATTGGGCATCAAAATTACTAAAAAAAAACCTTCATCACGGCAAAACGTTGTTTGTTCAGAAAAAAAATTTTGCCAAAATGAAAAGCCAAAAAAATTTTTTTTTAATAAACTTGTTGGTGCTTGTTTTTTACTGATATCTGTATTCGGTAAATGCAAGGTGTTTTTATAAATATTGAAAAATAAATTTGCAAATTGTCCCCAAAGTTCGCTAGTTTCAAGCAATGTTGGCGTGGTTCAAGGTAACACAGGCCCCGCCCCTCAGCGGCAGGCAAACGTGTCGACGGCTGACCGTATTATATTTCGTGTGTGCCGCAGCTCGTTCTTAAAAAGATAACAAAAAAGTAAAGTAAACAAAAACGGGCCAGTCGCCTTAATTCCAAACGCAATTTAACGTATTTGTATGTATTTTTGATATCAATTCGACGTTCTAGCACCGGCGAATCTAAATATTTTTGCCAATTTATCCCGGCGCATCCGCCATTTCACAATATTACGATAATATAATTTTGCATTAAAAATCAGCTTTATTTATAAACAGAAACTATTTCTATGTACTTTATAATGTAAGACTGTTACTATTTAATGCTACAGAATAAAGAAAAACCGGTAAATCGACTGGAATTAGACTTAAATCGTCAAATTTGACGTGAAATGAAACTGTACACGTCTGAAATGGTAAAAACAGGGGTTTATTCATTGTTCTTGGCAAGTTTTAAGACGATTATAGTGTATTTATTAATTCCAAACGCAATGGAGACAATTTATCGCTATTTTAGAAATGAAACGGGCTCTTTTAGGCAAAGTCTGCTAGTTTTCTTGCCAGGAACTCTTGTTTTGTACGTAATAATGTGAGACTTTTACTATTTAATGCTACAGAATAAAGAAAAACCGATAAATCGACTATAATTAGACTTAAATCGTCAAATTTGACGTGAAATGAAGCTGTACAAGTGTGAAATGGTAAAAACAGGGGTTTATTTATTGTTCTTGGTAAGTTTTGAGACGATTATAGTGTATTTATTAATTCCAAACGCAATTGAATCAATTTATCGCTGTTTTAGAAATGAAGCGAGCTCTTTTAGGCAAAATCTGCTAGTTTACTTGCCAGGAACTCTTGTTTTCTACCTAATAATGTGAGACTTGTATTATTTAATGCTACAGAATAAAGAAAAACCGCTTAATCGACTGGAATTAGAGTTAACTCGTCAAATTTGTCGTGAAATAAACCTGTACAAGTCTGAAATGGTAAAAACAGGGGTTTATTCATTGTTCTTGGTAAGTTTTGAGACGATTATAGTGTATTTATTAATTCCAAACGCAATGAAATCAATTTATCGCTCTTTTAGAAATGAAACGAGTTCTTTTAGGGAAAATCTGCTAGTTTTCTTGCCAGGAACTCTTGTTTTCTACCTAATAATGTGAGGCTTGTATTATTTAATGCTACAGAATAAAGAAAAACCGATAAATCGACTGGAATTAGACTTAAATCGTCAAATTTGACGTGAAATGAAGCAGTACAAGTCTGAAATGGTAAAAACAGGGGTTTATTCATTGTTCTTGGCAAGTTTTGAGACGATTATAGTGTATTTATTAATTCCAAACGCAATGGAATCAATTTATCGCTGTTTTAGAAATGAAACGAGCTCTTTTAGGCAAAATCTGCTAGTTTTCTTGCCAGGAACTCTTGTTTTGTACCTAATAATGTGAGACTTTTACTATTTAATGCTACAGAATAAAGAAAAACCGCGTAATCGACTGGAATTAGAATTAAGTCGTCAAATTTATCGTGAAATAAACCTGTACAAGTCTGAAATGGTAAAAACAGGGGTTTATTCATTGTTCTTGGCAAGTTTTGAGACGATTATAGTGTATTTATTAATTCCAAACGCAATGGAATCAATTTATCGCTGTTTTAGAAACGAAACGAGCTCTTTTAGGCAAAATCTGCTAGTTTTCTTGCCAGGAACTCTTGTTTTGTACCTAATAATGTGAGACTTTTACTATTTAATGCTACAGAATAAAGAAAAACCGCGTAATCGACTGGAATTAGAATTAACTCGTCAAATTTGTCGTGAAATAAACCTGTACAAGTCTGAAATGGTAAAAACAGGGGTTTATTCATTGTTCTTGGTAAGTTTTGAGACGATTATAGTGTATTTATTAATTACAAACGCAATGGAGACAATTTATCGCTATTTTAGAAATGAAACGAGCTCTTTTAGGCAAAATCTGCTAGTTTTCTTGCCAGGAACTCTTGTTTTGTACGTAATAATTTGAGACTTTTACTATTTAATGCTACAGAATAAAGAAAAACCGATAAATCGACTGTCATTAGACTTAAATCGTCAAATTTGACGTGAAATGAAGCTGTACAAGTCTGAAATGGTAAAAACAGGGGTTTATTTATTGTTCTTGGTAAGTTTTGAGACGATTATAGTGTATTTATTAATTCCAAACGCAATGGAATCAATTTATCGCTGTTTTAGAAATGAAGCGAGCTCTTTTAGGCAAAATCGGCTAGTTTACTTGCCAGGAACTCTTGTTTTCTACCTAATAATGTGAGACTTGTATTATTTAATGCTACAGAATAAAGAAAAACCGCTTAATCGACTGGAATTAGAATTAACTCGTCAAATTTGTCGTGAAATAAACCTGTACAAGTCTGAAATGGTAAAAACAGGGGTTTATTCATTGTTCTTGGCAAGTCTTGAGACGAATATAGTGTATTTATTAATTCCCAACGCAATGGAATCAATTTATCGCTGTTTTAGAAATGAGACGAGCTCTTTTAGGCAAAATCTGCTAGTTTTCTTGCCAGGAACTCTTGTTTTGTACCTAATAATGTGAGACTTTTACTATTTAATGAGACAGACTAGAGAAAAACCTGCCAATTGACTAAATTAGAGTTAAATCGTCTAACTGTTTGAGAAATAAAAATGTACTCGTCTCAAATGGTAAAATCGGGCGTTTATTCATTGCTCTTGACAAGTTTTGGAATGATTACAGTGTATTTATTGATTCCAAACGCAATTTAACGTATTTGTATGTATTTTTGATATCAATTCGACGTTCTAGCACCGGCGAATCTAAATATTTTTGCCAATTTATCCCGGCGCATCCGCCATTTCACAATATTACGATAATATTATTTTGCATTAAAAATCAGCTTTATTTATAAACAGAAACTATTCCTATGTACTTTATAATGTAAAACTGTTACTATTTAATGCTACAGAATAAAGAAAAACCGCTTAATGGACTGGAATTAGAGTTAAATCGTCAAATTTGTCGTGAAATGAACCTGTACAAGTCTGAAATGGTAAAAACAGGGGTTTGTTCATTGTTCTTGGCAAGTTTGAGACGATTATAGTGTATTTATTAATTCCAAACGCAATGGAATCAATTTATCGCTGTTTTAGAAATGAAACGAGCTCTTTTAGGCAAAATCTGCTAGTTTTCTTGCCAGGAACTCTTGTTTTGTACCTAATAATGTGAGACTTTTACTATTTAATGCTACAGAATAAAGAAAAACCGATAAATCGACTGGAATTAGACTTAAATCGTCAAATTTGACGTGAAATGAAGCTGTACAAGTCTGAAATGGTAAAAACAGAGGTTTATTCATTGTTCTTGGCAAGTTTTGAGACGATTATAGTGTATTTATTAATTCCAAACGCAATGGAATCAATTTATCGCTGTTTTAGAAATGAAACGAGCTCTTTTAGGCAAAATCTGCTAGTTTTCTTGCCAGGAACTCTTGTTTCGTACCTAATAATGTGAGACTTTTACTATTTAATGCTACAGAATAAAGAAAAACCGATAAATCGACTGGAATTAGACTTAAATCGACAAATTTCACGTGAAATGAAGCTGTACAAGTCTGAAATGGTAAAAACAGGGGTTTATTCATTGTTCTTGGCAAGTTTTGAGACGATTATAGTGTATTTATTAATTCCAAACCAATTGAATCAATTTATCGCTGTTTTAGAAATGAAGCGAGCTCTTTTAGGCAAAATCTGCTAGTTTACTTGCCAGGAACTCTTGTTTTCTACCTAATAATGTGAGACTTGTATTATTTAATGCTACAGAATAAAGAAAAACCGCTTAATCGACTGGAATTAGAGTTAACTCGTCAAATTTGTCGTGAAATAAACCTGTACAAGTCTGAAATGGTAAAAACAGGGGTTTATTCATTGTTCTTGGTAAGTTTTGAGACGATTATAGTGTATTTATTAATTCCAAACGCAATGAAATCAATTTATCGCTCTTTTAGAAATGAAACGAGTTCTTTTAGGGAAAATCTGCTAGTTTTCTTGCCAGGAACTCTTGTTTTCTACCTAATAATGTGAGGCTTGTATTATTTAATGCTACAGAATAAAGAAAAACCGCTTAATCGACTGGAATTAGAGTTAACTCGTCAAATTTGTCGTAAAATAAACCTGTACAAGTCTGAAATGGTAAAAACAGGGGTTTATTCATTGTTCTTGGCAAGTTTTGAGACGATTATAGTGTATTTATTTATTCCAAACGCAATGGAATCAATTTATCGCTGTTTTAGAAATGAAACGAGCTCTTTTAGGCAAAATCTGCTAGTTTTCTTGCCAGGAACTCTTGTTTTGTACCTAATAATGTGAGACTTTTACTATTTAATGAGACAGACTAGAGAAAAACCTGCCAATCGACTAAATTAGAGTTAAATCGTCCAACTGTTTGAGAAATAAAGATGTACACGTCTCAAATGGTAAAATCGGGCGTTTATTCATAGCTCTTGACAAGTTTTGGAACGATTACAGTGTATTTATTAAGGCGAAACGCTCAGTCGCCTTAACTTTGGAACCGAATTACGGCTTTCATTGTTAGGCTATCTTAACGTATTGGGCATCAAAATTAGTAAAAAAAAACCTTCATCACGGCAAAACGTTGTTTGTTCAGAAAAAAAAATATTGCCAAAATGAAAAGCCAAAAAAATTTTTTTTTTAATAAACGTGTTGGTGCTTGTTTTTTACTGATATCTGTATTCGGTAAATGCAAGGTGTTTTTATAAATATTGAAAAATAAATTTGCAAATTGTCCCCAAAGTTCGCTAGTTTCAAGCAATGTTGGCGTGGTTCAAGGTAACACAGGCCCCGCCCCTCAGCGGCAGGCAGACGTGTCGACGGCTGACCGTATTATATTTCGTGTGTGCCGCAGCTCGTTCTTAAAAAGATAACAAAAAAGTAAAGTAAACAAAAACGGGCCAGTCGCCTTAATTCCAAACGCAATTTAACGTATTTGTATGTATTTTTGATATCAATTCGACGTTCTAGCACCGGCGAATCTAAATATTTTTGCCAATTTATCCCGGCGCATCTGCCATTTCACAATATTACGATAATATAATTTTGCATTAAAAATCAGCTTTATTTATAAACAGAAACTATTTCTATGTACTTTATAATGTAAGACTGTTACTATTTAATGCTACAGAATAAAGAAAAACCGGTAAATCGACTGGAATTAGACTTAAATCGTCAAATTTGACGTGAAATGAAACTGTACACGTCTGAAATGGTAAAAACAGGGGTTTATTCATTGTTCTTGGCAAGTTTTAAGACGATTATAGTGTATTTATTAATTCCAAACGCAATGGAGACAATTTATCGCTATTTTAGAAATGAAACGGGCTCTTTTAGGCAAAGTCTGCTAGTTTTCTTGCCAGGAACTCTTGTTTTGTACGTAATAATGTGAGACTTTTACTATTTAATGCTACAGAATAAAGAAAAACCGATAAATCGACTATAATTAGACTTAAATCGTCAAATTTGACGTGAAATGAAGCTGTACAAGTGTGAAATGGTAAAAACAGGGGTTTATTTATTGTTCTTGGTAAGTTTTGAGACGATTATAGTGTATTTATTAATTCCAAACGCAATGGAATCAATTTATCGCTGTTTTAGAAATGAAGCGAGCTCTTTTAGTCAAAATCCGCTAGTTTACTTGCCAGGAACTCTTGTTTTCTACCTAATAATGTGAGACTTGTATTATTTAATGCTACAGAATAAAGAAAAACCGCTTAATCGACTGGAATTAGAGTTAGCTCGTCAAATTTGTCGTGAAATAAACCTGTACAAGTCTGAAATGGTAAAAACAGGGGTTTATTCATTGTTCTTGGTAAGTTTTGAGACGATTATAGTGTATTTATTAATTCCAAACGCAATGAAATCAATTTATCGCTCTTTTAGAAATGAAACGAGTTCTTTTAGGGAAAATCTGCTAGTTTTCTTGCCAGGAACTCTTGTTTTCTACCTAATAATGTGAGGCTTGTATTATTTAATGCTACAGAATAAAGAAAAACCGCTTAATCGACTGGAATTAGAGTTAACTCGTCAAATTTGTCGTGAAATAAACCTGTACAAGTCTGAAATGGTAAAAACAGGGGTTTATTCATTGTTCTTGGTAAGTTTTGAGACGATTATAGTGTATTTATTAATTCCAAACGCAATGGAATCAATTTATCGCTGTTTTAGAAATGAAACGAGCTCTTTTCGGCAAAATGTGCTAGTTTTCTTGCCAGGAACTCTTGTTTTGTACCTAATAATGTGAGACTTTTACCATTTAATGCTACAGAATAAAGAAAAACCGATAAATCGACTGGAATTAGAGTTAACTCGTCAAATTTGTCGTGAAATAAACCTGTACAAGTCTGAAATGGTAAAAACAGGGGTTTATTCATTGTTCTTGGTAAGTTTTGAGACGATTATAGTGTATTTATAAATTCCAAACGCAATGAAATCAATTTATCGCTCTTTTAGAAATGAAACGAGTTCTTTTAGGGAAAATCTGCTAGTTTTCTTGCCAGGAACTCTTGTTTTCTACCTAATAATGTGAGGCTTGTATTATTTAATGCTACAGAATAAAGAAAAACCGCTTAATCGACTGGAATTAGAGTTAACTCGTCAAATTTGTCGTGAAATAAACCTGTACAAGTCTGAAATGGTAAAAACAGGGGTTTATTCATTGTTCTTGGTAAGTTTTGAGACGATTATAGTGTATTTATTAATTCCAAACGCAATGGAATCAATTTATCGCTGTTTTAGAAATGAAACGAGCTCTTTTCGGCAAAATCTGCTAGTTTTCTTGCCAGGAACTCTTGTTTTGTACCTAATAATGTGAGACTTTTACCATTTAATGTTACAGAATAAAGAAAAACCGATAAATCGACTGGAATTAGACTTAAATCGTCAAATTTGACGTGAAATGAAGCTGTACAAGTCTGAAATGGTAAAAACATGGGTTTATTCATTGTTCTTGGCAAATTTTGAGACGATTATAGTGTATTTATTAATTCCAAACGCAATGGAATCAATTTATTGCTGTTTTAGAAATGAAACGAGCTCTTTTAGGCAAAATCTGCTAGTTTTCTTGCCAGGAACTCTTGTTTTGTACCTAATAATGTGAGACTTTTACTATTTAATGAGACAGACTAGAGAAAAACCTGCCAATCGACTAAATTAGAGTTAAATCGTCCAACTGTTTGAGAAATAAAGATGTACACGTCTCAAATGGTAAAATCGGGCGTTTATTCATTGCTCTTGACAAGTTTTGGAACGATTACAGTGTATTTATTAATTCCAAACGCAATTTAACGTATTTGTATGTATTTTTGATATCAATTCGACGTTCTAGCACCGGCGGATCTAAATATTTTTGCCAATTTATCCCGGCGCATCCGCCATTTCACAATATTACGATAATATAATTTTGCATTAAAAATCAGCTTTATTTATAAACAGAAACTATTTCTATGTACTTTATAATGTAAGACTGTTACTATTTAATGCTACAGAATAAAGAAAAACCGGTAAATCGACTGGAATTAGACTTAAATCGTCAAATTTGACGTGAAATGAAACTGTACACGTCTGAAATGGTAAAAACAGGGGTTTATTCATTGTTTTTGGCAAGTTTTAAGACGATTATAGTGTATTTATTAATTCCAAACGCAATGGAGACAATTTATCGCTATTTTAGAAATGAAACGGGCTCTTTTAGGCAAAATCTGCTAGTTTTCTTGCCAGGAACTCTTGTTTTGTACGTAATAATGTGAGACTTTTACTATTTAATGCTACAGAATAAAGAAAAACCGATAAATCGACTATAATTAGACTTAAATCGTCAAATTTGACGTGAAATGAAGCTGTACAAGTCTGAAATGGTAAAAACAGGGGTTCATTCATTGTTCTTGGCAAGTTTTGAGACGATTATAGTGTATTTATTAATTCCAAACGCAATGGAATCAATTTATCGCTGTTTTAGAAATGAAACGAGCTCTTTTAGGGAAAATCTGCTAGTTTTCTTGCCAGGAACTCTTGTTTTGTACCTAATAATGTGAGACTTTTACTTTTAATGCTACAGAATAAAGAAAAACCGCTTAATCGTCTGGAATTAGAGTTAACTCGTCAAATTTGTCGTGAAATAAACCTGTACAAGTCTGAAATGGTAGAAACAGGGGTTTATTCATTGTTCTTGGTAAGTTTTGAGACGATTTTAGTGTATTTATTAATTCCAAACGCAATGGAATCAATTTATCGCTGTTTTAGAAATGAAACGAACTCTTTTAGGCAAAATCTGCTAGTTTTCTTGCCAGGAACTCTTGTTTTGTACCTAATAATGTGAGACTTTTACTTTTAATGCTACAGAATAAAGAAAAACCGCTTAATCGTCTGGAATTAGAGTTAACTCGTCAAATTTGTCGTGAAATAAACCTGTACAAGTCTGAAATGGTAGAAACAGGGGTTTATTCATTGTTCTTGGTAAGTTTTGAGACGATTTTAGTGTATTTATTAATTCCAAACGCAATGGAATCAATTTATCGCTGTTTTAGAAATGAAACGAACTCTTTTAGGCAAAATCTGCTAGTTTTATTGCCAGGAACTCTTGTTTTGTACCTAATAATGTGAGACTTTTACTATTTAATGAGATAGTCTAGAGAAAAACCTGCCAATCGACTAAATTAGAGTTAAATCGTCCAACTGTTTGAGAAATAAATATGTACACGTCTCAAATGGTAAAATCGGGCGTTTATTCATTGCTCTTGACAAGTTTTGGAACGATTACAGTGTATTTATTAATTCCAAACGCAATTTAACGTATTTGTATGTATTTTTGATATCAATGCAACGTTCTCGCACCGGCGAATCTAAATATTTTTGCCAATTTATCCCGGCGCATCCGCCATTTTACAATATTACAATAATATAATTTTGCATTTAAAATCAGCTTTATTTCTAAACAGCAACTATTCCTATGTACTTTATAATGTAAGACTGTTACTATTTAATGCTACAGAATAAAGAAAAACCGCTTAATGGACTGGAATTAGAGTTAAATCGTCAAATTTGTCGTGAAATGAACCTGTACAAGTCTGAAATGGTAAAAACCGGGGTTTGTTCATTGTTCTTGGCAAGTTTTGAGACGATTATAGTGTATTTATTAATTCCAAACGCAATGGAATCAATTTATCGCTGTTTTAGAAATGAAACGAACTCTTTTAGGCAAAATCTACTAGTTTTCTTGCCAGGAACTCTTGTTTTGTACCTAATAATGTGAGACTTTTACCATTTAATGCTACAGAATAGAGAAAAACCGATAAATCGACTGTAATTAAACTTAAATCGTCAAATTTGCGTGAAATGAAGCTGCACAACTCTGAAATGGTAAAAACAGGGGTTTGTTCATTGTTCTTGGCAAGTTTTGAGACGATTATAGTGTATTTATTAATTCCAAACGCAATGGAATCAATTTATCGCTGTTTTAGAAATGAAACGAGCTCTTTTAGGCAAAATCTACTAGTTTTCTTGCCAGAAACTCTTGTTTTGTACCTAATAGTGTGAGACTTTTACTATTTAATGCTACAGAATAAAGAAAAACCGCTTAATCGTCTGGAATTAGAGTTAACTCGTCAAATTTGTCGTGAAATAAACCTGTACAAGTCTGAAATGGTAAAAACAGGGGTTTATTCATTGTTCTTGGTAAGTTTTGAGACGATTATAATGTATTTATTAATTCCAAACGCAATGGAATCAATTTATCGCTCTTTTAGAAATGAAACAAGCTCTTTTAGGGAAAATCTGCTAGTTTTCTTGCCAGGAACTCTTGTTTTCTACCTAATAATGTGAGACTTGTATTATTTAATGCTACAGAATAAAGAAAAACCGCATAATCGACTGGAATTAGACTTAAATCGTCAAATTTGACGTTAAATGAAGCTGTACAAGTCTGAAATGGTAAAAACACTGGTTTTTTCATTGTTCTTGGCAAGTTTTGAGACGATTATAGTGTATTTATTAATTCCAAACGCTATGGAATCAATTTAGCGCTGTTTTAGCAATGAAACGAGCTCTTTTAGGCAAAATCTGCTAGTTTTCTTGCCAGGAACTCTTGTTTTGTACCTAATAATGTGAGACTTTTACTATTTAATGAGACAGACTAGAGAAAAACCTGCCAATCGACTAAATTAGAGTTAAATCGTCCAACTGTTTGAGAAATAAAGATGTACACGTCTCAAATGGTAAAATCGGGCGTTTATTCATTGCTCTTGACAAGTTTTGGAACGATTACAGTGTATTTATTAATTCCAAACGCCATTTAACGTATTTGTATGTATTTTTGATATCAATTCGACGTTCTAGCACCGGCGAATCTAAATATTTTTGCCAATTTATCCCGGCGCATCCGCCATTTCACAATATTACGATAATATAATTTTGCATTAAAAATCAGCTTTATTTATAAACAGAAACTATTCCTATGTACTTTATAATGTAAGACTGTTACTATTTAATGTTACAGAATAAAGAAAAACCGGTAAATCGACTGGAATTAGACTTAAATCGTCAAATTAGACGTGAAATGAAACTGTACACGTCTGAAATGGTAAAAACAGGGGTTTATTCATTGTTCTTGGTAAGTTTTGAGACGATTATAGTGTATTTATTAAATCCAAACGCAATGGAATCAATTTATCGCTGTTCTAGAAATGAAACGAGCTCTTTTAGGCAAAATCTGCTAGTTTTCTTGCCAGGAACTCTTGTTTTGTGCCTAATAATGTGAGACTTTTATTATTTAATGCTACAGAATAAAGAAAAACCGATAAATCGACTGGAATTAGACTTAAATCGTCAAATTTGACGTGAAATGAAGCTGTACAAGTCTGAAATGGTAAAAACAGGGGTTTATTCATTGTTCTTGGTAAGTTTTGAGACGATTATAGTGTATTTATTAAATCCAAACGCAATGTAATCAATTTATCGCTCTTTTAGAAATGAAACGAGCTCTTTTAGGGAAAATCTGCTAGTTTTCTTGCCAGGAACTCTTGTTTTGTACCTAATAATGTGAGACTTTTACTATTTAATGGGATAGACTAGAGAAAAACCTGCCAATCGACTAAATTAGAGTTGAATCGTCCAACTGTTTGAAAAATAAATATGTACACGTCTCAAATGGTAAAATCGGGCGTTTATTCATTGCTCTTGACAAGTTTTGGAACGATTACAGTGTATTTATTAATTCCAAACGCAAATTAACGTATTTGTATGTATTTTTGATATCAATGCAACGTTCTCGCATAGGCAAATCTAAATATTTTTGCCAATTTATCCCGGCGCATCCGCCATTTCACAATATTACGATAATATAATTTTGCATTTAAAATCAGCTTTATTTCTAAACAGAAACTATTCTTATGTACTTTATAATGTAAGACTGTTACTATTTAATGCTACAGAATAAAGAAAAACTGCTTAATCGACTGGAATTAGAATTAACTCGTCAAATTTGTCGTTAAATAAACCTGTGCAAGTCTGAAATGGTAAAAACAGGGGTTTATTCATTGTTCTTGGCAAGTTTTGAGACGATTATAGTGTATTTATTAATTCCAAACGCAATGGAATCAATTTATCGCTCTTTTAGAAATGAAACGAGCTCTTTTAGGGAAAATCTGCTAGTTTTCTTGCCAGGAACTCTTGTTTTGTACCTAATAATGTGAGACTTTTACTATTTAATGAGATAGACTAGAGAAAAACCTGCCAATCGACTAAATTAGAGTTGAATCGTCCAACTGTTTGAAAAATAAATATGTACACGTCTCAAATGGTAAAATCTGGCGTTTATTCATTGCTCTTGACAAGTTTTCGAACGATTACAGTGTATTTATTAATTCCAAACGCAATGGAGACAATTTATCGCTATTTTAGAAATGAAACGGGCTCTTTTAGACAAAATCTGCTAGTTTTCTTGCCAGGAACTCCTGTTTTGTACCTAATAATGTGAGACTTGTACTATTTAATGCTACAGAATAAAGAAAAACGGCTTAATCGTCTGGAATTAGAGTTAACTCGTCAAATTTGTCGTGAAATAAACCTGTACAAGTCTGAAATGGTAAAAACAGGGGTTTATTCATTGTTCTTGGTAAGTTTTGAGACGATTTTAGTGTATTTATTAATTCCAAACGCAATGGAATCAATTTATCGCTGTTTTAGAAATGAAACGAGCTCTTTTAGGCAAAATCTGCTAGTTTTCTTGCCAGGAACTCTTGTTTTGTGCCTAATAATGTGAGACTTTTACTATTTAATGCTACAGAATAAAGAAAAACCGATAAATCGACTGGAATTAGACTTAAATCGTCAAATTTGACGTGAAATGAAGCTGTACAAGTCTGAAATGGTAAAAACAGGGGTTTATTCATTGTTCTTGGTAAGTTTTGAGACGATTATAGTGTATTTATTAATTCCAAACGCAATGGAATCAATTTATCGATCTTTTAGAAATGAAACGAGCTCTTTTAGGGAAAATCTGCTAGTTTTCTTGCCAGGAACTCTTGTTTTGTACCTAATAATGTGAGACTTTTACTATTTAAAGAGATAGTCTAGAGAAAAACCTGCCAATCGACTAAATTAGAGTTAGATCGTCCAACTGTTTGAGAAATAAATATGTACACGTCTCAAATGGTAAAATCGGGCGTTTATTCATTGCTCTTGACAAGTTTTGGAACGATTACAGTGTATTAATTAATTCCAAACGCAATTTAACGTATTTGTATGTATTTTTGATATCAATGCAACGTTCTCGCACCGGCGAATCTAAATATTTTTGCCAATTTATCCCGGCGCATCCGCCATTTCACAATATTACGATAATATAATTTTGCATTTAAAATCAGCTTTATTTCTAAATAGAAACTATTTCTATGTACTTTATAATGTAACACTGTTACTATTTAATGCTACAGGATAAAGAAAAACCGCTTAATGGATTGGAATTAGAGTTAAATCGTCAAATTTGTCGTGAAATGAACCTGTACAAGTCTGAAATGGTAAAAACAGGGGTTTGTTCATTGTTCTTGGCAAGTTTTGAGACGATTATAGTGTATTTATTAATTCCAAACGCAATGGAATCAATTTATCGCTGTTTTAGAAATGAAACGAGCTCTTTTAGGCAAAATCTGCTAGTTTTCTTGTCAGGAACTCTTGTTTTGTACCCAATAATGTGAAACTTTTACTATTTAATGCTACAGAATAAAGAAAAACCGATAAATCGACTGGAATTAGACTTAAATCGTCAAATTTGACGTGAAATGAAGCTGTACAAGTCTTAAATGGTAAAAACAGGGGTTTATTCATTGTTCTTGGTAAGTTTTGAGACGATTATAGTGTATTTATTAATTCCAAACGCAATGGAATCAATTTATCGCTGTTTTAGAAATGAAGCGAGCTCTTTTAGGCAAAATCTGCTAGTTTACTTGCCAGGAACTCTTGTTTTCTACCTAATAATGTGAGACTTGTATTATTTAATGCTACAGAATAAAGAAAAACCGCTTAATCGACTGGAATTAGAATTAACTCGACAAATTTGTCGTGAAATAAACCTGTACAAGTCTGAAATGGTAAAAACAGGGGTTTATTCATTGTTCTTGGCAAGTTTTGAGACGATTATAGTGTATTTATTAATTCCAAACGCAATGGAATCAATTTATCGCTGTTTTAGAAATGAAACGAGCTCTTTTAGGCAAAATCTGCTAGTTTTCTTGCCAGGAACTCTTGTTTTGTACCTAATAATGTGAGACTTTTACTATTTAATGAGACAGACTAGAGAAAAACCTGCCAATCGACTAAATTAGAGTTAAATCGTCCAACTGTTTGAGAAATAAAGATGTACACGTCTCAAATGGTAAAATCGGGCGTTTATTCATTGCTCTTGACAAGTTTTGGAACGATTACAGTGTATTTATTAATTCCAAACGCAATTTAACGTATTTGTATGTATTTTTGATATCAATGCAACGTTCTCGCACCGGCGAATCTAAATATTTTTGCCAATTTATCCCGGCGCATCCGCCATTTCACAATATTACGATAATATAATTTTGCATTAAAAATCAGCTTTATTTATAAACAGAAACAATTCCTATGTACTTTATAATGTAAGACTGTTACTATTTAATGCTACAGAATAAAGAAACACCGGTAAATCGACTGGAATTAGACTTAAATCGTCAAATTTGACGTGAAATGAAACTGTACACGTCTGAAATGGTAAAAACAGGGGTTTATTCATTGTTCTTGGCAAGTTTTAAAACGATTATAGTGTATTTATTAATTCCAAACGCAATGGAATCAATTTATCGCTCTTTTAGAAATGAAACGAGCTCTTTTAGGGAAAATCTGCTAGTTTTCTTGCCAGGAACTCTTGTTTTGTACCTAATAATGTGAGACTTTTACTATTTAATGAGATAGTCTAGAGAAAAACCTGCCAATCGACTAAATTAGAGTTAAATCGTCCAACTGTTTGAGAAATAAAGATGTACACGTCTCAAATGGTAAAATCTGGCGTTTATTCATTGCTCTTGACAAGTTTTCGATCGATTACAGTGTATTTATTAATTCCAAACGCAATGGAGACAATTTATCGCTATTTTAGAAATGAAACGGGCTCTTTTAGACAAAATCTGCTAGTTTTCTTGCCAGGAACTCTTGTTTTGTACCTAATAATGTGAGACTTTTACTAATTAATGCTACAGAATAAAGAAAAACCGATAAATCGACTGGAATTAGACTTAAATCGTCAAATTTGACGTGAAATGAAGCTGTACAAGTCTGAAATGGTAAAAACAGGGGTTTATTCATTGTTCTTGGTAAGTTTTGAGACGATTATAGTGTATTTATTAATTCCAAACGCAATGGAATCAATTTATCGCTGTTTTAGAAATGAAGCGAGCTCTTTTAGGCAAAATCTGCTAGTTTACTTGCCAGGAACTCTTGTTTTCTACCTAATAATGTGAGACTTGTATTATTTAATGCTACAGAATAAAGAAAAACCGCTTAATCGACTGGAATTAGAATTAACTCGTCAAATTTGACGTGAAATGAAGCTGTACAAGTCTGAAATGGTAAAAACAGGGGTTTATTCATTGTTCTTGGCAAGTTTTGATACGATTATAGTGTACTTAATAATTCCAAACGCAATGGAATCAATTTATCGCTGTTTTAGAAATAAAACGAACTCTTTTAGGCAAAATCGGCTAGTTTTCTTGCCAGGAACTCTTGTTTTGTACCTAATAATGTAAGACTTTTACTTTTTAATGCTACAGAATAAAGAAAAACCGATAAATCGAATGGAATTAGACTTAAATCGTCAAATTTGACGTGAAATGAAGCTGTACAAGTCTGAAATGGTAAAAACAGGGGTTTATTCATTGTTCTTGGCAAGTTTTAAGACGATTATAGCGTATTTATTATTTCCAAACGCAATGGAGACAATTTATCGCTATTTTAGAAATGAAACGGGCTCTTTTAGGCAAAATCTGCTAGTTTACTTGCCAGGAACTCTTGTTTTGTACCTAATAATGTGAGACTTTTACTATTTAATGAGATAGTCTAGAGAAAAACCTGCCAATCGACTAAATTAGAGTTAAATCGTCCAACTGTTTGAGAAATAAATATGTACACGTCTCAAATGGTAAAATCGGGCGTTTATTCATTGCTCTTGACCAGTTTTGGAACGATTACAGTGTATTTATTAATTCCAAACGCAATTTAACGTATTTGTATGTATTTTTGATATCAATGCAACGTTCTCGCACCGGCGAATCTAAATATTTTTGTCAATTTATCCCGGCGCATCCGCCATTTCACAATATTACGATAATATAATTTTGCATTAAAAATCAGCTTTATTTATAAACAGAAACTATTCCTATGTACTTTATAGTGTAAGACTGTTCCTATTTAATCCTACAGAATAAAGAAAAACCGATAAATCGACTGGAATTAGACTTAAATCGTCAAATTTGACGTGAAATGAAGCTGTACAAGTCTGAAATGGTAAAAACAGGGGTTTATTCATTGTTCTTGGTAAGTTTTGAGATGATTATAGTGTATTTATTAATTCCAAACGCAATGGAATCAATTTATCGCTCTTTTAGAAATGAAACGAGCTCTTTTAGGGAAAATCTGCTAGTTTTCTTGCCAGGAACTCTTGTTTTGTACCTAATAATGTAAGACTTTTACTATTTAATGAGATAGTCTAGAGAAAAACCTGCCAATCGACTAAATTAGAGTTAAATCGTCCAACTGTTTGAGAAATAAATATGTACACGTCTCAAATGGTAAAATCGGGCGTTTATTCATTGCTCTTGACCAGTTTTGGAACGATTACAGTGTATTTATTAATTCCAAACGCAATTTAACGTATTTGTATGTATTTTTGATATCAATGCAACGTTCTCGCACCGGCGAATCTAAATATTTTTGTCAATTTATCCCGGCGCATCCGCCATTTCACAATATTACGATAATATAATTTTGCATTAAAAATCAGCTTTATTTATAAACAGAAACTATTCCTATGTACTTTATAGTGTAAGACTGTTACTATTTAATTATACAGAATAAAGAAAAACCGGTAAATCGACTGGAATTAGACTTAAATCGTCAAATTTGACGTGAAATAAAGCTGTACAAGTCTGAAATGGTAAAAACAGGGGTTTATTCATTGTTCTTGGCAAGTTTTGATACGATTATAGTGTACTTAATAATTCCAAACGCAATGGAATCAATTTATCGCTGTTTTAGAAATAAAACGAACTCTTTTAGGCAAAATCGGCTAGTTTTCTTGCCAGGAACTCTTGTTTTGTACCTAATAATGTAAGACTTTTACTTTTTAATGCTACAGAATAAAGAAAAACCGATAAATCGAATGGAATTAGACTTAAATCGTCAAATTTGACGTGAAATGAAGCTGTACAAGTCTGAAATGGTAAAAACAGGGGTTTATTCATTGTTCTTGGCAAGTTTTAAGACGATTATAGCGTATTTATTATTTCCAAACGCAATGGAGACAATTTATCGCTATTTTAGAAATGAAACGGGCTCTTTTAGGCAAAATCTGCTAGTTTACTTGCCAGGAACTCTTGTTTTGTACCTAATAATGTGAGACTTTTACTATTTAATGAGATAGTCTAGAGAAAAACCTGCCAATCGACTAAATTAGAGTTAAATCGTCCAACTGTTTGAGAAATAAATATGTACACGTCTCAAATGGTAAAATCGGGCGTTTATTCATTGCTCTTGACAAGTTTTGGAACGATTACAGTTTATTTATTAATTCCAAACGCAATTTAACGTATTTGTATGTATTTTTGATATCAATGCAACGTTCTCGCACCGGCGAATCTAAATATTTTTGCCAATTTATCCCGGCGCATCCGCCATTTCACAATATTACGATAATATAATTTTACATTTAAAATCAGCTTTATTTCTAAACAGAAACTATTCCTATGTACTTTAGAATGTAAGGCTGTTACTATTTAATGCTACAGAATAAAGAAAAACCGCTTAATGGACTGGAATTAGAGTTAAATCGTCAAATTTGTCGTGAAATAAACCTGTACAAGTCTGAAATGGTAAAAACAGGGGTTTATTCATTGTTCTTGGTAAGTTTTGAGACGATTTTAGTGTATTTATTAATTCCAAACGCAATGGAATCAATTTATCGCTGTTTTAGAAATGAAACGAGCTCTTTTAGGCAAAATCTGCTAGTTTTCTTGCCAGGAACTCTTGTTTTGTACCTAATAATGTGAGACTTTTACTTTTTAATGCTACAGAATAAAGAAAAACCGCTTAATCGTCTGGAATTAGAGTTAACTCGTCAAATTTGTCGTGAAATAAACCTGTACAAGTCTGAAATGGTAAAAACAGGGGTTTATTCATTGTTCTTGGCAAGTTTTGAGACGATTATAGTGTATTTATTAATTCCAAACGCAATGGAATCAATTTATCGCTCTTTTAGAAATGAAACGAGCTCCTTTAGGGAAAATCTGCTAGTTTTCTTGCCAGGAACTCTTGTTTTGTACCTAATAATGTGAGACTTGTATTATTTAATGCTACAGAATAAAGAAAAACCGCTTAGTCGACTGGAATTAGAGTTAACTCGTCAAATTTGTCGTGAAATAAACCTGTACAAGTCTGAAATGGTAAAAACAGGGGTTTATTCATTGTTCTTGGCAAGTTTTGAGACGATTATAGTGTATTTATTAATTCCAAACGCAATGGAATCAATTTATCGCTCTTTTAGAAATGAAACGAGCTCTTTTAGGGAAAATCTGCTAGTTTTCTTGCCAGGAACTCTTGTTTTGTACCTAATAATGTGAGACTTTTACTTTTTAATGCTACAGAATAAAGAAAAACCGCTTAATCGTCTGGAATTAGAGTTAACTCATCAAATTTGTCGTGAAATAAACCTATACAAGTCTGAAATGGTAAAAACAGGGTTTTATTCATTGTTCTTGGTAAGTTTTGAGACGATTTTAGTGTATTTATTAATTCCAAACGCAATGGAATCAATTTATCGCTGTTTTAGAAATGAAACGAACTCTTTTAGGCAAAATCTGCTAGTTTTCTTGCCAGGAACTCTTGTTTTGTACCTAATAATGTGAGACTTTTACTATTTAATGAGATAGTCTAGAGAAAAACCTGCCAATCGACTAAATTAGAGTTAAATCGTCCAACTGTTTGAGAAATAAATATGTACACGTCTCAAATGGTAAAATCGGGCGTTTATTCATTGCTCTTGACAAGTTTTGGAACGATTACAGTTTATTTATTAATTCCAAACGCAATTTAACGTATTTGTATGTATTTTTGATATCAATGCAACGTTCTCGCACCGGCGAATCTAAATATTTTTGCCAATTTATCCCGGCGCATCCGCCATTTCACAATATTACGATAATATAATTTTACATTTAAAATCAGCTTTATTTCTAAACAGAAACTATTCCTATGTACTTTAGAATGTAAGGCTGTTACTATTTAATGCTACAGAATAAAGAAAAACCGCTTAATGGACTGGAATTAGAGTTAAATCGTCAAATTTGTCGTGAAATAAACCTGTACAAGTCTGAAATGGTAAAAACAGGGGTTTATTCATTGTTCTTGGTAAGTTTTGAGACGATTTTAGTGTATTTATTAATTCCAAACGCAATGGAATCAATTTATCGCTGTTTTAGAAATGAAACGAGCTCTTTTAGGCAAAATCTGCTAGTTTTCTTACCAGGAACTCTTGTTTTGTACCTAATAATGTGAGACTTTTACTTTTTAATGCTACAGAATAAAGAAAAACCGCTTAATCGTCTGGAATTAGAGTTAACTCGTCAAATTTGTCGTGAAATAAACCTGTACAAGTCTAAAATGGTAAAAACAGGGGTTTATTCATTGTTCTTGGTAAGTTTTGAGACGATTTTAGTGTATTTATTAATTCCAAACGCAATGGAATCAATTTATCGCTGTTTTAGAAATGAAACGAACACTTTTAGGCAAAATCTGCTTGTTTTCTTGCCAGGAACTCTTGTTTTGTACCTAATAATGCGAGACTTTTAGTTTTTAATGCTACAGAATAAAGAAAAACCGCTTAATCGTCTGGAATTAGAGTTAACTCGTCAAATCTGTCTTGAAATAAACCTGTACAAGTCTGAAATGGTAAAAACAGGGGTTTATTCATTGTTCTTGGTAAGTTTTGAGACGATTTTAGTGTATTTATTAATTCCAAACGCAATGGAATCAATTTATCGCTGTTTTAGAAATGAAACGAACTCTTTTAGGCAAAATCTGCTAGTTTTCTTGCCAGGAATTCTTGTTTTGTACCTAATAATGTGAGACTTTTACTATTTAATGCTACAGAATAAAGAAAAACCGATAAATCGACTGGAATTAGACTTAAATCGTCAAATTTGACGTGAAATGAAGCTGTACAAGTCTGAAATGGTAAAAACAGGGGTTTATTCATTGTTCTTGGTAAGTTTTGAGACGATTATAGTGTATTTATTAATTCCAAACGCAATGGAATCAATTTATCGCTCTTTTAGAAATGAAACGAGCTCTTTTAGGGAAAATCTGCTAGTTTTCTTGCCAGGAACTCTTGTTTTGTACCTAATAATGTGCGACTTTCACTATTTAATGAGATAGTCTAGAGAAAAACCTGCCAATCGACTAAATTAGAGTTAAATCGTCCAACTGTTTGAGAAATAAATATGTACACGTCTCAAATGGTAAAATCGGGCGTTTATTCATTGCTCTTGACAAGTTTTGGAACGATTACAGTGTATTTATTAATTCCAAACGCAATTTAACGTATTTGTATGTATTTTTAATATCAATGCAACGTTCTCGCACCGGCGAATCTAAATATTTTTGCCAATTTATCCCGGCGCATCCGCCATTTCACAATATTACGATAATATAATTTTGCATTTAAAATCAGCTTTATTTCTAAACAGAAACTATTCCTATGTACTTTATAATGTAAGACTGTTACTATTTAATGCTACAGAATAAAGAAAAACCGCTTAATGGACTGGAATTAGAGTTAAATCGTCAAATTTGTCGTGAAATGAACCTGTACAAGTCTGAAATGCTAAAAACAGGGGTTTGTTCATTGTTCTTGGCAAGTTTTGAGACGATTATAGTGTATTTATTAATTCCAAACGCAATGGAATCAATTTATCGCTGTTTTAGAAATGAAACGAGCTCTTTTAGGCAAAATCTGCTAGTTTTCTTGCCAGGAACTCTTGTTTTGTACCTAATAATGTGAGACTTTTACTTTTTAATGCTACAGAATAAAGAAAAACCGATAAATCGATTGGAATTAGACTTAAATCTTCAAATTTGACGTGAAATGAAGCTGTACAAGTCTGAAATGGTAAAAACAGGGGTTTATTTATTAGTAGTTAAGTAGTGCCGGTTCTGGCCCACTTTGACCTGAATTGACCTTTGGCCTTGAGAATATAGTGCCGGTTCTGCCCCAGTTGAATGACCCAGTCGTCAGAGGACAAGTCTGAACTTGAGTGGAGTTTAGCCTTGAGATTATAATGCCGGTCCTGATCCAGTTTGATGACCCAGTGTTGACCTGAAGTAACCTTTGGGTTGATCGAGACTTGAGCCTAGCTCCCCCCACCCCACGCCCACCTTGGGTTAATTTTTGAGCAGTTTTTAATTTAGAGGGTTAAAAAATATTATATAAATTTAAGGTTTTATTAACTTTATTGTGGAAGTGATTCATACATCCAGTTATACAATTTTTTGACATTACTTAAAGAACATATACATTTTTTATTCTTACTAGAACTAATGATGTGATTATTACATCCTATAGGGATTTCTTTACATAACTTAGGAGAGTTCATTCTGTTATCTAAATCTATAATTTTAGGACATAGTTCTTCCAGTGCTTTTCGTATATAATTCGCCTTAACTTGTCCTTTGAGGTACACCACATCAATATCCTTTTCAGTAATAAATTTTTTCAAAATATCTGATGCGTTTTGCTGCTCTTCTGTTCCACTATGATATCTCAACATATGATGATGTTGCTCTAAATATCGAACACATTTCTTAATGCTGTCGTCTAATCTGTGATAGGATTTCGTCGGCTTAAAAGTATGATGTACAATTGTACGTCCATCAAAAATGGTTAATTCCTTAACAATAAATTCTGGAATATTAAAACCTTGTATATCAACGGTAGCAAACCTCATCGCCAGAAATTTAATTTTTTGAATAGGCTAGCTTTATTGTTTCTCCAACTATTTATACAGCTGCTGTAAGAGAAATATTAGACTGATTACGTTATGCTTTGTTTATCTATCCAACTGTTGTGGGCGTTGCTGAATCCCAACCATTTGACTAAAATTTTATTTCCTTTTTTTCGCAAAACCTTTTCAACTAAATAAACACCGGGATGTTTTACCTTTTGTAGTTCCATTTCATAAAATCCACCTAAAATATCTTCACCTCTTTCATCTACTAGTAAATATGTTGTTGGATTAGTTAATTTCACTTTTTTAACGGTAAAAATTTCATTAGACCAATTAGGTGTGTATCCTTTTTCAAAAGTACCTCTGTATTTGCTAATTCTAACGTGATCACCAATGACATACTTGTTATGTTTGTTTGCAATTTTAATGTGAGTGTAAACATTTTTCAATATGGATTGTTCATTTCGTTTATTAACTTGTGTTGGTTTCATGCGAATTGTTCTGTGATAACTATTGTTATATTCATTTACTATGATAGCTAACATATTCAGCCATTTATAATTTCCTTGTAAACTAAAACGCTTCCACATTAGTGATTTTAATGTTCTATTTACCCTTTCAACAATAGATGCTTTTTTTAAACTAAACACACTGTAATGATTTATTTTATATTTCTCCATTAATTTTTTAAATTTTTCATTATAAAATTCTTTTCCTTGGTCAGTTTGCAAATTTTTTGGTAGAATCAAAAGCGATAACAAAATTTGTTCCATAGCAACAGTAACTTCATTTGCATCCTTAGATTTAACAGGAACAGCCCATACGTATTTAGAAAAACAATCAATTACTACAAGTATATATTTAAATCCTTTATTTTCTTTGAAATAAGGAATCATTTCAACAAGATCTGCCTGTAACGTTTCGTTGATACCCTTTACAATAACTCTTCGTCTTCGGAAATTAATTCTTGCTGGTTTATGTAATTCCGAAACAATATCTTTTTTGATTGGAGTTGGCTTAAATGGAGTTTTTTTACGTTTCATATTTACTTTTATTTTACGGGAAATTGTTTGTATACTGCTTGCTCAGACTGAACTAATGAATCTTCAAATTTAACAGGACATTTTATGATAATTTCTGCCCGTAAACTTGATGTAAGGTTATTATCATTTGTTGAATTGAATAAGAATGACAAACAATCGTTTTGTTGTAACGGAAAATTTTGCAATTCATGTTTATGAATCTGCTTTTCATTTATTAATGTGACAATATCCTCATCATTTGTATTAAAAAATCTTACATTTTCAATAAAAGCGTACTCTAAAGGAAAAATATAGTATGGATTTACTGAGTTCAATATAAATTTTTTATCTACAAGCTGATTAGATTCAAAATTTAAAATGATGTTGTAGTACATATATTTTGATATGTTAACTGAGTCAGTGCTTGTATTACTATCTGTTCTAGCATGTTTAACTATATGACGACCGAACTTATCAAGAGTCATCTTACTTTATTATACCAGATTCACGTAATTCTTCAATTATAGCAACAATTTCGTTTCTGTGACCCGTATGACCTGCTGCTTGAGAGGCAACTAACAAACGCAACCGATCAACTAATTCATTTGGATTATCCCAGTATATATAGTCAACTGAATTGTTACTAAGTTCTTTAAACATTCCTTTACCAGTCTTTTTTTTGGTACTTTTTTTACAATCTCCAGCAATTAAAGGTCCTATAATGTTTTTATATTTGAGATTTCTTGTTCCCAATACCTGTTCGTTTGGATCAAAATTTTTTTTATATGCACTACTAACGTCTAAAATTTGTTTATAATGTTGCAAGTCTTTATCTGTGTATTGTAAAGGGTGATTTTTAAATAATAGCTCATAGAGACCAGGTGTTCCTTTATAAATCATATTAGATATTTTTATATCAGGACCAACAAAATTTATTTCCGATGAACCAATAAAATATTTTTCTTGAAAGCTATCATGTCGGACTCCAGTTCTATGATCGAAATTTTCATTCTTTTTATCATGTAACATAGCATCGATATAAGTTCTTGGCAATTCATCAAATTCATCTAAATATTTTTCATAAATTGATGTATCAATAACTGTCTCTAAATTATTTCTACTTTCCGATACAGATAGATCCAAAAGTTCATCAAATCCATAGTCATCTACATCTTGTTTGGGATTGTAGTCAGCAATTATTTCATCTTTATTCTCCTCTTTTAAAACTGTTTCTTTTGATGTACTAGGCGTAAAATCATTTTTCAAAGCTTCAATTTTATTTTTTAGATTGGTGACTTTGGTAACTATTCTGCTTTGATTTTTATCGCTTACAGCAGGAGTGTTATAACTGTTGGGAAATAGATTTCTTTTTATCTTATTGCTAGTCGGTGTTACTAAATCCACATCTTTCTTTGGAACATCAAACGATTTCACATTCTGCTCTGTTTTAGAAGTTGCAACATCAAGGTTAGGTGTATGCAAAACGTTTTTTTCATCTAATTTGTCTACGATTGTTTCCAAATGCTTAGTAATTGGAAAAATTTTTTTCTCCTCATGAAACTGTCCTTCCTTCAGTAGCTCCATTTTATGTTTTAATTCGTTTCTCTTTTTAATTAATTTTTTTTTTAAATCAACTGTTGTAAATAATGTCTCATTTAAATTCATTTTAACTTTGTGCTTCTTGGTTTGCTAGTTGATGACTGTTTGAAAAACACTTGAAAACTGATCAGAAGAACTATCTATGAGGTATTTTATTACTACTGAAACAATTATTTTATTATTCAGGATCAATAAAACTATCAAAACCCTTTCGATATCTACCGTTTTTAAGGTCACTGTCTTTATCAATCACTAAAAACCCATAATTATCTTTCCAACAGAACGAGCACAGTTCTCTAAACGTATCAAAAGGAACATCCGTATTTACGTGATCTTCATATATATGTCGTAAATTTAAGTTATCTTGTTTAAAAAGTATTAAGAAATTTGCATTATCTCTAACCAAATGCTTAGGAATGTGAGCGTACGTTTGGCATAAATAAAAACAGTCCACATTGCTATGACGTCCCATACTAAAGTACTCTTTCATTAAATTTTGCTTATCACATGCAACATCGTCAAATATGAATAAAGAATTCGGTTTGACTTCATTCGGAGGTGGTATGTTGTTCTCCAAAGAACTGAAAGCAAAGTAATTCATTCCTTTAATAGGTTTCAGTAAATGTTCCAAATAGGAATATTTTGGTTGATATAAGGATTTCGAAAATATATAAATATTTTCAAATCTTAAACCATTAGGATGTTCAATCAGATTAATCATAAGATTCGTTTTCCCACAGTTAGAAGGCCCTACAATAATAGATCGAATTGTAGGAGGCAAAAGTGTGCCATGTCGTTGATATTTATTCACAACACATACATCATTGTTATTTATGGGTAAGCTAACCGGTTGCTGTATTACTCGCATCTTACTTGCAAACTGGTTTAAGATAGACTCATCAAAGAGTATAAATAGGAGATAAATTAGAAATTTATTTCAGTAATGCTAGTGTTGTAGTGGCATATATAAAAGTATAAATGATGGTAAAAAAAAGAAAAGTTCTCAGTCGTAAAAAGGTTTCAAAAAAGACACTACGTGGAGGTGGTCTAGTAAATTCCGTAATAAACAATTTACCATTTGAGCTTCACATTCCAGGATATAAGTTTTGTGGACCTGGTACTAAATTAGCAAAAAGACTAGCCAGAGGAGATCAAGGAATCAACAAATTAGATGAAGCGTGTAAAGCACACGACATAGCTTATAGTCAAAATAAAGACTTAAATAACAGACATATTGCCGACGATAAACTTTTTCAAGAAGCCAAAAACAGACTTCGATCATCGGACGCATCTTTTGGTGAAAAAGCAGCCGCTTTAAGCGTAGCTGCAGCAATGAAAACTAAAGTAAAACTTGGTATGGGTTGCAAAGATAAAAAAATTAAAAAACGTAAAAGTAAAGTAAAAAAAATTAAATTTCGAGATTTAACAGATAAGGCTAAGTCTGTGTTAAAAAATAAAAAATTTATAAACACCCATGATGCTATTAGCGCGGCCATAAAAGAGGTAAAGGCTTTTAGAGGCAAAAAGAAAGTAAGACCCTTGCGAGTAATCCCAGTACCAAAGGCTGGAGGATTTTTACCTCTGTTGCCTATCTTTGCTGCTCTAGGAGCTTTAGGATCATTAGGTGGAGGTGCTGCTGCTGTTGCGAAAGCTGTAAATGATGCTAGTGCAGCTAAACAACAACTTAAAGAAAAACAGCGACATAACCAAACGATGGAATCAATCGCTTTAGGAAAATCAGGAAGTGGTTTATATTTGAAGCCATACAAATCAGGTCTTGGTCTTTTTTTAGCCCCTTCAAAATTTCAAAAAAACTTCCGATAAACCTTCCTAAAAGAGCGTTAACTAATATTGATTTATATAAATTTATAAAAATTTTAAAAATTCATAACTTTAGAGGTGTGTTTATGAAAAACTCTTTACCTAAAAATGTTTACTTTAATGAATGTGGTATAGTAAATTTAGATAACAAAGAAGGTCCTGGAACACATTGGACAGCATACAGAAAAAATGGTAAAAATGTGCTATATTTTGATAGTTTTGGAGACCTCCGACCACCACTTGAGTTGATTAAATATTTAAAAAGCAACGGTACTTGTAACGTAATATACAATCATGAAAAATTTCAAACTTTTAACAGTGTGAACTGCGGTCACTTATGTCTACAATTCTTATACTACTATAATAAATCTTAAAGAAAGCATATTCATTTAGTTGTTACTTAAACGCCCTCAGAGTTACACTACCTCTCCAAAAATGTCAATGACTTTTACGTTAACAGGAAGAAGTTCTATTCTTACTAGCAAATACTATCCTCAAATCACTTTAACAGACGACAGTGATTACGAATTAGGTCTGATTAATTTAGAAACGTATAACTTGTTTCCAAATGTAGATAAATCAAACAACATGTTTCACTTTACAACTGTATACGGCAAGGATGCACATATCAAAATTCCAGAAGGTTCTTATGAAATTGATGATATTTATAAGTATCTTAGAAATGCATTAGTGGAGTTTGCATATAAAGAGAATAAAACTGAAAAATATGAAAATCCCAATAAAAAAAGAAAAATATCAAGAATACCACAGCCTGTTTTAACAATATCCGGAAACAATAACACCTTGAAGACCGAAGTAAAATGTACTTGTGACATAGATTTTTCTAAAGAAAATTCTATTGGAACCTTGTTAGGTTTTATACCAAAAAAATTAAAAGCCAATAGAACTCATACATCTGATTTTCCAGCTAAAATTCTAAAACTCAATGCTTTATGTGTGGAATGTAATATTGTTATAGATTCATATAGAAATGGTAGTCAGGTTCACGTCATTCATGAGTTTTTTCCAACAGTCCCACCTGGATATAGAATAGTTGAGACACCATCAAACGTTATCTATCTACCAATTAATACAAAGCAGATTAACGAAATAATCCTTAAAATAACTGATCAAGATGGTCAGTTAGTTAATTTTAGAGGTGAAGTCATAACGGTAAGACTACATCTCCAAAAGTCATCATAAAAAAACCGTAATGGGTATAATTTTTAATAACTCTCGCAAGCAATACAATTTTAATCATATAAATACTTTTAATAAAAAGAGTGTATTCAGTCGTCGTGATACATCAAGACGTTTAACATCGAAGAACAGACAGTTCCTTAGATCACTTGGATTTACTGTTTTAATATAAAAAATGAATTTTGAAGTTTTAAATGTAAATGAAAGAGCTGTGTTTGATAGTTCGATCATTTACGCTGAGAAACGTACACATCAACCTTATGCATCAACTTCATACAACAACAACGATGAAATTAGAATTCCCATAGAACATCAAGATGTATATACATTGCCATGGTACAGCTCTTTATACATGGAGGGAAAAGTTACAGTCACCGATCAAGACAATAAAAAAGTCGAAGCTCCAAATATTAGATTTGTTAACAATGGACTTTTGCTACTTTTTGAAGAAATACGTTTAGAAATTGCAGGAAACGTTATAGATCGAGTACGAAATCCCGGTATGGCATCGATTATGAAAGGATACGCAACGTATAATAAAAATCAAAGCAACGCGCTTCAGAATGCCGGATGGTTTCCCAAAGAAACTTCCACATTGATAGATGGAAGCACTGGACATTTTAACGCAGTTATACCATTAAGGTTAATTCTAGGATTATGTGAAGATTTTAAAAAAGTTATTTTAAATGTACGTCAAGAACTTGTTCTAATTCGAAGTAACACTAATGTTAATTCCTTACTATATGAGGACGCAACAAAAAATGTTAAAGTTCAATTAACGAAAATATTTTGGAAGATGCCACATGTGGCTGTATCTGATGCGGAAAGACTAAAATTAATAGATACTTTAGCTAGTGGTAAAGAATTAGACATTCCATTTAGAAGCAGAGAATTTCATGAATATCCCTTATTACCTCAAACACAGAGACATACCTGGCCAATTAAAACATCTATCGAAAAACCTCACTACATATTTTTTGGACTTCAAACCGATCGTAAAAATCAACTTTCAAAAGATAACAGTCATTTTGATCATTGCAATTTAACAAACATTAAAGTGTATCTCAATGATGAAATGTATCCCTATGATAATTTAAATTTAAATTTTGCTAACAATCAGTTTGCTATATTATATGATATGTTTATCAATTTTCAAGGCTCATTTTTAGAAAAAGAGTGTGAACCAATATTTACACCGGAAGAATTCAAAAATATTGCACCGATAGCAGTAATCGACTGTAGCAAGCAAAATGAAGCTTTGAAAAGAAGCCCAGTATCTATACGGTTGGAATTCGAAACAAGCACTGCAATTCCAGACAAGACCAGCGCTTATTGCGTAATTCTTCATGACCGTATAGCCAAATATATTCCAGCACAGAGCGTTACCAGAATTATCTAATTAAAATTTGCATTCAATAATTTTACATGAAATTTATTATATTATATGATTATTTAGTAATGTATTTCTGTATTTGATGATACAGTAGTAGGGGTGTAAGGTTTTTAATAAACATAATATAAATATAAAAATCTTTTATTTAATATCTCATCTTTTACAATATTATGAAATAGATTGCAACAAAGATAATGTTTCTTTATAATCTTTTAGCTCTGTAGACGGCCATCTTGCTGAGTCGGGTCCATTTTCCCATCCCAATATGCTTTCTGGATTTTGTTCTCCTTTACAAATATTCTTCTTTATCCAAGTTAGAATGGTGCAATGTCGTTCTATATTTGAGGGTTGAAACTTATAATTTATATTTCTCATAATTAAAGCTACAATGAAATTTTTTAATATTTTACAATTAGCCAGATAAGCTGCTTCGCATATGAACTCATCAACTAAAGTTTGAAGATTTTTATAATTTTTGTTTATATTTGTTACAGGATAAAGCATATATGATGCTCCTCCAAAGTTAAAGCAAGATAATAGGTTTAAAACATACACTATAAAAAAAAAGTTATGTTCTAAACAGTGTCCTTGCAAAAGTGAGGTTAGTTCACTAAAACTTAAGTATTCACGTTTCTCTTTATTACAAATATTTACAATTGAATCAATATAATTATCCATTTTCTTCTTATTGTCCAATAATTGAGCAATTTCACTGTAACAAATGTTAGCATCATATCTAGCAATCCATATAAATATACTGCTAGGTATAATATAATCATTTTTCTTAATCAAGGAACGAAACAAGTTTTTACATTCAACCGTTTCATATCCACGTATTGCGTTTTTCAAATAGCTTACATAAACTTTTTCTGAAGCAATATGTGCCTCCAATTCAACTTCAATGTTTAAATTCATGATTTGTATCTAACTGACTAATGATTCTCTTACGTGGAATGGTTTTATACAGTCTAATTCCCACTCTTACGTTTTCCCCCACTTTTTCTTCTTTCCTTTAATGATATTGATAGCCCCAAGCTTTTGTATCAGTTTGTGGAAAATTAAGGATGCGTTTATCATCATACGGACTAAGAACAATTTTATTCTGTTGAATAGAATAAACTACATGATTTTTGGATCTAATAAGCTTTTGATTTCTTTCAATTACCTCACGATCAAATAGACTTTTTTTGTAATCATTAAATGTAATATTTCTGATGGAAGATTTTGTGGACCCTTTTGATTTTTTAACAATTTTTTTATCATCTTCACATTCAACTGTATATGCATACATTTTAGATCTCAGACCTATAAATTCAAGCATAATTTTACCATTATTTTCATCTTTCATTAATCCAGGAACTTTTTTATTTTGTAACTCAATTCCATAAATATTATTTAAATTATAATCAGAAGTATCAAAACGATGACTATCTTTTTTTATATATTTATATATATCGTCTACGTGGAATTCATAAATTAAGCTGTCAGTATCGGTATAAAGTAACTTAACATTTTTATTAAAAGTTTTTAAAATATAATCATAATGGAATTCATAAAGAAATGTTTTTGAAATATCTAAAATACAAAACCCTACATAGATTGGTTTGTTCATACATACTTCCAATTTATTCATTTCAATAATTGTTAAATTTTCATCAAATACTACAGAACTATGAAAATTTGGCTTAGAAATAAGAGAACGCACACCCCACCGACCATCCCATTTGGTTAGTAAACGAATATCTTTATGCTTTCTTACATTCTCCATACATTTACCGTAGATTGCGTTAATCATTAACTTATAAAAATTTTTTTCAAAATCATTTTTTGACTGCTGTCTTAGTTTTGTGTTGAAATCTATATATTCTTTTAACCACGGTGATTGTTTAAATTTTAAAACTCTATGAACGTTAGATATTTTCATTCCAAGTCTGAGATACATCTTTAGATTCTTATAATGTACAACATAATTTTTTTTTGAATACAAAGTTAAGAGCAATTTTCGAATTTTTGATTTTGAGATCGGAGGAACCATATGTTCTGGAGCTAAAGGTAAATCACTATGCATATCATGCAAATGTTGGGGATACTCCAAATCGCATTCTAAAATATAACCGACGTCAGAGTCATCTGGGGTATTTAAAATGTCGGATATGGAAAAATCTTCCAAAAACTCAAATCCTGCGTACGGGAGATATTCAGACATCGCAGCTCCATATAAATTATTGACATCGTAATACATTAAAAATGTATTTGCTTCCGTTGGATCATATTCATTTTTCATGTATTGATTGTTAGCTTTTCCATATCTATTTGAACATTGAGAAACACCACCTCTAATTCCTTTTTCAATAAAAAGGATTTGATCGATATCTGTAAGAAGTTCTAAATTTATATTTGTTGTTTTTAACATTGCATCAAATGTTAAACCTGGTAATGTATGATAATGTAAAGGATCAAGCTGATAAGTATTATGACATGTTTTTCGAAAGGCCTCAATAACATCAGCCAAAAGACGAACATCAGTTTCAAGATACAAATCTGAATATTCACCAATTGTTTCAATATTAAAGGTATTCCAAATATTTATGGCATGAGAATAATCAACATCACTTATTTCGTTATCATTGAGTCGACTATAAAAATCTTCTCTTGGCGGTAATTTTTTTTCTTCGAGCTTTTCCCAAGAGTCTATATAATCATAAGGAAATACTCCTTTTTTATTCAATAAAGAAAATTCTTTCAAATTTTTACAACGAGCCTTAGTAATTAATTTTTGATCGTCTTGCAAATTTGCTGAAAGCTTATCTAAACTGGACGACATAAAACGAAAGAATCAATAAATCGTAAACTAACTTTAGTACCATCAACAAATTTAGTGAATGAAATATATTTTTCTTTATTAATGGGTAGTAACTTAATTGCTCCCTTGATTGATGTTGACAACTCTTTGATAATAAAGTGTGCATCATAACCGCTCATATTATGAAAAACAACAGGTATAGTATTCTCATCTTTATAATTTAAATTACAATTTTGGTGAGCCGCCCCTCTATATGATCCAGTTTGATGATTATGATCTCGAACTCTAATCTGATTCTTTGAAATAGTGTCTTTGCAAATATGACAAGTACTAGTTTCTGAAAAATTTGAATTTTGTTCTGCAGTCAATTCTGTCATTGGTAATATATCTTTAAATATCTCATCACAATATTCTGCAATAAACTTTAATTCATTCACAAACCATTGAATACAATCTTTACCACGATATGAGCGAAATTTTGATAGTGAATCATCATAAGAACATTTAAAATAATAAGCAATACTAAACGCAACATGTTTTTGATAAGGTGTAATTTTTGATTGATGTCCTTCAATTTTGGAACAATTTTCTAAAATACTTTCAAGATCAGCATAAATAACAAATGGTACTTTCTCTTGAAAACGATGATTTTTAAAAGATAAAAATTTGTCATCCTCTTTGGGCACTCTTACTGAGCATTTATTGAGATTTTGACAATACGTTTTATGTTTTTGCAATAAATTTTTGTTAGTAAAGTAATTTAGACATCTTTCGCATATGTGTACCTTATGATCATGTGTTGAAAGCTGTTTACTTAAAAGAGCCGAAAGATTTTTTATCCAGGTAAAATGATATAATAATTGATTATCATTGAAATTATTTTCTGATTGGTGTAATGTTATATTTTCGGCTGGTAACATTAGTAAATTAATTGTTTTGCTAGTGTTGGTGCAATTGTCACTGAGAGAGCAAGGTAAAATTTTTTTCTTTTGTCCTATTGTATACAAATTTATGGTCAAATTATTAAGTTTTTCAAATTTTTTTATATCTTTTAATGTAATTGGAAAATCAATATTGTCATATTTTAATACTTGACTAATGTGCGGATAAGACGATTTTCTTTCAGAGTGTTTGTTTGTGGGATATAGGGATGAAACAACTGCCCAAAGAAAACAATATTTATCATTATTATTAACATTAACTACTGCATGTTTATTTTTTATAAAATTTGGAACTGAAATATAAGTGGAATATCCAAATTTAATTGGATCATATTGATTAATATTGACTTTTAATCCTAAAATTTCATATAAAGCCCATCCAGAATCTTTTTCGGCAAACTCTTCTAACTTATTAGTTAATTTCTCTGTAACATTTTCTTGATACCATTTTTTTATATCGGTTGATGAATCAATAGGATTACTTTTTGTGGAAAATGTTTTTAAATCTATATCTCCACTATGAGGCTTTATAAAATTAGCAGTAAAATTTACGTTTATTTTTAACATTGATTTTTTCAATTCTTTCTTAATTCTAAGAGAAAAGCATCGAAAAGCTCTGTTCAGAAAAATTATAGGATCCTTAATATCATAATTGGAAATAATTCCAGTACGAATTCTTCCATTAAAACATGAATTAACTTCTTCCCAAGACACATATCCATTTATCTTGCTTTTTAACTTTTCAGACATCCCTTCCCCAGCTTTGACTATCATATTGCTTTTCATTTTTTTGAGTTTTAGACGATAATGCTGTAAATAAGAGAGATTTGCTTCTAAAGAAAGAAGATTTTCCAAAACATTTTGTTTATGAATTTTGTTTTTAATTGCTTTTCGAAGTAGTCGAATTATGTAATTAACATGCAACAAAATCGAATTCACTTCTTCAACACATTTAATTTTGGATATATATTCACGCACTAATTTCACCGAATTTTTAGCTAACTCTGTCACAGTCTCCATGGTTTCCACACTTAATCTTGCGATCTTGCGATGTACAAAAATTGATGCACAATACATCTAATATGAAATTTTCTTTATTTATACATACAGTATCAGAGAATATTTAGCGTCAATATATATTTTTTTTTATAAAGAAAAGAGGGGATTATAAAAAGTGTGAGTAAAAAATGGTTGTAAAAAGAGGGAGTAAAAAGTGGGCGGTTTTGCTGAGAAAATATATAACGTCAACAGTTTTATTATAAAGAAAGGAGGGGATTGTAGAAAGTGGGCGTAAAATAGTGATAGTAAAAAGAGGGAGTAAAAAGTAGGCGGTTTTTCTCCGAAAATGTGTAACGTCAGCAGTTTTATTGTATAGAAAGGAGGGGATTGTAAAAGTGGGAGTAAAAAGTGGTAGGTGAATCTAATATAAAGAGTTTTCTCTTTAAAATAAATCAGTTAACTTTTGATTAAAGCTAAAAGCTAAAAGCTGAAAATGAGTAAACATATTAATGGTGTTAAGGTGCCTTTTTATCACGATCCTATGGAAGGTTGGTAACATAAAATTTTAATGTTTTGGTTTTCTAATCTTTTTTTTTTTTTTTTTTTTAGAGGACGTTAGTGTCTGTCCCTACAATCGCTACCACATTATGTTGGCGCACCGCCTGTCAAATCATATCTACCGCTGCCATTGGGCGGAGCATAAACTCCGCCAGGAGCAGCTGGAACAGCAGGAACAGCAGGAACAAAAGGAACAGCAAAAACAACAGCAGCAGGAACAGGAACATGACCAACAGCAGAAACGTCCCCAGTGGGAGGACCTATCATATTTAAAAGAGTTAAATCTAAACTTTGAACCCAATTGGGACTGACCCATAAATAAAGTGTTAATAATATGCTTTTTTTCTGTTTTTTCCATCTGATCACCTTTCCCATATAGTAAGAGTTAAGAAAAACATAGAAGTAATTTAGATAAGTATTTTATTTAAAATAACAAATTAACAACACCAATACAAACATTGTGCAATGATAAGAAGTAGGTAAAATACAACAAAGAGCGTACACATCCAGACCATCGGATTTCTCATACATTTTTTTAGTTTGTTGTAGTCAGTCAAACCATTTGTTGAATATTCGGCAATGTGTTTGCATTGAGTAGTTTCCCAGTAAGCGTAATCTCCAAACAGAAATCTAAGCTTGTATGATAGTTCCATTTGCCCCGTAACGTTGTATGTAAATATCTGCTGATCCTGTAGTTGGTTATTGTATCTCTCCATGGGTGACCATTCATATTTTGTGGGATCACATTGAAATGAAACTAACACTTGCGTAACGTTGAGAGGACTATTGACGAACAGCATATTATGCGTTAAAGCGGAGAACAGAAGGAACGTTCCGTTGTACATGAACATGTTGACTTTGTAGCAAAGCTCTGGTGATACTGTAAAGTGGAAAATAAAGTATTTAAGAAGCCAAGACGTCCGATGTTTTAGTAGTGGGGCGGCGCACCTATGGAAGTAGAACCGCATATGCGCAACATGTGGGAGATATTTTCCTGTTTTTTTTTTTTCGTTTTTTCGCTTTTTTTTTTTTAGTAGGGGGGCGAAGTCCCACATGTTGCGCTTATTCGGTTCTATTTTAATAGACCTTTAAATCGGCTCAAATAAGGTCTTATGTAAACGACCTTGAAAAAACTTTAAAAATTCGTGGACGTCAGGCTTTTCAACAGGAAGTCAGGTTTACCATATGCGCTTGTGCGTTCAGTCCTTCTGCACCTTTTGGCATACTTTTTTTTTTCTATCCCCACTCCTTTAGTCACAGGAAACTTTTGCCCTTTTCTATGTTACGTTAAAAAAAAAACAATTTATTTTTTTATCATCATACTCCTTACCTATCAATGCATGTTTCCGTTCCCTTGCGTCAACATTGTATTGTTACTCCTTTCGTAACCTGACACCGTAATTTGACACCGCAACATGAGACAGTGATTTTGACTTCGATATCAAATTTCATTTTTTTGCTGAATTAATAATTTTTGGTGTCAAATTTCATTTTTTTGTTGATTCAACAATTTTTGGTGTCAAGTTTCATTTTTTCGCTGACTCGACCATTTTTGGTGTCGAATTTCATTTTCTGCCGGATCAGCATTTTATAGTGTCAGGTTTCATTTTTTGCTGACTCGACATTTTGTGGTGTCAAATTACATTTATTTGGTGTCAAGTTTCATTTCTTAGTGTCAAATTTCATTTTTGATATCAAATTTCATTTCTTGGTGTCAAATTTCATTTTTGGTGTCAAATTACATTTTTGGTAATATGAGACTTCCTTTGAAGTGCGTTCACCTTGGAATTCTGCAAAAATGCATTTCCTGCGCGATATATTGACCCTAACATTTTGTCACCTCAGTATTTCCTGTAAAGTATGTTCACCTAAGATAAACGACACTTCCTTTGGAAGTGTATTTACCTTATTTACCGTGTGAACTGATGAATTTTGCATGCGTTGCTAATTTTTTTCCTATATAAACTTTAGTAGGTTTGAAGCGCTTCATTTGGTCTTTGCTTTCTGTGTCACCAAAATGAAAAGAAAAATTAGTTTAAGTTTAAAGAAGGAGACGAATGCACCAAAGGTGCATATATTAGAAGATGTGGTGATTCAAGTAAGTATTAATGTTTTTCTTTTTTAGTTAAATTTGATTATTAATTTTTTTTTTTTCACAGCCACCAACAATCATAAACAATATTCCTTTCAATATTGAAGAGGAAGAAGACTTCTCATTCGATATCTTGAATGCTCTCGAGTCCCTTGATCAACCACCACAACCACCACCTTTACGACCGATTGACGAGTGCGAGCCTGACGAGCCTGTAAGAAAATTAAAAAAAAATGATGTTCCGGAATGCTCCATGCGTCCTATGGGAAGGAAGGACCTTTCCAAACTAGAAGAAAACCTTAACTTCCCATTTAGTAAATTTAGTGTTAGGAGTGAGTTTAGTGAAAATGAAGCTGGTGAGGATGGTGAGGGTGGTGAGGGTGGTGGTGAAGTTAAGAACATATTTAGAGAATGTTTAAAAAAAACTACATTAGTGTACCTTAAAAATAAGGATGAAATAGGTCGGCTTAAACAAGAGTTAATAGATACGAAATCAAGAATTACAACCCGTATTAAAAGTTTGGAAACAGAATGCGTTAGCTTAAAAAACATTTCACTAAATTTAAAGGATGAGTTAAAAAAATTGTAAGTTTTTCTTTGCATGTCTAATAACTCTTGTTTAAGTCTAAAAATTTCATTTTCTTTTTAATTTTATATTTTTTGTTAGTTATAATTTTATATAATTATTATTGTTTATTTTTTATTAATTTTAATTGTAGATATTATTGTTTATTTTTATTTTATAAGTATAATTTTAGAATAAAACACAATTTAAATTTACATTTATTGTTTAATTTACTTATATTAATACATATTATTCCCAAGTTAAACAACATAAGTATTTATTATTTTCTTGATTTTTTTTTCTAATATTGGCTTCAGAATAAGTTCTACTTCACAAATTCTTTTTTCAAACCGCACTCTATCACTAACCCAATAAGATCGTCTGTCCTCACCTTGATCATTCAAATTATATATTATGATATTTTCGCTAAAGTTAACACGTTTTTGTTTCATTACTGCTACAATAAAACAATTTTTTATTATATTATTCAGAAAAATATATATATTAAATTAATTAATTATTATTAATTGTTTTCTGCTGCTCCAACGTACTGTTGTTCCAGATTGTACGGTAAAAATTGTTTCAAGTCTTCAATGAATAAATGTAATTTATGTTCAAAGAGAGAAGCACATAATCCTTTTAGATCAGTTTTCTGTGCTAAAAAGTCCTCACAATCATTCATTCCATTAGAATACTTGGTTGCTAATTCTTTATATATTTCAGGGCTTGCATAGTTGGAATCATAAACTGATGCATGACAAGCTTCGAAGTAACAATCATGAAATTGATGCCACAATCGTTGAACAGCTGAACTCACATCTGTTGCTTTTGGCCACTTATCCATGCTATACATTTGCCACATTTTTTTTGTTTTTTGTTTTTGTTGTACTATCACCACTGAAAATAATATTAAATATGAAACAATTCATAAAATGTGATGAAGTTTAAATATAATCTATCCCCACTTTTAATATTGCCTATGACGTCAATTAGTATTTTCTTTTATATAAAAATTAAAGGTATGCTCATTCAAATAATGAAATAATACGACAACATTTTTAAATATATATTTATTATAAAGCAACGTTCTACATTATATTTTTATCTTTTTAATTCCATTTTGTATTTGATACATGTTTATATCTTGTTTCAATATATCTAGATCTTTAAGATACTTTTCTAATTTTTTTTTATATAATAATTCTACTTTAAAAGCCTTCTTTCTCGTTGATTTCATTCTTCAGTAAACTTTACGTTGGTTGTTTGCCCTACTGCACCTTCACTAATTAGATAGTATATCTTCTTCCCACTTGTAATCTCCTTATTCAAATCTTCTATTACTTGAGAATTGAATTTTGCAGTGAATCGATGGGGTAACACGGTCTTGAAAGCATCCGTTTCCACGACTATCTTCTCGCCGTACACTGTGTTGCACTTACTAAAAGAATTAATTTTAAATTTTTTATTGATTTCTAATGTTTTCAAACTAACAAACTTTTGTAAATAAAAGTGGTTATTTAATTCCTTTAAAAATGAAGCCATGTTTTCTGATTAATAGTTTATAACTTAAGAGAGCGTGTTACAAATGAATAATTGGAATCAAGAAACTTGCATATTTATAAAAGAGCTTGTAGATAAGAGGGTATAAGAGTGAAGGAAGATAAACAATGTGCGCGCATATTCGGTCGGATGGGAGGGGAGCTATACGAAGGTGGGCGTGGGGTGGGGGGAGCTAGGCTCAAGTCTCGATCAACCCAAAGGTTACTTCAGGTCAACACTGGGTCATCAAACTGGATCAGGACCGGCATTATAATCTCAAGGCTAAACTCCACTCAAGTTCAGACTTGTCCTCTGACGACTGGGTCATTCAACTGGGGCAGAACCGGCACTATATTCTCAAGGCCAAAGGTCAATTCAGGTCAAAGTGGGCCAGAACCGGCACTACTTAACTACTTTTATTGTTTTTGGTAAGTTTTGAGACGATTATAGTGTATTTATTAATTCCAAACGCAATGGAATCAATTTATCGCTATTTTAGAAATGAAGCGAGATCTTTTAGGCAAAATCTGCTAGTTTAATTGCCAGGAACTCTTGTTTTCTACCTAATAATGTGAGACTTGTATTATTTAATGCTACAGAATAAAGAAAAACCCTTAATCGACTGGAATTAGAATTAACTCGTCAAATTTGTCGTGAAATAAACCTGTACAAGTCTGAAATGGTAAAAACAACGGTTTATTCATTGTTCTTGGCAAGTTCTGAGACGATTATAGTGTATTTATTAATTCCAAACGCAATGGAATCAATTTATCGCTGTTTTAGAAATGCAACGAGTTTTTTTAGGCAAAATCTGCTAGTTTTCTTGCCAGGAACTCTTGTTTTGTACGTAATAATGTGAGACTTTTACTATTTAATGCTACAGAATTAAGAAAAACCGATAAATCGACTGGAATTAGACTTAAATCGTCAAATTTGACCTGAAATGAAGCTGTACAAGTCTGAAATGGTAAAAACAGGCGTTTATTCATTGTTCTTGGCAAGTTTTGAGACGATTATAGTGTATTTATTAATTCCAAACGCAATGGAATCAATTTATCGCTCTTTTAGAAATGAAACGAGCTCTTTTAGGGAAAATCTGCTAGTTTTCTTGCCAGGAACTCTTGTTTTGTACCTAATAATGTGTGAGACTTGTATTATTCAATGCTACAGAATAAAGAAAAACCGCTTAATCGACTGGAATTAGAGTTAACTCGTCAAATTTGTCGTGAAATAAACCTGTACAAGTCTGATTCTGTAGCATTGAATAATACAAGTCTCACATTATTAGTTACAAAACAAGAGTTCCTGGCAAGAAAACTAGCAGATTTCGTCTAAAAGAGCTCGTTTCATTTCTAAAACAGCGATAAATTGATTCCATTGCGTTTGGAATTAATAAATATACTATAATCGTCTCAAAACTTGCCAAGATCAATGAATACACCCTTGTTTTTACCATTTCAGACGTTTACAGCTTCATTTCACGACAAATTTGACGATTTAACTCTAATTCCTGTCGATTTACCGGTTTTTCTTTATTCTGTAGCATTAAATAGTAAAAGTCTCACATTATTAGGTACAAAACAAGAGTTCCTGGCAAGAAAACTAGCAGATTTCGTCTAAAAAAGATCGTTTAATTTCTAAAACAGCGATAAATTGATTCCATTGCGTTTGGAATTAATAAATACACTATAATCGTCTCAAAACTTGCCAAGATCAATGAATACACCCTTGTTTTTACCATTTCAGACGTTTACAGCTTCATTTCACGACAAATTTGACGATTTAACTCTAATTCCTGTCGATTTACCGGTTTTTCTTTATTCTGTAGCATTAAATAGTAAAAGTCTCACATTATTAGGTACAAAACAAGAGTTCCTGGCAAGAAAACTAGCAGATTTCGCCTAAAAGAGCTCGTTTAATTTCTAAAACAGCGATAAATTGATTCCATTGCGTTTGGAATTAATAAATACACTATAATCGTCTCAAAACTTGCCAAGAACAATGAATAAACCCTTGTTTTTACCATTTCAGACTTTACAGCTTCATTTCACGACAAATTTGACGATTTAACTTTAATTCCAGTCGATTTACCGGTTTTTCTTTATTCTGTAGCATTTAATAGTAAAAGTCTCACATTATTAGGTACAAAACAAGAGTTCCTGGCAAGAAAACTAGCAGATTTCGTCTAAAAGAGATCGTTTCATTTCTAAAACAGTAATAAATTGATTCCATTCCGTTTGGAGTTAATAAATACACTATAATCGTCTCAAAACTTGCCAAGAACAATGAATAAACCCCTGTTTTTACCATTTCAGACGTTTACAACTTCATTTCACGAAAAATTTGACGATTTAACTCTAATTCCAGTTGATTAACAGGTTTTTCTTTATTCTGTAGCATTAAGTAGTAAAAGTCTCACATTATTAGGTACAAAACAAGAGTTCCTGGCAAGAAAACTAGCAGATTTTGTCTAAAAGAGCTCGTTTCATTTCTAAAACAGCGATAAATTGATTCCATTGCGTTTGGAATTAATGAATACACTATAATCGTCTCAAAACTTGCCAAGAACAATGAATAAACCCCTGTTTTTACCATTTCAGACATTTACAGCTTCATTTCACGACAAATTTGACGATTTAACTCTAATTCCAGTCGATTTACCGGTTTTTCTTTATTCTGTAGCATTAAATAGTAACACTCTTACATTATAAAGTACATAGGAACAGTTTCTGTTTAGAAATAAAGCTGATTTTAAATGCAAGAACTATATTATCGTAATATTGTGAAATGGCGGATGCGCCGGGATAAATTGGCAAAAATCTTTAGATTCGCCGGTGCAAGAACGTCGAATTGATATCAAAAATACTTACAAATACGTTAAATTGCGTTTGGAATTAATAAATACACTGTAATCGTTCCAAAATTTGTCAAGAGCAATGAATACACGCCCGTTTTTACCATTTAAGACGTTATCATCTTTATTTCTCAAACAGTTTGAATATTGTGAAATGGCGGATGCGCCGGAATAAATTGGCAAAAATCTTTAGATTCGCCGGTGCAAGAACGTCGAATTGATATCAAAAATACTTACAAATACGTTAAATTGCGTTTGGAATTAATAAATACACTGTAATCGTTCCAAACTTTGTCAAAAGCAATGAACACACGCCCGTTTTTACAATTTAAGACGTGTACATCTTTATTTCTCAAACAGTTTGACGATTTACCTCTAATTTAGTTGATTGGCCGGTTTTTCTCTAGCCTGTCTCATTAAATAGTAAAAGTCTCACATTACTAGGCACAAAACAAGAGTTCCTGGCAAGAAAACTAGCAGATTTCGTCTAAAAGAGCTCTTTTCATTTCTAAAACAGCGATAAATTGATTCCATTGCGTTTGGAATTAATAAATACACTATAATCGTCTCAAAAGTTGCCAAGAACAATGAATAAACCCCTGTTTTTACCATTTCAGACGTTTACAACTTCATTTCACGACAAATTTAACGATTTAACTCTAATTCCTGTCGATTTACCGGTTTTTCTTTATTCTGTAGCATTAAATAGTAAAAGTCTCACATTATTAGGTACAAAACAAGAGTTCCTGGCAAGAAAACTAGCAGATTTCGTTTAAAAGAGCTCGTTTCATTTCTAAAACAGCGATAAATTGATTCCATTGCGTTTGGAATTAATAAATACACTATAATCGTCTCAAAAGTTGCCAAGAACAATGAATAAACCCCTGTTTTTACCATTTCAGACGTTTACAACTTCATTTCACGACAAATTTAACGATTTAACTCTAATTCCTGTCGATTTACCGGTTTTTCTTTATTCTGTAGCATTAAATAGTAAAAGTCTCACATTATTAGGTACAAAACAAGAGTTCCTGGCAAGAAAACTAGCAGATTTCGTTTAAAAGAGCTCGTTTCATTTCTAAAACAGCGATAAATTGATTCCATTGCGTTTGGAATTAATAAATACACTATAATCGTCTCAAAACTTGCCAAGAACAATGAATAAACCCCTGTTTTTACCATTTCAGACGTTTACAACTTCATTTCACGACAAATTTAACGATTTAACTCTAATTCCAGTCGATTAACAGGTTTTTCTTTATTCTGTAGCATTAAGTAGTAAAAGTCTCACATTATTAGGTACAAAACAAGAGTTCCTGGCAAGAAAACTAGCAGATTTCGCCGAAAAGAGCTCGCTTCATTTCTAAAACAGCGATAAATAGATTCCATTGCGTTTGGAATTAATAAATACACTATAATCGTCTCAAAACTTGCCAAGAACAATGAATAAACCCTTGTTTTTACCATTTCAGACTTTACAGCTTCATTTCACGACAAATTTGACGATTTAACTTTAATTCCAGTCGATTTAACGGTTTTTCTTTATTCTGTAGCATTAAATAGTAAAAGTCTCACATTATTAGGTACAAAACAAGAGTTCCTGGCAAGAAAACTAGCAGATTTCGCCTAAAAGAGCTCGTTTCATTTCTAAAACAGCGATAAATTGATTCCATTGCGTTTGGAATTAATAAGTACACTATAATCATCTCAAAACTCGCCAAGAACAATGAATACACCCTTGTTTTTACCATTTCAGACGTTTACAGCTTCATTTCACGACAAATTTGACGATTTAACTCTAATTCCAGTCGATTTACCGGTTTTTCTTTATTCTGTAGCATTAAATAGTAAAAGTCTCTCATTATTAGGTACAAAACAAAAGTTCCTGGCAAGAAAACTAGCAGATTTCGTCTAAAAGAGCTCGTTTTATTTCTAAAACAGCGATAAATTGATTCCATTGCGTTTGGAATTAATAAATACACAATAATCTTCTCAAAACTTGCCAAGAACAATGATAAAACCCTTGTTTTTACCATTTCAGACGTTTACAGCTTTATTTCACGAAAAATTTGACGATTTAACTCTAATTCCAGTTGATTAACAGGTTTTTCTTTATTCTGTAGCATTAAGTAGTAAAAGTCTCACATTATTAGGTACAAAACAAGAGTTCCTGGCAAGAAAACTAGCAGATTTTGTCTAAAAGAGCTCGTTTCATTTCTAAAACAGCGATAAATTGATTCCATTGCGTTTGGAATTAATAAATACACTATAATCGTCTCAAAACTTGCCAAGAACAATGAATAAACCCTTGTTTTTACCATTTCAGACATTTACAGCTTCATTTCACGACAAATTTGACGATTTAACTCTAATTCCAGTCGATTTACCGGTTTTTCTTTATTCTGTAGCATTAAATAGTAAAAGTCTCACATTATTAGGTACAAAACAAGAGTTCCTGGCAAGAAAACTAGCAGATTTCGCCTAAAAGAGCTCGTTTCATTTCTAAAACAGCGATAAATTGATTCCATTGCGTTTGGAATTAATAAGTACACTATAATCATCTCAAAACTCGCCAAGAACAATGAATACACCCTTGTTTTTACCATTTCAGACGTTTACAGCTTCATTTCACGACAAATTTGACGATTTAACTCTAATTCCAGTCGATTTACCGGTTTTTCTTTATTCTGTAGCATTAAATAGTAAAAGTCTCTCATTATTAGGTACAAAACAAAAGTTCCTGGCAAGAAAACTAGCAGATTTCGTCTAAAAGAGCTCGTTTTATTTCTAAAACAGCGATAAATTGATTCCATTGCGTTTGGAATTAATAAATACACAATAATCTTCTCAAAACTTGCCAAGAACAATGATAAAACCCTTGTTTTTACCATTTCAGACGTTTACAGCTTCATTTCACGAAAAATTTGACGATTTAACTCTAATTCCAGTTGATTAACAGGTTTTTCTTTATTCTGTAGCATTAAGTAGTGAAAGTCTCACATTATTAGGTACAAAACAAGAGTTCCTGGCAAGAAAACTAGCAGATTTTGTCTAAAAGAGCTCGTTTCATTTCTAAAACAGCGATAAATTGATTCCATTGCGTTTGGAATTAATAAATACACTATAATCGTCTCAAAACTTGCCAAGAACAATGAATAAACCCTTGTTTTTACCATTTCAGACATTTACAGCTTCATTTCACGACAAATTTGACGATTTAACTCTAATTCCAGTCGATTTACCGGTTTTTCTTTATTCTGTAGCATTAAATAGTAACACTCTTACATTATAAAGTACATAGGAACAGTTTCTGTTTAGAAATAAAGCTGATTTTAAATGCAAGAACTATATTATCGTAATATTGTGAAATGGCGGATGCGCCGGGATAAATTGGCAAAAATCTTTAGATTCACCGGTGCAAGAACGTCGAATTGATATCAAAAATACTTACAAATACGTTAAATTGCGTTTGGAATTAATAAATACACTGTAATCGTTCCAAAATTTGTCAAGAGCAATGAATACACGCCCGTTTTTACAATTTAAGACGTGTGCATCTTTATTTCTCAAACAGTTTGACGATTTACCTCTAATTTAGTTGATTGGCCGGTTTTTCTCTAGCCTGTCTCATTAAATAGTAAAAGTCTCACATTACTAGGCACAAAACAAGAGTTCCTGGCAAAAAAACTAGTAGATTTCGTCTAAAAGAGCTCTTTTCATTTCTAAAACAGCGATAAATTGATTCCATTGCGTTTGGAATTAATAAATACACTATAATCGTCTCAAAACTTGCCAAGAACAATGAATAAACCCCTGTTTTTAACATTTCAGACGTTTACAACTTCATTTCACGACAAATTTAACGATTTAACTCTAATTCCAGTCGATTAAGCGGTTTTTCTTTATTCTGTAGCATTAAATAATACAAGCCTCACATTATTAGGTAGAAAACAAGAGTTCCTGGCAAGAAAACTAGCAGATTTCGTCTAAAAGAGCTCGTTTCATTTCTAAAACAGCGATAAATTGATTCCATTGCGTTTGGAATTAATAAATACACTATAATCGTCTCAAAACTTGCCAAGAACAATGAATAAACCCCTGTTTTTACCATTTCAGACGTTTACAACTTCATTTCACGACAAATTTAACGATTTAACTCTAATTCCAGTCGATTAACAGGTTTTTCTTTATTCTGTAGCATTAAGTAGTAAAAGTCTCACATTATTAGGTACAAAACAAGAGTTCCTGGCAAGAAAACTAGCAGATTTCGCCTAAAAGAGCTCGTTTCATTTCTAAAACAGCGATAAATAGATTCCATTGCGTTTGGAATTAATAAATACACTATAATCGTCTCAAAACTTGCCAAGAACAATGAATAAACCCTTGTTTTTACCATTTCAGACTTTACAGCTTCATTTCACGACAAATTTGACGATTTAACTTTAATTGCAGTCGATTTACCGGTTTTTCTTTATTCTGTAGCATTAAATAGTAAAAGTCTCACATTATTAGGTACAAAACAAGAGTTCCTGGCAAGAAAACTAGCAGATTTCGCCTAAAAGAGCTCGTTTAATTTCTAAAACAGCGATAAATTGATTCCATTGCGTTTGGAATTAATAAGTACACTATAATCATCTCAAAACTTGCCAAGAACAATGAATACACCCTTGTTTTTACCATTTCAGACGTTTACAGCTTCATTTCACGACAAATTTGACGATTTAACTCTAATTCCAGTCGATTAACAGGTTTTTCTTTATTCTGTAGCATTAAGTAGTAAAAGTCTCACATTATTAGGTACAAAACAAGAGTTCCTGGCAAGAAAACTAGCAGATTTCGCCTAAAAGAGCTCGTTTCATTTCTAAAACAGCGATAAATTGATTCCATTGCGTTTGGAATTAATAAATACACTATAATCGTCTCAAAACTTGCCAAGAACAATGAATAAACCCCTGTTTTTACCATTTCAGACGTTTACAACTTCATTTCACGACAAATTTAACGATTTAACTCTAATTCCAGTCGATTTACCGGTTTTTCTTCATTCTGTGGCATTAAATAGTAAAAGTCTCACATTATTAGGTACAAAACAAGAGATCCTGGCAAGAAAACTAGCAGATTTCGTCTAAAAGAGCTCGTTTCATTTCTAAAACAGCGATAAATAGATTCCATTGCGTTTGGAATTAATAAATACACTATAATCGTCTCAAAACTTGCCAAGAACAATGAATAAACCCCTGTTTTTACCATTTCAGACGTTTACAACTTCATTTCACGACAAATTTAACGATGTAACTCTAATTCCAGTCGATTAACAGGTTTTTCTTTATTCTGTAGCATTAAGTAGTAAAAGTCTCACATTATTAGGTACAAAACAAGAGTTCCTGGCAAGAAAACTAGCAGATTTCGCCTAAAAGAGCTCGTTTCATTTCTAAAACAGCGATAAATAGATTCCATTGCGTTTGGAATTAATAAATACACTATAATCGTCTCAAAACTTGCCAAGAACAATGAATAAACCCTTGTTTTTACCATTTCAGACTTTACAGCTTCATTTCACGACAAATTTGACGATTTAACTTTAATTGCAGTCGATTTACCGGTTTTTCTTTATTCTGTAGCATTAAATAGTAAAAGTCTCACATTATTAGGTACAAAACAAGAGTTCCTGGCAAGAAAACTAGCAGATTTCGTCTAAAAGAGCTCGCTTCATTTCTAAAACAGCGATAAATTGATTCCATTGCGTTTGGAATTAATAAATACACTATAATCGTCTCAAAGCTTGCCAAGAACAATGAATAAACACCTGTTTTTACCATTTCAGACGTTTACAGCTTCATTTCACGACAAATTTGACGATTTAACTCTAATTACAGTCGATTAACCGGTTTTTCTTTATTCTGTAGCATTAAATAGTAAAAGTCTCACATTATTAAGTACAAAACATGAGTTCCTGGCAAGAAAACTAGCAGATTTCGTCTAAAAGAGCTCGTTTCATTTCTAAAACAGCGATAATTTGATTCCATTGCGTTTGGAATTAATAAATACACAATAATCGTCTCAAAATTTGCCAAGAACAATGAATAAACACCTGTTTTTACCATTTCAGACATTTACAACTTCATTTCACGACAAATTTAACGATTTAACTCTAATTCCAGTCGATTAACAGGTTTTTCTTTATTCTGTAGCATTAACTAGTAAAAGTCTCACATTATTAGGTACAAAGCAAGAGTTCCTGGCAAGAAAACTAGCAGATTTCGTCTAAAAGAGCTCGTTTCATTTCTAAAACAGCGATAAATTGATTCTATTGCGTTTGGAATTAATAAATACACTATAATCGTCTCAAAACTTGCCAAGAACAATGAATAAACCCTTGTTTTTACCATTTCAGACGTTTACAGCTTCATTTCACGACAAATTTAACGACTTAACTCTAATTCCAGTCGATTAACCGGTTTTTCTTTATTCTGTAGCATTAAATAGTAAAAGTCTCACATTATTAGGTACAAAACAAGAGTTCCTGGCAAGAAAACTAGCAGATTTCGCCTAAAAGAGCTCGTTTCATTTCTAAAACAGCGATAAATTGATTCCATTGCGTTTGGAATTAATAAATACACTATAATCGTCTCAAAACTTGCCAAGAACAATGAATAAACACCTGTTTTTAACATTTCACACGTTTACAGCTTCATTTCACGACAAATTTGACGATTTAACTCTAATTCCAGTCGATTAACCGGTTTTTCTTTATTCTGTAGCATTAAATAGTAAAAGTCTCACATTATTAGGCACAAAACAAGAGTTCCTGGCAAGAAAACTAGCAGATTTCGCCTAAAAGAGCTCGTTTCATTTCTAAAACAGCGATAAATTGATTCCATTGCGTTTGATACACTATAATCGTCTCAAAACTTGCCAAGAACAATGAATAAACCCCTGTTTTTACCATTTCAGACGTTTACAACTTCATTTCACGACAAATTTAACGATTTAACTCTAATTCCAGTCGATTAACAGGTTTTTCTTTATTCTGTAGCATTAAATAGTAAAAGTCTCACATTATTAGGCACAAAACAAGAGTTCCTGGCAAGAAAACTAGCAGATTTCGTCTAAAAGAGCTCGTTTCATTTCTAAAACAGCGATAAATTGATTCCATTGCGTTTGGAATTAATAAATACACTATAATCGTCTCAAGACTTGCCAAGAACAATGAATAAACCCTTGTTTTTACCATTTCAGACGTTTACAGCTTCATTTCACGACAAATTTGACGATTTAACTCTAATTCCAGTCGATTAACCGGTTTTTCTTTATTCTGTAGCATTAAATAGTAAAAGTCTCACATTATTAGTTACAAAACAAGAGTTCCTGGCAAGAAAACTAGCAGATTTCGTCTAAAAGAGCTCGTTTCATTTCTAAAACAGCGATAAATTGATTCCATTGCGTTTGGAATTAATAAATACACAATAATCGTCTCAAAACTTGCCAAGAACAATGAATAAACCCTTGTTTTTACCATTTCAGACGTTTACAGCTTCATTTCACGACAAATTTGACGATTTAACTTTAATTCCAGTCGATTTACCGGTTTTTCTTTATTCTGTAGCATTAAATAGTAAAAGTCTCACATTATTAGGTACAAAGCAAGAGTTCCTGGCAAGAAAACTAGCAGATTTCGTCTAAAAGAGCTCGTTTCATTTCTAAAACAGCGATAAATTGATTCCATTGCGTTTGGAATTAATAAATACACTATAATCGTCTCAAAACTTGCCAAGAACAATGAATAAACCCTTGTTTTTACCATTTCAGACGTTTACAGCTTCATTTCACGACAAATTTTCCGATTTAACTTTAATTCCAGTCGATTTACCGGTTTTTCTTTATTCTGTAGCATTAAATAGTAAAAGTCTCACATTATTAGGTACAAAACAAGAGTTCCTGGCAAGAAAACTAGCAGATTTCGTCTAAAAGAGCTCGTTTCATTTCTAAAACAGCGATAAATTGATTCCATTGCGTTTGGAATCAATAAATACACTATAATCGTCTCAAAACTTGCCAAGAACAATGAGTAAACCCCTGTTTTTACCATTTCAGACGTTTACAGCTTCATTTCACGACAAATTTGACGATTTAACTCTAATTCCAGTCGATTTACCGGTTTTTCTTTATTCTGTAGCATTAAATAGTAAAAGTCTCATATTATTAGGTACAAAACAAGAGTTCCTGGCAAGAAAACTAGCAGATTTCGTCTAAAAGAGCTCGTTTCATTTCTAAAACAGCGATAAATTGATTCCATTGCGTTTGGAATTAATAAATACACTATACTCGTCTCAAAACTTGCTAAGAACAATGAATAAACCCTTGTTTTTACCATTTCAGACGTTTACAGCTTCATTTCACTACAAATTTGACGACTTAACTCTAATTCCAGTCGATTAACAGTTTTTTTTTAATTCTGTAGCATTAAATAGTAACACTCTTACATTATAAAGTACATAGGAACAGTTTCTGTTTAGAAATAAAGCTGATTTTAAATGCAAGAACTATTTTATCTTTATATTGTGAAATGGCGGATGCGCCGGGATAAATTGGCAAAAATCTTTAGATTCGCCGGTGCAAGAACGTCGAATTGATATCAAAAATACTTACAAATACGTTAAATTGCGTTTGGAATTAATAAATACACTGTAATCGTTCCAAAACTTGTCAAGAGCAATGAATACACGCCCGTTTTTACAATTTAAGACGTGTACATCTTTATTTCTCAAACAGATTGACGATTTACCTCTAATTTAGTTGATTGGCCTTTTTTTCTCTAGCCTGTCTCATTAAATTATTATTATTATGTTTGAGTATCGCGGAGGAAAAACCTTTTCCGCAATATTTAATTATAAGTTTTGAGACACGCTCATGCACTATTTAAATCCAGACGTTTTTTAAAATTATACACTGAATCGGCCAAGACTATGGTGGGTTGCAATTCATTCCACAGACAGAAGGAACGATTAGTTAAAAAGAATTGCCTAACGGTGGTTTTGAATGGTTCCTTCCTAATCTTATATGAATGGCCACGAAGTCTTCTATTTTCTGCAAATTCTATAAAGTCACTTGTTTCTGCTGGAAATATATTGTGAGTAAGTCGAAATATCTGTATTAGATCGGCTCGATCTTGTCTAAACTCAAGAGGGGATATATTCAAAACTTCTAAACGGCGCTCATATGGAAGATTTCGTAATGACGGTGTCCACCTTGTCACAGCATGTTGTACCTTATCAATCAACATTTTATCTTTTATGAGGTGCGGTCTCCACACTGGAATAGCAAACTCTAAATGGGGTCTAATATACATGGTATATAACTTTGATATTAGTTCCGGTGTTGGGTGTTGAAACACATGCTTAAGTAAACAAAACGTTTTTTTTGCCCTACCCACTGCGCTCAAGCACTGATCTGACCAACTAATCTTATTGTTAACTATAACCCCTAGATCGACATGAGATGATTTAACAGTTACAGCAATATCATTTATATAATACGAATTGTTTGGATTGTTGGGTCCACAATGCAACACACAACATTTTGAGGCATTCAGAGGAATTTTCCAAAGTTTACTCCAATTTGTTATTATATTAAATTTTTCTTGCAAGTTAGTAGTAACAGGATTATTAAAGACTTTTATATCATCTGCATATGCAGAGTAACAATTTCCAAGGGAGGATAACAGGTCTCTTGTATAAATCAAAAATAAAACTGGTCCCAGCACAGTACCTTGTGGAACACCACTAATCACACGTCTATATGCAGAAAACTTTTTACCCACTCTAACACAAAAGCTTCGATTTGTTAAGAAGGCTCCAATCCACTGCAGCAATCGCCCTGATATTCCATAAGCTTTTAATTTAGTTAATAATAAATTATGGGGTACTTTATCAAAAGCTTTGCTGAAATCGAGGTATATTATGTCCAACGGTTGCCCTGCATCTAGTACTTTAGTCCATATATTACTGGAAAATAATAAATTTGTCACCACTGATCTGCCAGGTAAGAACCCATGTTGGTGTTCAGGAATTAATTTGTTGTTTTGCATATGAACGAGTAGTTCACTGACTATTATTTTCTCCATAACCTTGCAAGCAATGGATGTGAGGCTTACTGGCCTGTAGTTACTAGGATCTAACTTATCTCCTGACTTATATAGCGGAGTAACTGTCGCTTTTAGCCACTTATCAGGTAAAACGCCTGCCGAAAACGACGACGTTATTATGTCGGAGAGTGGAAATGATATCGAAGAAGCGCAGTTTTTCAAGAGTTTGGCCGATATCTGGTCCGGTCCAGGCGCCGTTTCCATAGTAAGTTTTCGAAGATGCTTTTCAACAACATGTGCGGAGAAGTCAATGTCTGACAAATTGCTACAAATTTCGGAGGACTGAAAGTGCAAAATGCTAAAGCTAGTCGGACTATAAGTAAGTGCAAATGTTTCGGCTAATATATTTGCAGCTTCCGTATGATTGGAGCACAACTTGCCATTCCTACTACGCACAAGAGGAACCGAGACACGGCTAACGACATGTTTACGCACATATGAGTAAAAAGTTTTCGGTTTTTCAACTATTAAATTTTCATAATTATTTTTTTCCGATTTAATTTCCGCTCTGAGACAGTTTGAAAACGTTCGGTGAGTTTTAAAGTTATCCTCGCTTGGATCCCGTTTATATTTTTTCCAGAGATTCTTTTTGTGCTTTATTTTTTTAAGCATGTGTTGAGTAATCCAGGGTTTTTTATGATGTATACGTTTTGTAAATACTGTGGTATGTAGCTCTACACAAGCTTGGATAATCGAGATAAAAGTATTCCATTGATCGTCCACCGATTTACGGTCTAAAATCTTCCAATTGAAGTCTAATAATTTGGCATTAACAGCTTCATAATCAATTTTTTTGTGAGTCGTAAAATTGTGATGTAATTGTGGGTATAAAATTACTTGAATGTTAAATTCTATAGTTAAGTGATCAGAATTTCCAATAGGATTCGAGGTATTTACAGAGGAAATCAGATTGATATCAGATGTCAACAACAAATCTAACAAAGATGCATTTTGACCGTGACGGTACCTTGTTGGCTCATTAATTAATTGTATGATATTATTCTGATGTAACAGATCCACAAATCCCATTTCGATTATGGTGTTTGCTACAACAGCATCGGGAGACCAGTGAATATTTGTAAAATTAAAGTCTCCTACAATAATTAAATGAGGACATTGTTGTATTATGGTTGAGATAGTTTCAATCAAGGTGTTGTCATTTTCTCGACTATTTAGTACTGAACCCCTTGGTGGTCTATATACACAAGCTATCACGAAGCTTAATTGATCCTTTTCAAATTTTATCCATAAGGAGTCGTAAGGTTTAATAGAAATGTCGAGTTGAGTAATATTAAAATTGTTTGCTAAATGTAATTTGTTAATATAGAGGCACACGCCTCCCCCACGATGTGATGTGCGATCATCTCGAAATAAAAGGTAATTATCAATATTTATAATAGTGTCCGAAACAGAGGGTGTTAACCAGCTTTCCGAAAGTGCTATAATAGATGGTGAAGAATTAGTTATTTCTAAAATTAAATCATTAAACTTGGATAGTAAAGAAGCAATATTTGTGTACATAACCGATAAATTCCAAGTAACAGGTAAACTAACTAGTTTTTTTGAGTAATTATTTGTGGCACGTGATTAATGTATTTTATTGTTAAGTCCTCTTCACCAGCATTTACTCGTCGATTTAATTCAGCACGTAGAGATTTTAGATGTTGCAACTGCCGAGGGGTTTTATCATCTTTTACAACAACTTTTGAAAACGTATGATTAGCCAGTAAAGCAGTTTTTTTTCTTAAACATAGACGAGCCATTTCAGGAGTTTTGAATCTTAATTTAAGTGGACGCGACCGGCTGGCGTCAGGTTTTCCTAAACGGAAAACATTTTCCGGAGATACAACAAGTGAAGAATCAATAACCTCTATTATATCGTTGGCAATATCAGCGTCGCGAATCCGTGAGTCTTCTTTAACATTGTATACGACGACGTTACATGCTCGAATCGACCTCTCAACTGACTCCTCAATAATTTCCTCCCGGTTTTCTATAGATTTGTTATTATTACGAATCAATGTTTCAAGGTCTGATAAACGATTGTCAAAGGAATTTTTCATTTCGTTAATCGCAGTTTTTAATTCGGTGACAGCAGAGATGGTAACATTGCAGCGATTGCAGAAAAGTTTGATATTGGCTGATCGAATAGTAGTAATTAATTTTAATTCACCATCGCTCAAATTCAAACAGCGATGATGAATTTTTAATGAGCAAGCGTCACACTTAACATGCGGCGCGTTATTTTCAAAAGTATTAAAGCAATGACAACAATTGGCTTCCATTCTAGGTAGCATAAAATAAATTATAATTAAATCTGTTGAAATAAATTAACGATGTTTCCAATAATGATTAAGAGTTAAATTTGCATGCACAGCGACGACGACGCGACAGGCTCAAAATCTCGTTTTAGACTGATGCAGTCATGCAGTCGGAGCGACGGCGATGGAATGGAGTCTCCCCACCACGCAACGCAGCGATAGCGTGCACAATTGAAAAACAAAACGTTTCTTTGCAAAAACAGCCGAACACCAAAAATAAATCAAATAAATCTAATAATTACTCACCTTAGGCAATGATCAAAAACGTTGAAAATTAGATGAAAATTATGTTAGTAAGCACTCAATTTAACTTTGCAAAATTCAAGAATATACCGCATGAACAAGACAATAAAACAAAGAGATAATCGAGAGCGTAGTGAAACACAACTGCACGCACGATGTCTCGATGAAAATAAAAAAAATAGTAAAAGTCTCACAATACTAGGTACAAAACAAGAGTTCCTGGCAAAAAAACTAGCAGATTTCGCCTAAAAGAACTCGTTTCATTTCTAAAACAGTGATAAATTGATTCCATTGCGTTTGGAATTAATAAATACACTATAATCGTCTCAAAACTTGCCAAGAACAGTGAATAAACCCCTGTTTTTACCATTTCAGACGTTTACAACTTCATTTCACGACAAATTTAACGATTGAACTCTAATTCGAGTCGATTAACAGGTTTTTCTTTATTCTTTAGCATTAAGTAGTAAAAGTCTCACATTATTAGGTACAAAACAAGAGTTCCTGGCAAGAAAACTAGCAGATTTCGTCTAAAAGAGCTCGCTTCATTTCTAAAACAGCGATAAATTGATTCCATTGCGTTTGGAATTAATAAATACACAATAATCGTTTCAAAACATGCCAAGGACAATGAATAAACCCTTGTTTTCACCATTTCAGACGTTTACAGCTTCATTTGACGACAAATTTGACGATTTAACTCTAATTCCAGTCGATTAACCGGTTTTTCCTTATTCTGTAGCATTAAATAGTAAAAGTCTCACATTACTAAGTACAAAACAAGAGTTCCTGGCAAGAAAACTAGCAGATTTCGCCTAAAAGAGCTCGTTTCATATCTAAAACAGCGGTAAATTGATTCCATTGCGTTTGGAATTAATAAATACAATATAATCGTCTCAAAACTTGCCAAGAACAATAAATAAACCCTTGTTTTTACCATTTCAGACGTTTACAGCTTCATTTCACGACAAATTTGCCGATTTAACTTTAATTCCAGTCGATTTACCGGTTTTTCTTTATTCTGTAGCATTAAATAGTAAAAGTCTCACATTATTAGGTACAAAACAAGAGTTCCTGGCAAGAAAACTAGCAGATTTCGTCTAAAAGAGCTCGTTTCATTTCTAAAACAGCGATAATTGATTCCATTGCGTTTGGAATTAATAAATACACTATAATCGTCTCAAAACTTGCCAAGAACAATGAATAAACCCTTGTTTTTACCATTTCAGACGTTTACAGCTTCATTTCACGACAAATTTGACGATTTAACTTTAATTCCAGTCGATTTACCGGTTTTTCTTTATTCTGTAGCATTAAATAGTAAAAGTCTCACATTATTAGGTACAAAACAAGAGTTCCTGGCAAGAAAACTAGCAGATTTCGTCTAAAAGAGCTCGTTTCATTTCTAATACAGCGATAAATTGATTCCATTGCGTTTGGAATTAATAAATACACTATAATCGTCTCAAAACTTGCCAAGAACAATGAATAAACCCCTGTTTTTACCATTTCAGACGTTTACAACTTCATTTCACGACAAATTTAACGATTTAACACTAATTCCAGTCGATTAACAGGTTTTTCTTTATTCTTTAGCATTAAGTAGTAAAAGTCTCACATTATTAGGTACAAAACAAGAGTTCCTGGCAAGAAAACTAGCAGATTTCGTCTAAAAGAGCTCGTTTCATTTCTAAAACAGCGATAAATTGATTCCATTGCGTTTGGAATTAATAAATACACTATAATCGTCTCAAAACTTGCCAAGAACAATGAATAAACCCTTGTTTTTACCATTTCAGACGTTTACAGCTTCATTTCACGACAAATTTGCCGATTTAACTTTAATTCCAGTCGATTTACCGGTTTTTCTTTATTCTGTAGCATTAAATAGTAAAAGTCTCACATTATTAGGTACAAAACAAGAGTTCCTGGCAAGAAAACTAGCAGATTTCGTCTAAAAGAGCTCGTTTCATTTCTAAAACAGCGATAAATTGATTCCATTGCGTTTGGAATTAATAAATACACTATAATCGTCTCAAAACTTGCCAAGAACAATGAATAAACCCTTGTTTTTACCATTTCAGACGTTTACAGCTTCATTTCACGACAAATTTGCCGATTTAACTTTAATTCCAGTCGATTTACCGGTTTTTCTTTATTCTGTAGCATTAAATAGTAAAAGTCTCACATTATTAGGTACAAAACAAGAGTTCCTGGCAAGAAAACTAGCAGATTTCGTCTAAAAGAGCTCGTTTCATTTCTGAAACAGCGATAATTGATTCCATTGCGTTTGGAATTAATAAATACACTATAATCGTCTCAAAACTTGCCAAGAACAATGAATAAACCCTTGTTTTTACCATTTCAGACGTTTACAGCTTCATTTCACGACAAATTTGACGATTTAACTTTAATTCCAGTCGATTTACCGGTTTTTCTTTATTCTGTAGCATTAAATAGTAAAAGTCTCACATTATTAGGTACAAAACAAGAGTTCCTGGCAAGAAAACTAGCAGATTTCGTCTAAAAGAGCTCGTTTCATTTCTAAAACAGCGATAAATTGATTCCATTGCGTTTGGAATTAATAAATACACTATAATCGTCTCAAAACTTGCCAAGAACAATGAATAAACCCCTGTTTTTACCATTTCAGACGTTTACAACTTCATTTCACGACAAATTTAACGATTTAACTCTAATTCCAGTCGATTAACAGGTTTTTCTTTATTCTTTAGCATTAAGTAGTAAAAGTCTCATATTATTAGGTACAAAACAAGAGTTCCTGGCAAGAAAACTAGCAGATTTCGTCTAAAAGAGCTCGTTTCATTTCTAAAACAGCGATAAATTGATTCCATTGCGTTTGGAATTAATAAATACACTATAATCGTCTCAAAACTTGCCAAGAACAATGAATAAACCCCTGTTTTTACCATTTCAGACGTTTACAACTTCATTTCACGACAAATTTAACGATTTAACTCTAATTCCAGTCGATTAACAGGTTTTTCTTTATTCTTTAGCATTAAGTAGTAAAAGTCTCACATTATTAGGTACAAAACAAGAGTTCCTGGCAAGAAAACTAGCAGATTTCGTCTAAAAGAGCTCGTTTCATTTCTAAAACAGCGATAAATTGATTCCATTGCGTTTGGAATTAATAAATACACTATAATCGTCTCAAAACTTGCCAAGAACAATGAATAAACCCTTGTTTTTACCATTTCAGACGTTTACAGCTTCATTTAACGACAAATTTGCCGATTTAACTTTAATTCCAGTCGATTTACCGGTTTTTCTTTATTCTGTAGCATTAAATAGTAAAAGTCTCACATTATTAGGTACAAAACAAGAGTTCCTGGCAAGAAAACTAGCAGATTTCGTCTAAAAGAGCTCGTTTCATTTCTAAAACAGCGATAAATTGATTCCATTGCGTTTGGAATCAATAAATACACTATAATCGTCTCAAAACTTGCCAAGAACAATGAATAAACCCCTGTTTTTACCATTTCAGACGTTTACAGCTTCATTTCACGACAAATTTGACGATTTAACTCTAGTTCCAGTCGATTTACCGGTTTTTCTTTATTCTGTAGCATTAAATAGTAAAAGTCTCATATTATTAGGTACAAAACAAGAGTTCCTGGCAAGAAAACTAGCAGATTTCGTCTAAAAGAGCTCGTTTCATTTCTAAAACAGCGATAAATTGATTCCATTGCGTTTGGAATTAATAAATACACTATACTCGTCTCAAAACTTGCCAAGAACAATTAATAAATTCTTGTTTTTACCATTTCAGACGTTTACAGCTTCATTTCACGACAAATTTGACGATTAAACTCTAATTCCAGTCGATTAACCGGTTTTTCTTTATTCTGTAGCATTAAATAGTAAAAGTCTCACATTATTAGTTACAAAACAAGAGTTCCTGGCAAGAAAACTTGCAGATTTCGTCTAAAAGAGCTCGTTTCATTTCTAAAACAGCGATAAATTGATTCCATTGCGTTTGGAATTAATAAATACACTATAATCGTCTCAAAACTTGCCAAGAACAATGAATAAACCCTTGTTTTTACCATTTCAGACGTTTACAGCTTCATTTCACTACAAATTTGACGACTTAACTCTAATTCCAGTCGATTAACAGTTTTTTTTAATTCTGTAGCATTAAATAGTAACACTCTTACATTATAAAGTACATAGGAACAGTTTCTGTTTAGAAATAAAGCTGATTTTAAATGCAAGAACTATTTTATCTTTATATTGTGAAATGGCGGATGCGCCGGGATAAATTGGCAAAAATCTTTAGATTCGCCGGTGCAAGAACGTCGAATTGATATCAAAAATACTTACAAATACGTTAAATTGCGTTTGGAATTAATAAATACACTGTAATCGTTCCAAAACTTGTCAAGAGCAATGAATAAACGCCCGTTTTTACAATTTAAGACGTGTACATCTTTATTTCTCAAACAGATTGACGATTTACCTCTAATTTAGTTGATTGTCCTTTTTCTCTCTAGCCTGTCTCATTAAATAGTAAAAGTCTCACAATACTAGGTACAAAACAAGAGTTCCTGGCAAAAAAACTAGCAGATTTCGCCTAAAAGAACTCGTTTCATTTCTAAAACAGCGATAAATTGATTCCATTGCGTTTGGAATTAATAAGTACACTATAATCGTCTCAAAACTTGCCAAGAACAGTGAATAAACCCCTGTTTTTATCATTTCAGACGTTTACAGCTTCATTTCACGTCAAATTTGACGATTTAACTCTAATTCCAGTCGATTTACCGGTTTTTCTTTATTCTGTAGCATTAAATAGTAAAAGTCTCACATTATTAGGTACAAAACAAGAGTTCCTGGCAAGAAAACTAGCAGATTTCGTCTAAAAGAGCTCGTTTCATTTCTAAAACAGCGATAAATTGATTTCATCGCGTTTGGAATTAATAAATAAACTATAATCGTCTCAAAACTTGACAAGAACAATGAATAAACCCTTGTTTTTACCATTTCAGACGTTTACAGCTTCATTTCACGACAAATTTGTCGATTTAACTCTAATTCCAGTCGATTAACCGGTTTTTCTTTATTCTGTAGCATTAAATAGTAAAAGTCTCACATTATTAGTTACATTACAAGAGTTCCTGGCAAGAAAACTCGCAGATTTCTTCTAAAAGAGCTCGTTTCATTTCTAAAACAGCGATAAATTGATTCCATTGCGTTTGGAATTAATAAATACACTATAATCGTCTCAAAACTTGCCAAGAACAATGAATAAACCCTTGTTTTTACCATTTCAGACGTTTACAGCTTCATTTCACGACAAATTTGACGATTTAACTCTAATTCCAGTCGATTAACCGGTTTTTCTTTATTGAAATGGATTACAAAATGTTTACTTTACATTTCTTTATTACTTCGTATGGCACTACATTATTGTTGCTACCTCGAAGGCAACGTATCGACTCCCCCCATTACTAATAATGTGGTAATACTTATAACCTACTCTTACCTATTCACTCTCTCACTCTTTCATTCCACTAATTAATCAACATTATTATATTATCTATTTTGACACCTTTCATCTACCACTACACCTTCCGCGGTTTGAAAGAAAAATTTGTAGTGAAGCTACAAATTTTTTGCGTGATATTTAACTCACTAACAATAATGATTACGGTAGGTAATGGTACATGCTACAGTATCGGATAACTACTATGCTATTTACTATAAGTTTACTGTGCTAAAAAAATTGTCTACGATAACAATAAAAATATTTACATGAGGTTGATTCTAACAAACTAAAGTATTTACATGAGGTTGCAACCTGGTTAATGATTGTGCTGATTATCTAACTTTACAATTAAACATTTTAACTTTTCGAATAATACAATTTTGTCCTATTTTTGTGAATCACTAGGTCTTTTCGTTCTTTCCACACTTTCACATTCGGCGATAAGTCTTCTATCACTTTAAAAGGACCTTCGTAAATTTCACTGAGTTTATTACCGGTCTCTTTCCGTATTAAAATTAAGTCACCTTTAGCGTAAACTACAGGGTTTGCATTCCTATCATGAACTTGTTTCCTATACACTTTGGAACGAATTAAATTTTCTTTCGCGTCTTGGTGCGCTCTTTGTAGCCTAAATTTAAGTTCTAATGGATAGCTATCGAAATTATACAGGGGATCAATTTGAGTTGTCAAATTTGATGGAAGTTTACAACTCTTCCCAAAAACTAACTCGAATGGTGTATATTGAGTTTCGGTATGCACTGTAGTATTATAAGTGAAAGACCAATAAGGAACCCAAGAACTCCAATTTTCGGACTGATTGTCACACATGATTCGTAAATAAGAGCCTAAAACTTTGTGTGAATTCTCTAAGGCACCTATACTTTCGTGATGATAGGCAGTAGAATGCAATTTAGTAATTTTCAATAATTTACAAATTTCGCTTATTGTTGATGAGATGAACTCTGTTCCACGATCGGTTGCGATTTCGTTTGGGACTCCATATCGTAAAATAAATTTTTCAACAAAAGCTTTGGCGATAGTTACTGTCTCTTTATTTGGTAATGGATATGCTTCTACATATTTCGTTAATTCGCATTGCAGCGTTAAGATGTAAGAAAAATTATTTATGTCTGTTTCGATAGGACCTACTACATCAAGAAAAATTTTTTCAAACGCTGAATTGGCTGTTGTTGTAATCACCATGGGTTCTTTGACTTTTTTACTATGTTTTTGTTTCTGACATTTGTCACAACATTTAACAAATTGGTTTATGTCATTTGTCATTCCTTTCCAAAAATAATATTTTTTAATATTGTTTGTCATTCGCTTCATGCCTGCGTGACCACTGGTTGGAAGCAAATGGAAGTCGTTTAAAATAATTCTTTTCATTTTTTCATCTGTCACTTTCTTAACATTATTTATTACACATATTCTAGGTATATGATCATTATATTTACTTTTGTTTTCCTTCAAAAATTCATTAATCATACCTGCTAGCTTTTTAATTTGTTGCGCATTACCATCATTCTTTAAAAATATTAATTCATTAATTTTAATTTCTTTGCAAAGCAATCCTAAATCTTTCAACAGTTCGTCTCGCGTTGCTGTTGATAAAGATTTTAAGTTCATATACAAAGTAAATAGTGAAGGAACATATTTAAAATATTTTTTCTCTGACAACTTATGGTCTAGTTTGTTTACATTATTAAATTCATCTTTTGATGATATTATTAATTCGAAACTATTTAATGGTTTCTTCAGAATTTCGACAACATTTGGATGGCCAGTCCGCGTACTGTCGGGATTCTGTTTCACCTCTGACTTGGATTCAACTTGTGTTCTTCTTGTTTGTGCCCTTGTCATCACACTCACAACTTTCTGATTCATTCTTTTTAATTCATCCGATGTCACACTCACACTTAAATTTTCATTCTTATTTCTATCATTGTTAGTATTTTCATGAGTATCGATAAGAATACGTGATAATGCATCCGCGGCTGAGTTATCACATCCTCTTACGTACTCTACTGTAAAATCATATTCTTCCAAACACAAGCGGAATTTTGTCAAACGACTGGATGGATCAGTCATGTTAAATAGATAGACTAACGGGCGGTGATCCGTTAAAATCTTAAATTTCCGTCCGTATAAATATACTCTAAAGTGTTTTATTGCCCAAGTTATGGCTAATAATTCTTTCTCAATCGTTGAATACCTAACTTCACTTTTATTCAAACTTCTGCTGGCATAAGCTACTGGTTTGCCATTTTGATTTGCCAAGACAGCGCCTAATGCAAGACCTGAGGCGTCTGTTTGTACTATGAATTCATTATTCTGACTTAAATTTGGATATTGTAGCACTGGAGGCTGTATTAAAGCATTTCTCAGAGTTTGAAACGAATTTTCACATTCCTCTGACCAATTGAATTCTACTAATTTTCTACTAAGTTTGTTTAATGGAACTGCAATTTTTGCAAAATTTGGAATATACTTTCTATAATAATTAGCAAAAGCTACAAATCTTTTTACTTAGGCCGAATTTTTTGGTGTTGGATAATTTTCTAAGACTTTAGTTTTTTCTGGGTCAGGTAAAATACCTTCAGATGTAATGGTGTGACCTAGATATAAAATTTCCTTTTTTAAAAATTCACATTTTAATGGGTTTAATTTTAAATTTACTTTCCTGAGTCTTTGAAAAACTTTAGTTAAATTCGAATTATGATCGTGTAAATTTCTACCAAAAACTATTAAATCATCTAAATAAACAAAACAATTTTCATAATTCAATCCGGCCATTGCAATTGTCATTAACCTTGAAAAAGCACTGGGGCTCGTTTTTAACCCCATGGGCAGTCGTTTCATCTGATATTGCCCTTGACTCGTTGAAAATGCTGTTAATGGTCTGCTGGCTTCATTTAATTTTACTTGGTAATAACCTTGACTTAGATCAAGATGTGAGAAGTATACTGCACCTGATAATGAATCAAAAATATCTGTGATATTAGGCAGTGGGAACTTATCATCATGAATTTTTGTATTTAATAGCCTAAAATCAACTACGCATCTAAATTTCTTTTGACCACTACTATCAGTTTTTTTGGGAACCAATAAAATTGGTGCTGACCATTCACTTTTTGCTGGTTCTATTATATCGTCGTCGCACATTTGTTTTATTTGTTTTTCAATTTCAGCTTTTTGAGTATGAGGGACTCTATAGGGTTTTACATAAACTGGTGTCGCATTTTCTTTTAATGTTATTGTTTGTTCGTAAAGGTTCGTGGTTGTTAATTTGTCGTTTGGTAAATGGAAAATATCTGCATACTTTGCACAAATGTTTATGATTTCTCGACTTTCTTCTTCATTAAGTTTGTCGACATTAACTGTTCTTAAAACTTCTGTTACTCGATCAACTGAATTTTGTGTTTCATTAAATTTACAACATTTATAGTCGCTTAATTTTTGAATTTCATACTGGACATCTTTTAATTGAATTTCTTTTTCACTAACATTTAAAATTTTGACAGGTATTTTTCCGTTTTGCGGTCTTACTACTACTCCTGCTAAAAAAACTTGTTCGCATAGTTCTTTTGGAATTACTACGCAGTCTTCTTTTATGGAAACTGGGAGGTATTGAATTGTTTCACAACCTGCTGGAATTGTTAAAATATTACTCTGCTCCTCCGGTTCTAAATTAATAGAAATTTTTCCGTTATTATTTGCCAATGTTAATTTATTATCTTCATAACTGATTTGTCCGTTATATTTTTTGATAAAATTTCTACCTAAAATTCCGTCTGTACCGCAATTTAAATTTTTAAAAACGTAAAATTTGTGTTCAAAAATTTGATTTCTAATCTTTAATTTTAGATATGCAAAACCTTCTGAAAAAATGTTACCTATTATACCTTGAATTTTGATCTTTTCTTTATGAATTTCAATGTGCGGAGGTAAACAGTTTAATTTAATAGCTGACAAACTAGCCCCAGTATCTAGTAATAATTTAAGTGATTTTTCATTTACCTTTACTGTAATCCAGTCGATGCCGGACGCTGTATTAATTTGATTTATCTGGTAGGCCCCGAAAAAATTTTTCGGACTCGTTGTTTGTTTCTGTATAATTTACTTGTCTATGTGACCGTTCGTTTTGGTTCTTAAATTGAGTAGTGTTATTTTGGTAATTTCGATTTCTGTGATAGTTGTCTTTTTTGAATTGTCCGTTATTAAATTTATTGTGATATGAACCGCGATTGTAATTTGAATTTGTAAAGGTCTTATTGTAATTTGGTCTTTGACTCAAATTTGAGCTGTTTTGGTTTCGACAAGAACCTCTGTAGGAACTCCTATATGAACCTCTGTGTGGACTTTTTGACATGGACATTATTTGAAATTGATTAGAACTTCCGGGTGCGCGTGAGTCGCTTTCGTCGATTGCAGCCCTTATGCAATCTTTTAAAGAGTCAAAATCTCTAGCCGCTAAAATAGTGCTAAGACGTTGGTTTTTTAAACCATCTGAAAATTGCTTAATGGCTGTTTTCTCGTTTACCGTTTTTAGTATCTTAAATGCCTTGTTATCTCCATCAGCTTGCGAGATCGTTAGATTGACAAATAAATCTTCAATTTCTTTACCGAATTCTTCAATTGATTTACTTCCTTGCATTGCACGATTTAATTTTGATTGTAATGACGTTGCTGTTTTTTTGGTTAGTAAATGCTTTCTGATATCCGTTACTAAATCTTTGACTGACTCATAAGATACGTCTAATCTTAATTTGGCACTTGCAGATAAACGCGTTTTTAAAACAAAGTTTATTAAATTTTGCTTGCTTGCATCATTTATCATCGTGTCATAGAGTTCAATGGCATCAATTAGTTGTAGTGTTGTCGTTTCGTCATTGTTTATTACTGGTAATAAATTGCATGCTACCTTCAAATCAAAAGCCATTTTGGAAGAATTATCTAGATTTTGTAATTCAGAATTTATATTTAAATTTTGTGGGATTGGCTCCTCAATATTTTGAGAAATATCAAAAGCTAAAATTTCGTTATAAATTTTGTCAATATTTGCTTTTAAATGTATAAATTCTTGGACCTCGTTGTCCGTACACACCTCTATATATTTTTTTTATATTTTCAATCAAATTGATCCGTTGTACATAAATTTCTTTAGCTCTTCCTAATTTCTTACTTAACCATTCATTCACCCTGTCTTCTTTCTTTCCCAGCTTTAATTAAATGTGTCTTAATTACGCATAGCTCATCATAAATACTTTGTAGTGACATTTAACAAAGTAAAAAAAATTTTGTGAAATTGATGGCTTGCAAAAAAAAATTACAGGAAATCTATTTCAAAATCGAGAACAACTAGTCAATAATGCAACTACAGCGATTTCACAATTTGGACGACTTACAGTGTAAAATTCGCAATTCCGCACTTCCTGATGTCTTAATCGGGTGCACTGAATTCGATGAGGCGATGAACTTCAGTTGTCGACCTAATTCGGAGATCCTCTTTTGACAAATTTTCGGCAGGGTCCACTCTTTGACTTTTTGACAGGCTTCAGTCCTCGGCAGGATTCACTCTTTGACTTTTTGACAGGTTTCAATTTTCGGCAGGGTCCACTTTTTGACGTTTTGACAGGTTTCACTTTTCGGCAGGATCTACTTTTTGACACTTTTTTACCTTTTGACAGGTTTTCGTTTTCGGCAGGGTCGCCATGAAATGGATTACAAAATGTTTACTTTACATTTCTTTATTACTTCGTATGGCACTACATTATTGTTGCTACCTCGAAGGCAACGTATCGACTCCCCCCATTACTAATAATGTGGTAATACTTATAACCTACTCTTACCTATTCACTCTCTCACTCTTTCATTCCACTAATTAATCAACATTATTATATTATCTATTTTGACACCTTTCATCTACCACTACATTATTCTGTAGCATTAAATAGTAAAAGTCTCACATTATTGGTTACAAAACAAGAGTTCCTGGCAAGAAAACTCGCAGATTTCTTCTAAAAGAGCTCGTTTCATTTCTAAAACAGCGATAAATTGATTCCATTGCGTTTGGAATTAATAAATACACTATAATCGTCTCAAAACTTGCCAAGAACAATGAATAAACCCTTGTTTTTACCATTTCAGACGTTTACAGCTTCATTTCACGACAAATTTGACGATTTAACTCTAATTCCATTCGATTAACCGGTTTTTCTTTATTCTGTAGCATTAAATAGTAAAAGTCTCACATTATTAGGTACAAAACAAGAGTTCCTGGCAGGAATACTAGCAGATTCCGTCTAAAAGAGCTCGTTTCATTTCTAAAACAGCGATAAATTGATTCCATTGCGTTTGGAATTAATAAATACACAATAATCGTCTCAAAACTTGCCAAGAACAATGAATAAACCCTTGTTTTTACCATTTCAGACGTTTACAGCTTCATTTCACTACAAATTTGACGACTTAACTCTAATTCCAGTCGATTAACAGGTTTTTTTTAATTCTGTAGCATTAAATAGTAACACTCTTACATTATAAAGTACATAGGAACAGTTTCTGTTTAGAAATAAAGCTGATTTTAAATGCAAGAACTATTTTATCTTTATATTGTGAAATGGCGGATGCGCCGGGATAAATTGGCAAAAATCTTTAGATTCGCCGGTGCAAGAACGTCGAATTGATATCAAAAATACTTACAAATACGTTAAATTGCGTTTGGAATTAATAAATACACTGTAATCGTTCCAAAACTTGTCAAGAGCAATGAATACACGCCTGTTTTTACAATTTAAGACGTGTACATCTTTATTCCTCAAACAGATTGACGATTTACCTCTAATTTAGTTGATTGGCCTTTTTTTCTCTAGCCTGTCTCATTAAATAGTAAAAGTCTCACAATATTAGGTACAAAAAAAGAGTTCCTGGGAAAAAAACTAGCAGATTTCGCCTAAAAGAACTCGTTTCATTTCTAAAACAGTGATAAATTGATTCCATTGCGTTTGGAATTAATAAATACACTATAATCGTCTCAAAACTTGCCAAGAACAGTGAATAAACCCCTGTTTTTATCATTTCAGACGTTTACAGCTTCATTTCACGTCAAATTTGACGATTTAACTCTAATTCCAGTCGATTTACCGGTTTTTCTTTATTCTGTAGCATTAAATAGTAAAAGTCTCACATTATTAGTTACAAAACAAGAGTTCCTGGCAAGAAAACTCGCAGATTTCTTCTAAAAGAGCTCGTTTCATTTCTAAAACAGCGATAAATTGATTCCATTGCGTTTGGAATTAATAAATACACTATAATCGTCTCAAAACTTGCCAAGAACAATGAATAAACCCTTGTTTTTACCATTTCAGACGTTTACAGCTTCATTTCACGACAAATTTGACGATTTAACTCTAATTCCAGTCGATTAACCGGTTTTTCTTTATTCTGTAGCATTAAATAGTAAAAGTCTCACATTATTAGGTACAAAACAAGAGTTCCTGGCAGGAATACTAGCAGATTCCGTCTAAAAGAGCTCGTTTCATTTCTAAAACAGCGATAAATTGATTCCATTGCGTTTGGAATTAATAAATACACAATAATCGTTTCAAAACTTGCCAAGAACAATGAATAAACCCTTGTTTTTACCATTTCAGACGTTTACAGCTTCATTTGACGACAAATTTGACGATTTAACTCTAATTCCAGTCGATTAACCGGTTTTTCTTTATTCTGTAGCATTAAATAGTAAAAGTCTCACATTACTAGGTACAAAACAAGAGTTCCTGGCAAGAAAACTAGCAGATTTCGCCTAAAAGAGCTCGTTTCATATCTAAAACAGCGATAAATTGATTCCATTGCGTTTGGAATTAATAAATACACTATAATCGTTTCAAAACTTGCCAAGAACAATGAATAAACCCTTGTTTTTACCATTTCAGACGTTTACAGCTTCATTTCACGACAAATTTGCCGATTTAACTTTAATTCCAGTCGATTTACCGGTTTTTCTTTATTCTGTAGCATTAAATAGTAAAAGTCTCACATTATTAGGTACAAAACAAGAGTTCCTGGCAAGAAAACTAGCAGATTTCGTCTAAAAGAGCTCGTTTCATTTCTAAAACAGCGATAATTGATTCCATTGCGTTTGGAATTAATAAATACACTATAATCGTCTCAAAACTTGCCAAGAACAATGAATAAACACCTGTTTTTACCATTTCACACGTTTACAGCTTCATTTCACGACAAATTTGACGATTTAACTCTAATTCCAGTCGATTAACCGGTTTTTCTTTATTCTGTAGCATTAAATAGTAAAAGTCTCACATTATTAGGTACAAAACAAGAGTTCCAGGCTAGAAAACTAGCAGATTTCGCCTAAAAGAGCTCGTTTCATATCTAAAACAGCGATAAATTGATTCCATTGCGTTTGGAATTAATAAATACACTATAATCGTTTCAAAACTTGCCAAGAACAATGAATAAACCCTTGTTTTTACCATTTCAGACGTTTACAGCTTCATTTCACGACAAATTTGCCGATTTAACTTTAATTCCAGTCGATTTACCGGTTTTTCTTTATTCTGTAGCATTAAATAGTAAAAGTCTCACATTATTAGGTACAAAACAAGAGTTCCTGGCAAGAAAACTAGCAGATTTCGTCTAAAAGAGCTCGTTTCATTTCTAAAACAGCGATAATTGATTCCATTGCGTTTGGAATTAATAAATACACTATAATCGTCTCAAAACTTGCCAAGAACAATGAATAAACACCTGTTTTTACCATTTCACACGTTTACAGCTTCATTTCACGACAAATTTGACGATTTAACTCTAACTCCAGTCGATTAACCGGTTTTTCTTTATTCTGTAGCATTAAATAGTAAAAGTCTCACATTATTAGGTACAAAACAAGAGTTCCAGGCAAGAAAACTAGCAGATTTCGCCTAAAAGAGCTCGTTTCATATCTAAAACAGCGATAAATTGATTCCATTGCGTTTGGAATTAATAAATACACAATAATCGTCTCAAAACTTGCCAAGAACAATGAATAAACCCTTGTTTTTACCATTTCAGACGTTTACAGCTTCATTTCACTACAAATTTGACGACTTAACTCTAATTCCAGTCGATTAACAGGTTTTTTTTAATTCTGTAGCATTAAATAGTAACACTCTTACATTATAAAGTACATAGGAACAGTTTCTGTTTAGAAATAAAGCTGATTTTAAATGCAAGAACTATTTTATCTTTATATTGTGAAATGGCGGATGCGCCGGGATAAATTGGCAAAAATCTTTAGATTCGCCGGTGCAAGAACGTCGAATTGATATCAAAAATACTTACAAATACGTTAAATTGCGTTTGGAATTAATAAATACACTGTAATCGTTCCAAAACTGGTCAAGAGCAATGAATACACGCCTGTTTTTACAATTTAAGACGTGTACATCTTTATTCCTCAAACAGATTGACGATTTACCTCTAATTTAGTTGATTGGCCTTTTTTTCTCTAGCCTGTCTCATTAAATAGTAAAAGTCTCACAATACTAGGTACAAAAAAAGAGTTCCTGGGAAAAAAACTAGCAGATTTCGCCTAAAAGAACTCGTTTCATTTCTAAAACAGTGATAAATTGATTCCATTGCGTTTGGAATTAATAAATACACTATAATCGTCTCAAAACTTGCCAAGAACAGTGAATAAACCCCTGTTTTTATCATTTCAGACGTTTACAGCTTCATTTCACGTCAAATTTGACGATTTAACTCTAATTCCAGTCGATTTACCGGTTTTTCTTTATTCTGTAGCATTAAATAGTAAAAGTCTCACATTATTAGTTACAAAACAAGAGTTCCTGGCAAGAAAACTCGCAGATTTCTTCTAAAAGAGCTCGTTTCATTTCTAAAACAGCGATAAATTGATTCCATTGCGTTTGGAATTAATAAATACACTATAATCGTCTCAAAACTTGCCAAGAACAATGAATAAACCCTTGTTTTTACCATTTCAGACGTTTACAGCTTCATTTCACGACAAATTTGACGATTTAACTCTAATTCCAGTCGATTAACCGGTTTTTCTTTATTCTGTAGCATTAAATAGTAAAAGTCTCACATTATTAGGTACAAAACAAGAGTTCCTGGCAGGAATACTAGCAGATTCCGTCTAAAAGAGCTCGTTTCATTTCTAAAACAGCGATAAATTGATTCCATTGCGTTTGGAATTAATAAATACACAATAATCGTCTCAAAACTTGCCAAGAACAATGAATAAACCCTTGTTTTTACCATTTCAGACGTTTACAGCTTCATTTCACTACAAATTTGACGACTTAACTCTAATTCCAGTCGATTAACAGTTTTTTTTTAATTCTGTAGCATTAAATAGTAACACTCTTACATTATAAAGTACATAGGAACAGTTTCTGTTTAGAATTAAAGCTGATTTTAAATGCAAGAACTATATTATCGTAATATTGTGAAATGGCGGATGCGCCGCGATAAATTGGCAAAAATCTTTAGATTCGCCGGTGCAAGAACGTCGAATTAATATCAAAAATACTTACAAATACGTTAAATTGCGTTTGGAATTAATAAATACACTGTAATCGTTCCAAAACTTGTCAAGAGCAATAAATACACGCCCGTTTTTACAATTTAAGACGTGTACATCTTTATTTCTCAAACAGATTGACGATTTACCTCTAATTTAGTTGATTGGCCTTTTTTTCTCTAGCCTGTCTCATTAAATAGTAAAAGTCTCACAATACTAGGTACAAAACAAGAGTTCCTGGCAAAAAAACTAGCAGATTTCGCCTAAAAGAACTCGTTTCATTTCTAAAACAGTGATAAATTGATTCCATTGCGTTTGGAATTAATAAATACACTATAATCGTCTCAAAACTTGCCAAGAACAGTGAATAAACCCCTGTTTTTATCATTTCAGACGTTTACAGCTTCATTTCACGTCAAATGTGACGATTTAACTCTAATTCCAGTCGATTTACCGGTTTTTCTTTATTCTGTAGCATTAAATAGTAAAAGTCTCACATTATTAGGTACAAAACAAGTGTTCCTGGCAAGAAAACTAGCAGATTTCGCCTAAAAGAGCTCGTTTCATTTCTAAAACAGCGATAAATTGATTCCATTGCGTTTGGAATTAATAAATACACTATAATCGTCTCAAAACTTGCCAAGAACAATGAATAAACCCTTGTTTTTACCATTTCAGACGTTTACAGCTTCATTTGACGACAAATTTGACGATTTAACTCTAATTCGAGTCGATTAACAGGTTTTTCTTTATTCTTTAGCATTAAGAAGTAAAAGTCTCACATTATTAGGTACAAAACAAGAGTTCCTGGCAAGAAAACTAGCAGATTTCGTCTAAAAGAGCTCGTTTCATTTCTAAAACAGCGATAAATTGATTCCATTGCGTTTGGAATTAATAAATACACAATAATCGTTTCAAAACTTGCCAAGAACAATGAATAAACCCTTGTTTTTACCATTTCAGACGTTTACAGCTTCATTTGACGACAAATTTGACGATTTAACTCTAATTCCAGTCGATTAACCGGTTTTTCTTTATTCTGTAGCATTAAATAGTAAAAGTCTCACATTACTAGGTACAAAACAAGAGTTCCTGGCAAGAAAACTAGCAGATTTCGCCTAAAAGAGCTCGTTTCATATCAAAAACAGCGATAAATTGATTCCATTGCGTTTGGAATTAATAAATACACTATAATCGTTTCAAAACTTGCCAAGAACAATGAATAAACCCTTGTTTTTACCATTTCAGACGTTTACAGCTTCATTTCACGACAAATTTGCCGATTTAACTTTAATTCCAGTCGATTTACCGGTTTTTCTTTATTCTGTAGCATTAAATAGTAAAAGTCTCACATTATTAGGTACAAAACAAGAGTTCCTGGCAAGAAAACTAGCAGATTTCGTCTAAAAGAGCTCGTTTCATTTCTAAAACAGCGATAATTGATTCCATTGCGTTTGGAATTAATAAATACACTATAATCGTCTCAAAACTTGCCAAGAACAATGAATAAACACCTGTTTTTACCATTTCACACGTTTACAGCTTCATTTCACGACAAATTTGACGATTTAACTCTAATTCCAGTCGATTAACCGGTTTTTCTTTATTCTGTAGCATTAAATAGTAGAAGTCTCACATTATTAGGTACAAAACAAGAGTTCCAGGCAAGAAAACTAGCAGATTTCGCCTAAAAGAGCTCGTTTCATATCTAAAACAGCGATAAATTGATTCCATTGCGTTTGGAATTAATAAATACACTATAATCGTTTCAAAACTTGCCAAGAACAATGAATAAACCCTTGTTTTTACCATTTCAGACGTTTACAGCTTCATTTCACGACAAATTTGCCGATTTAACTTTAATTCCAGTCGATTTACCGGTTTTTCTTTATTCTGTAGCATTAAATAGTAAAAGTCTCACATTATTAGGTACAAAACAAGAGTTCCTGGCAAGAAAACTAGCAGATTTCGTCTAAAAGAGCTCGTTTCATTTCTAAAACAGCGATAAATTGATTCTATTGCGTTTGGAATTAATAAATACACTATAATCGTCTCAAAACTTGCCAAGAACAATGAATAAACCCTTGTTTTTACCATTTCAGACGTTTACAGCTTCATTTCACGACAAATTTGCCGATTTAACTTTAATTCCAGTCGATTTACCGGTTTTTCTTTATTCTGTAGCATTAAATAGTAAAAGTCTCACATTATTAGGTACAAAACAAGAGTTCCTGGCAAAAAAACTAGCAGATTTCGCCTAAAAGAACTCGTTTCATTTCTAAAACAGTGATAAATTGATTCCATTGCGTTTGGAATTAATAAATACACTATAATCGTCTCAAAACTTGCCAAGAACAGTGAATAAACCCCTGTTTTTATCATTTCAGACGTTTACAGCTTCATTTCACGTCAAATTTGACGATTTAACTCTAATTCCAGTCGATTTACCGGTTTTTTTTAAATTCTGTAGCATTAAATAGTAACACTCTTACATTATAAAGTACATAGGAACAGTTTCTGTTTAAAAATAAAGCTGATTTTAAATGCAAGAACTATATTATAGTAATATTGTGAAATGGCGGATGCGCCGGGATAAATTGGCAAAAATCTTTAGATTCGCCGGTGCAAGAACGTCGAATTGATATCAAAAATACTTACAAATACGTTATATTGCGTTTGGAATTAATAAATACACTGTAATCGTTCCAAAACTTGTCAAGAGCAATGAATACACGCCCGTTTTTACAATTTAAGACGTGTACATCTTTATTTCTCAAACAGATTGACGATTTACCTCTAATTTAGTTGATTGGCCTTTTTTTCTCTAGCCTGTCTCATTAAATAGTAAAAGTCTCACAATACTAGGTACAAAACAAGAGTTCCTGGCAAGAAAACTAGCAGATTTCGTCTAAAAGAGCTCGCTTCATTTCTAAAACAGCGATAAATTGATTCCATTGCGTTTGGAATTAATAAATACACTATAATCGTCTCAAAACTTGCCAAGAACAGTGAATAAACCCCTGTTTTTACGATTTCAGACGTTTACAACTTCATTTCACGACAAATTTAACGATTTAACTCTAATTCCAGTCGATTAACAGGTTTTTCTTTATTCTTTAGCATTAAGTAGTAAAAGTCTCACATTATTAGGTACAAAACAAGAGTTCCTGGCAAGAAAACTAGCAGATTTCGTCTAAAAGAGCTCGTTTCATTTCTAAAACAGCGATAAATTGATTCTATTGCGTTTGGAATTAATAAATACACTATAATCGTCTCAAAACTTGCCAAGAACAATGAATAAACCCTTGTTTTTACCATTTCAGACGTTTACAGCTTCATTTCACGACAAATTTGCCGATTTAACTTTAATTCCAGTCGATTTAACGGTTTTTCTTTATTCTGTAGCATTAAATAGTAAAAGTCTCACATTATTAGGTACAAAACAAGAGTTCCTGTCAAGAAAACTAGCAGATTTCGTCTAAAAGAGCTCGTTTCATTTCTAAAACAGCGATAAATTGATTCCATTGCGTTTGGAATCAATAAATACACTATAATCGTCTCAAAACTTGCCAAGAACAATGAATAAACCCCTGTTTTTACCATTTCAGACGTTTACAGCTTCATTTCACGGCAAATTTAACGATTTAACTCTAATTCCAGTCGATTAACAGGTTTTTCTTTATTCTGTAGCATTAAGTAGTAAAAGTCTCACATTATTAGGTACAAAACAAGAGTTCCTTTCAAGAAAACTGGCAGATTTCTTCTAAAAGAGCTCGTTTCATTTCTAAAACAGCGATAAATTGATTCCATTGCGTTTGGAATTAATAAATACACTATAATCGTCTCAAAACTTGCCAAGAACAATGAATAAACCCTTGTTTTTACCATTTCAGACGTTTACAGCTTCATTTCACGACAAATTTGACGATTTAACTCTAATTCCAGTCGATTTACCGGATTTTCTTTATTCTGTAGCATTAAATAGTAAAAGTCTCACATTATTAGGTACAAAACAAGAGTTCCTGGCAAGAAAACTAGCAGATTTCGTCTAAAAGAGCTCGTTTCATTTTTAAAACAGCGATAAATTGATTCCATTGCGTTTGGAATTAATAAATACACAATAATCGTCTCAAAACTTGCCAAGAACAATGAATAAACCCTTGTTTTTACCATTTCAGACGTTTACAGCTTCATTTCACTACAAATTTGACGACTTAACTCTAATTCCAGTCGATTAACAGGTTTTTTTTTTTAATTCTGTAGCATTAAATAGTAACACTCTTACATTATAAAGTACATAGGAACAGTTTCTGTTTAGAAATAAAGCTGATTTTAAATGGAAGAACTATATTATCGTAATATTGTGAAATGGCGGATGCGCCGGGATAAATTGGCAAAAATCTTTAGATTCGCCGGTGCAAGAACGTCGAATTGATATCAAAAATACTTACAAATACGTTAAATTGCGTTTGGAATTAATAAATACACTGTAATCGTTCCAAAACTTGTCAAGAGCAATGAATACACGCCCGTTTTTACAATTTAAGACGTGTACATCTTTATTTCTCAAACAGATTGACGATTTACCTCTAATTTAGTTGATTGGCCTTTTTTTCTCTAGCCTGTCTCATTAAATAGTAAAAGTCTCACAATACTAGGTATAAAACAAGAGTTCCTGGCAAAAAAACTAGCAGATTTCGCCTAAAAGAACTCGTTTCATTTCTAAAACAGTGATAAATTGATTCCATTGCGCTTGGAATTAATAAATACACTATAATCGTCTCAAAACTTGCCAAGAACAGTGAATAAACCCCTGTTTTTATCATTTCAGACGTTTACAGCTTCATTTCACGACAAATTTGCCGATTTAACTTTAATTCCAGTCGATTTACCGGTTTTTCTTTATTCTGTAGCATTAAATAGTAAAAGTCTCACATTATTAGGTACAAAACAAGAGTTCCTGGCAAGAAAACTAGCAGATTTCGTCTAAAAGAGCTCGTTTCATTTCTAAAACAGCGATAAATTGATTCCATTGCGTTTGGAATTAATAAATACACAATAATCGTCTCAAAACTTGCGAAGAACAATGAATAAACCCTTGTTTTTACCATTTCAGACGTTTACAGCTTCATTCCACTACAAATTTGACGACTTAACTCTAATTCCATTCGATTAACAGGTTTTTTTAATTCTGTAGCATTAAATAGTAACACTCTTACATTATAAAGTACATAGGAACAGTTTCTGTTTAGAAATAAAGCTGATTTTAAATGCAAGAACTATTTTATCTTTATAATGTGAAATGGCGGATGCGCCGGGATAAATTGGCAAAAATCTTTAGATTCGCCGGTGCAAGAACGTCGAATTGATATCAAAAATACTTACAAATACGTTAAATTGCGTTTGGAATTAATAAATACACTGTAATCGTTCCAAAACTTGTCAAGAGCAATGAATACACGCCTGTTTTTACAATTTAAGACGTGTACATCTTTATTCCTCAAACAGATTGACGATTTACCTCTAATTTAGTTGATTGGCCTTTTTTTCTCTAGCCTGTCTCATTAAATAGTAAAAGTCTCACAATACTAGGTACAAAACAAGAGTTCCTGGCAAAAAAACTAGCAGATTTCGCCTAAAAGAACTCGTTTCATTTCTAAAACAGTGATAAATTGATTCCATTGCGTTTGGAATTAATAAATACACTATAATCGTCTCAAAACTTGCCAAGAACAGTGAATAAACCCCTGTTTTTATCATTTCATACGTTTACAGCTTCATTTCACGTCAAATTTGACGATTTAACTCTAATTCCAGTCGATTTACCGGTTTTTCTTTATTCTGTAGCATTAAATAGTAAAAGTCTCACATTATTAGTTACAAAACAAGAGTTCCTGGCAAGAAAACTAGCAGATTTCTTCTAAAAGAGCTCGTTTCATTTCTAAAACAGCGTTAAATTGATTCCATTGCGTTTGGAATTAATAAATACACAATAATCGTCTCAAAACTTGTCAAGAGCAATGAATACACGCCTGTTTTTACAATTTAAGACGTGTACATCTTTATTCCTCAAACAGATTGACGATTTACCTCTAATTTAGTTGATTGGCCTTTTTTTCTCTAGCCTGTCTCATTAAATAGTAAAAGTCTCACAATACTAGGTACAAAACAAGAGTTCCTGGCAAAAAAACTAGCAGATTTCGCCTAAAAAAACTCGTTTCATTTCTCAAACAGTGATAAATTGATTCCATTGTGTTTGGAATTAATAAATACACTATAATCGTCTCAAAACTTGCCAAGAACAATGAATAAACCCTTGTTTTTACCGTTTCAAACGTTTACAGCTTCATTTGACGACAAATTTGACGATTTAACTATAATTCCAGTCGATTAACCGGTTTTTCTTTATTCTGTAGCATTAAATAGTAAAAGTCTCACATTACTAGGTACAAAACAAGAGTTCCTGGCAAGAAAACTAGCAGATTTCGCATAAAAGAGCTCGTTTCATTTCTAAAACAGCGATAAATTGATTCCATTGCGTTTGGAATTAATAAATACACTATAATCGTCTCAAAACTTGCCAAGAACAATGAATAAACACCTGTTTTTAGCATTTCACACGTTTACAGCTTCATTTCACGACAAATTTTACGATTTAACTCTAATTCCAGTCGATTAACCGGTTTTTCTTTATTCTGTAGCATTAAATAGTAAAAGCCTCACATTATTAGGTACAAAACAAGAGTTCCTGGCAAGAAAACTAGCAGATTTCGAATAAAAGAGCTCGTTTCATATCTAAAACAGCGATAAATTGATTCCATTGCGTTTGGAATTAATAAATACACTATAATCGTCTCAAAACTTGCCAAGAACAATGAATAAACCTTTGTTTTTACCATTTCAGACGTTTACAGCCTCATTTCACGACAAATTTGCCGATTTAACTTTAATTCCAGTCGATTTACCGGTTTTTCTTTATTCTGTAGCATTAAATAGTAAAAGTCTCACATTATTAGGTACAAAACAAGAGTTCCTGGCAAGAAAACTAGCAGATTTCGCCTAAAAGAGCTCGTTTCATTTCTAAAACAGCGATAAATTGATTCCATTGCGTTTGGAATTAATAAGTACACTATAATCATCTCAAAACTCGCCAAGAACAATGAATACACCCTTGTTTTTACCATTTCAGACGTTTACAGCTACATTTCACGACAAATTTGACGATTTAACTCTAATTCCAGTCGATTTACCGGTTTTTCTTTATTCTGTAGCATTAAATAGTAAAAGTCTCACATTATTAGGTACAAAACAAGAGTTCCTGGCAGGAATACTAGCAGATTCCGTCTAAAAGAGCTCGTTTCATTTCTAAAACAGCGATAAATTGATTCCATTGCGTTTGGAATTAATAAATACACAATAATCGTCTCAAAACTTGCGAAGAACAATGAATAAACCCTTGTTTTTACCATTTCAGACGTTTACAGCTTCATTCCACTACAAATTTGACGACTTAACTCTAATTCCATTCGATTAACAGGTTTTTTTTAATTCTGTAGCATTAAATAGTAACACTCTTACATTATAAAGTACATAGGAACAGTTTCTGTTTAGAAATAAAGCTGATTTTAAATGCAAGAACTATTTTATCTTTATAATGTGAAATGGCGGATGCGCCGGGATAAATTGGCAAAAATCTTTAGATTCGCCGGTGCAAGAACGTCGAATTGATATCAAAAATACTTACAAATACGTTAAATTGCGTTTGGAATTAATAAATACACTGTAATCGTTCCAAAACTTGTCAAGAGCAATGAATACACGCCTGTTTTTACAATTTAAGACGTGTACATCTTTATTCCTCAAACAGATTGACGATTTACCTCTAATTTAGTTGATTGGCCTTTTTTTCTCTAGCCTGTCTCATTAAATAGTAAAAGTCTCACAATACTAGGTACAAAACAAGAGTTCCTGGCAAAAAAACTAGCAGATTTCGCCTAAAAGAACTCGTTTCATTTCTAAAACAGTGATAAATTGATTCCATTGCGTTTGGAATTAATAAATACACTATAATCGTCTCAAAACTTGCCAAGAACAGTGAATAAACCCCTGTTTTTATCATTTCATACGTTTACAGCTTCATTTCACGTCAAATTTGACGATTTAACTCTAATTCCAGTCGATTTACCGGTTTTTCTTTATTCTGTAGCATTAAATAGTAAAAGTCTCACATTATTAGTTACAAAACAAGAGTTCCTGGCAAGAAAACTAGCAGATTTCTTCTAAAAGAGCTCGTTTCATTTCTAAAACAGCGTTAAATTGATTCCATTGCGTTTGGAATTAATAAATACACAATAATCGTCTCAAAACTTGTCAAGAGCAATGAATACACGCCTGTTTTTACAATTTAAGACGTGTACATCTTTATTCCTCAAACAGATTGACGATTTACCTCTAATTTAGTTGATTGGCCTTTTTTTCTCTAGCCTGTCTCATTAAATAGTAAAAGTCTCACAATACTAGGTACAAAACAAGAGTTCCTGGCAAAAAAACTAGCAGATTTCGCCTAAAAAAACTCGTTTCATTTCTCAAACAGTGATAAATTGATTCCATTGTGTTTGGAATTAATAAATACACTATAATCGTCTCAAAACTTGCCAAGAACAATGAATAAACCCTTGTTTTTACCGTTTCAAACGTTTACAGCTTCATTTGACGACAAATTTGACGATTTAACTATAATTCCAGTCGATTAACCGGTTTTTCTTTATTCTGTAGCATTAAATAGTAAAAGTCTCACATTACTAGGTACAAAACAAGAGTTCCTGGCAAGAAAACTAGCAGATTTCGCATAAAAGAGCTCGTTTCATTTCTAAAACAGCGATAAATTGATTCCATTGCGTTTGGAATTAATAAATACACTATAATCGTCTCAAAACTTGCCAAGAACAATGAATAAACACCTGTTTTTACCATTTCACACGTTTACAGCTTCATTTCACGACAAATTTTACGATTTAACTCTAATTCCAGTCGATTAACCGGTTTTTCTTTATTCTGTAGCATTAAATAGTAAAAGTCTCACATTATTAGATACAAAACAAGAGTTCCTGGCAAGAAAACTAGCAGATTTCGCCTAAAAGAGCTCGTTTCATATCTAAAACAGCGATAAATTGATTCCATTGCGTTTGGAATTAATAAATACACTATAATCGTCTCAAAACTTGCCAAGAACAATGAATAAACCTTTGTTTTTACCATTTCAGACGTTTACAGCCTCATTTCACGACAAATTTGCCGATTTAACTTTAATTCCAGTCGATTTACCGGTTTTTCTTTATTCTGTAGCATTAAATAGTAAAAGTCTCACATTATTAGGTACAAAACAAGAGTTCCTGGCAAGAAAACTAGCAGATTTCCTCTAAAAGAGCTCGTTTCATTTCTAAAACAGCGATAAATTGATTCCATTGCGTTTGGAATTAATAAATACACAATAATCGTCTCAAAACTTGTCAAGAGCAATGAATACACGCCTGTTTTTACAATTTAAGACGTGTACATCTTTATTCCTCAAACAGATTGACGATTTACCTCTAATTTAGTTGATTGGCCTTTTTTTCTCTAGCCTGTCTCATTAAATAGTAAAAGTCTCACAATACTAGGTACAAAACAAGAGTTCCTGGCAAAAATACTAGCAGATTTCGCCTAAAAGAACTCGTTTCATTTCTAAAACAGTGATAAATTGATTCCATTGCGTTTGGAATTAATAAATACACTATAGTCGTCTCAAAACTTGCCAAGAACAATGAATAAACCCTTGTTTTTACCATTTCAGACGTTTACAGCTTCATTTCACGACAAATTTGACGATTTAACTCTAATTCCAGTCGATTAACCGGTTTTTCTTTATTCTGTAGCATTAAATAGTAAAAGTCTCACATTATTAGTTACAAAACAAGAGTTCCTGGCTAGAAAACTAGCAGATTTCGTCTAAAATTGCTCGTTTCATTTCTAAAACAGCGATAAATTGATTCCATTGCGTTTGGAATTAATAAATACACTATAATCGTTTCAAAACTTGCCAAGAACAATGAATAAACCCTTGTTTTTACCGTTTCAAACGTTTACAGCTTCATTTGACGACAAATTTGACGATTTAACTCTAATTCCAGTCGATTAACCGGTTTTTCTATATTCTGTAGCATTAAATAGTAAAAGTCTCACATTACTAGGTACAAAACAAGAGTTCCTGGCAAGAAAACTAGCAGATTTCGCATAAAAGAGCTCGTTTCATTTCTAAAACAGCGATAAATTGATTCCATTGCGTTTGGAATTAATAAATACACTATAATCGTCTCAAAACTTGCCAAGAACAATGAATAAACACCTGTTTTTACCATTTCACACGTTGACAGCTTCATTTCACGACAAATTTGACGATTTAACTCTAATTCCAGTCGATTAACCGGTTTTTCTTTATTCTGTAGCATTAAGTAGTAAAAGTCTCACATTATTAGGTACAAAACAAGAGTTCCTGGCAAGAAAACTAGCAGATTTCGCCTAAAAGAGCTCGTTTCATATCTAAAACAGCGATAAATTGATTCCATTGCGTTTGGAATTAATAAATACACTATAATCGTCTCAAAACTTGCCAAGAACAATGAATAAACCTTTGTTTTTACCATTTCAGACGTTTACAGCCTCATTTCACGACAAATTTAACGATTTAACTCTAATTCCAGTCGATTAACAGGTTTTTCTTTATTGTTTAGCATTAAGTAGTAAAAGTCTCACATTATTAAGTACAAAACAAGAGTTCCTGGCAAGAAAACTAGCAGATTTATGTCTAAAAGAGCTCGTTTCATTTCTAAAACAGCGATAAATTGATTCCATTGCGTTTGGAATTAATAAATACACTATAATCGTCTCAATACTTGCCAAGAACAATGAATAAACCCTTGTTTTTACCATTTCAGACGTTTACAACTTCATTTCACGACAAATTTAACGATTTAACTCTAATTCCAGTCGATTAACAGGCTTTTTTTTAATTCTGTAGCATTAAATAGTAACACTCTTACATTATAAAGTACATAGGAACAGTTTCTGTTTAGAAATAAAGCTGATTTTAAATGCAAGAACTATATTATCGTAATATTGTGAAATGGCGGATGCGCCGGGGTAAATTGGCAAAAATCTTTAGATTCGCCGGTGCAAGAACGTCGAATTGATATCAAAAATACTTACAAATACGTTAAATTGCGTTTGGAATTAATAAATACACTGTAATCGTTCCAAAACTTGTCAAGAGCAATGAATACACGCCCGTTTTTACAATTTAAGACGTGTACACCTTTATTTCTCAAACAGTTTGACGATTTACCTCTAATTTAGTTGATTGGCCTGTTTTTCTCTAGCCTGTCTCATTAAATAGTGAAAGTCTCACATTACTAGGTACAAAACAAGAGTTCCTGGCAAGAAAACTAGCAGATTTCGCCTAAAAGAGCTCGTTTCATTTCTAAAACAGCGATAAATTGATTCCATTGCGTTTGGAATTAATAAATACACTATAATCGTCTCAATACTTGCCAAGAGCAATGAATAAACCCTTGTTTTTACCATTTCAGACGTTTACAACTTCATTTCACGACAAATTTAACGATTTAACTCTAATTCCAGTCGATTAACAGGTTTTTTTTTAATTCTGTAGCATTAAATAGTAACACTCTTACATTATAAAGTACATAGGAACAGTTTCTGTTTAGAAATAAAGCTGATTTTAAATGCAAGAACTATATTATCGTAATATTGTGAAATGGCGGATGCGCCGGGATAAATTGGCAAAAATCTTTAGATTCGCCGGTGCAAGAACGTCGAATTGATATCAAAAATACTTACAAATACGTTAAATTGCGTTTGGAATTAATAAATACACTGTAATCGTTCCAAAACTTGTCAAGAGCAATGAATACACGCCCGTTTTTACAATTTAAGACGTGTACATCTTTATTTCTCAAACAGTTTGACGATTTACCTCTAATTTAGTTGATTGGTCTGTTTTTCTCTAGCCTGTCTCATTAAATAGTAAAAGTCTCACATTACTAGGTACAAAACAAGAGTTCCTGGCAAGAAAACTAGCAGATTTCGCCTAAAAGAGCTCGTTTCATTTCTAAAACAGCGATAAATTGATTCCATTGGGTTTGGAATTAATAAATACACTATAATCGTCTCAAAACTTGCCAAGAACAATGAATAAACACCTGTTTTTACCATTTCACACGTTTACAGCTTCATTTCACGACAAATTTGACGATTTAACTCTAATTCCAGTCGATTAACCGGTTTTTCTTTATTCTGAAGCATTAAATAGTAAAAGTCTCACATTATTATTTACAAAACAAGAGTTCCTGGCAAGAAAACTAGCAGATTTCGCCTAAAAGAGCTCGTTTCATTTCTAAAACAGCGATAAATTGATTCCATTGCGTTTGGAATTAATAAATACACTATAATCGTCTCAAAACTTGCCACGAACAATGAATAAACCCTTGTTTTTACCATTTCAGACGTTTACAGCTTCATTTCACGACAAATTTGCCGATTTAACTTTAATTCCAGTCGATTTACCGGTTTTTCTTTATTCTTTAGCATTAAGTAGTAAAAGTCTCACATTATTAGGTACAAAACAAGAGTTCCTGGCAAGTAAACTAGCAGATTTCGTCTAAAAGAGCTCGTTTCATTTCTAAAACAGCGATAAATTGATTCCATTGCGTTTGGAATTAATAAATACACTATAATCGTCTCAAAACTTGCCAAGAACAATGAATAAACCCTTGTTTTTACCATTTCAGACGTTTACAGCTTCATTTCACGACAAATTTGCCGATTTAACTTTAATTCCAGTCGATTTACCGGTTTTTCTTTATTCTGTAGCATTAAATAGTAAAAGTCTCACATTATTAGGTACAAAACAAGAGTTCCTGGCAAGAAAACTAGCAGATTTCGTCTAAAAGAGCTCGTTTCATTTCTAAAACAGCGATAAATTGATTCCATTGCGTTTGGAATCAATAAATACACTATAATCGTCTCAAAACTTGCCAAGAACAATGAATAAACCCCTGTTTTTACCATTTCAGACGTTTACAGCTTTATTTCACGACAAATTTAACGATTTAACTCTAATTCCAGTCGATTAACAGGTTTTTTTTTAATTCTGTAGCATTAAATAGTAACACTCTTACATTATAAAGTACATAGGAACAGTTTCTGTTTAGAAATAAAGCTGATTTTAAATGCAAGAACTATTTTATCTTTATATCGTGAAATGGCGGATGCGCCGGGATAAATTGGCAAAAATCTTTAGATTCGCCGGTGCAAGAACGTCAAATTGATATCAAAAATACTTACAAATACGTTAAATTGCGTTTGGAATTAATAAATACACTGTAATCGTTCCAAAACTTGTCAAGAGCAATGAATACACGCCTGTTTTTACAACTTAAGACGTGTACATCTTTATTCCTCAAACAGATTGACGATTTACCTCTAATTTAGTTGATTGGCCTTTTTTTCTCTAGCCTGTCTCATTAAATAGTAAAAGTCTCACAATACTAGGTACAAAACAAGAGTTCCTGGCAAAAAAACTAGCAGATTTCGCCTAAAAGAACTCGTTTCATTTCTAAAACAGTGATAAATTGATTCCATTGCGTTTGTAATTAATAAATACACTATAATCGTCTCAAGACTTGCCAAGAACAGTGAATAAACCCCTGTTTTTATCATTTCAGACGTTTACAGCTTCATTTCACGTCAAATTTGACGATTTAACTCTAATTCCAGTCGATTTACCGGTTTTTCTTAATTCTGTAGCATTAAATAGTAAAAGTCTCACATTATTAGTTACAAAACAAGAGTTCCTGGCAAGAAAACTAGCAGATTTCGTCTAAAAGAGCTCGTTTCATTTCTAAAACAGCGATAAATTGATTCCATTGCGTTTGGAATTAATAAATACACAATAATCGTCTCAAAACTTGCCAAGAACAATGAATAAACCCTTGTTTTTACCATTTCAGACGTTTAAAGCTTCATTTCACTACAAATTTGACGACTTAACTCTAATTCCAGTCGATTAACAGTTTTTTTTTTAATTCTGTAGCATTAAATAGTAACACTCTTACATTATAAAGTACATAGGAACAGTTTCTGTTTAGAAATAAAGCTGATTTTAAATGCAAGAACTATATTATCGTAATATTGTGAAATGGCGGATGCGCCGGGATAAATTGGCAAAAATCTTTAGATTCGCCGGTGCAAGAACGTCGAATTGATATCAAAAATACTTACAAATACGTTAAATTGCGTTCGGAATTAATAAATACACTGTAATCGTTCCAAAACTTGTCAAGAGCAATGAATACACGCCCGTTTTTACAATTTAAGACGTGTACATCTTTATTTCTCAAACAGATTGACGATTTACCTTTAATTTAGTTGATTGGCCTTTTTTTCTCTAGCCTGTCTCATTAAATAGTAAAAGTCTCACAATACTAGGTACAAAACAAGAGTTCCTGGCAAGAAAACTAGCTGATTTCGTCTAAAAGAGCTCGCTTCATTTCTAAAACAGCGATAAATTGATTCCATTGCGTTTGGAATTAATAAATACACTATAATCGTCTCAAAACTTGCCAAGAACAGTGAATAAACCCCTGTTTTTACCATTTGAGACGTTTACAACTTCATTTCACGACAAATTTAACGATTTAACTCTAATTCCAGTCGATTAACAGGTTTTTCTTTATTCTTTAGCATTAAGTAGTAAAAGTCTCACATTATTAAGTACAAAACAAGAGTTCCTGGCAAGAAAACTAGCAGATTTCGTCTAAAAGAGCTCGTTTCATTTCTAAAACAGCGATAAATTGATTCCATTGCGTTTGGAATTAATAAATACACTATAATCGTCTCAAAACTTGCCAAGAACAATGAATAAACCCTCGTTTTTACCATTTCAGACGTTTACAGCTTCATTTCACAACAAATTTGCCGATTTAACTTTAATTCCAGTCGATTTACCGGTTTTTCTTTATTCTGTAGCATTAAATAGTAAAAGTCTCACATTATTAGGTACAAAACAAGAGTTCCTTTCAAGAAAACTAGCAGATTTCTTCTAAAAGAGCTCGTTTCATTTCTAAAACAGCGATAAATTGATTCCATTGCGTTTGGAATCAATAAATACACTATAATCGTCTCAAAACTTGCCAAGAACAGTGAATAAACCCCTGTTTTTATCATTTCAGACGTTTACAGCTTCATTTCACGTCAAATTTGACGATTTAACTCTAATTCCAGTCGATTTACCGGTTTTTCTTAATTCTGTAGCATTAAATAGTAAAAGTCTCACATTATTAGTTACAAAACAAGAGTTCCTGGCAAGAAAACTAGCAGATTTCGTCTAAAAGAGCTCGTTTCATTTCTAAAACAGCGATAAATTGATTCCATTGCGTTTGGAATTAATAAATACACTATAATCGTTTCAAAACTTGCCAAGAACAATGAATAAACCCTTGTTTTTACCATTTCAGACGTTTACAGCTTCATTCCACTACAAATTTGACGACTTAACTCTAATTCCAGTCGATTAACAGGTTTTTTTTAATTCTGTAGCATTAAATAGTAACACTCTTACATTATAAAGTACATAGGAACAGTTTCTGTTTAGAAATAAAGCTGATTTTAAATGCAAGAACTATTTTATCTTTATATTGTGAAATGGCGGATGCGCCGGGATAAATTGGCAAAAATCTTTAGATTCGCCGGTGCAAGAACGTCGAATTGATATCAAAAATACTTACAAATACGTTAAATTGCGTTTGGAATTAATAAATACACTGTAATCGTTCCAAAACTTGTCAAGAGCAATGAATACACGCCTGTTTTTACAATTTAAGACGTGTACATCTTTATTCCTCAAACAGATTGACGATTTACCTCTAATTTAGTTGATTGGCCTTTTTTTCTCTAGCCTGTCTCATTAAATAGTAAAAGTCTCACAATACTAGGTACAAAACAAGAGTTCCTGGCAAAAAAACTAGCAGATTTGGCCTAAAAGAACTCGTTTCATTTCTAAAACAGTGATAAATTGATTCCATTGCGTTTGGAATTAATAAATACACTATAATCGTCTCAAAACTTGCCAAGAACAGTGAATAAACCCCTGTTTTTATCATTTCATACGTTTACAGCTTCATTTCACGTCAAATTTGACGATTTAACTCTAATTCCAGTCGATTTACCGGTTTTTCTTTATTCTGTAGCATTAAATAGTAAAAGTCTCACATTATTAGTTACAAAACAAGAGTTCCTGGCAAGAAAACTAGCAGATTTCTTCTAAAAGAGCTCGTTTCATTTCTAAAACAGCGTTAAATTGATTCCATTGCGTTTGGAATTAATAAATACACAATAATCGTCTCAAAACTTGTCAAGAGCAATGAATACACGCCTGTTTTTACAATTTAAGACGTGTACATCTTTATTCCTCAAACAGATTGACGATTTACCTCTAATTTAGTTGATTGGCCTTTTTTTCTCTAGCCTGTCTCATTAAATAGTAAAAGTCTCACAATACTAGGTACAAAACAAGAGTTCCTGGCAAAAAAACTAGCAGATTTCGCCTAAAAAAACTCGTTTCATTTCTCAAACAGTGATAAATTGATTCCATTGCGTTTGGAATTAATAAATACACTATAATCGTCTCAAAACTTGCCAAGAACAATGAATAAACCCTTGTTTTTACCATTTCAGACGTTTACAGCTTCATTTCACGACAAATTTGACGATTTAACTCTAATTCCAGTCGATTAACCGGTTTTTCTTTATTCTGTAGCATTAAATAGTAAAAGTCTCACATTATTAGTTACAAAACAAGAGTTCCTGGCAAGAAAACTAGCAGATTTCGTCTAAAAGAGCTCGTTTCATTTCTAAAACAGCGATAAATTGATTCCATTGCGTTTGGAATTAATAAATACACTATAATCGTTTCAAAACTTGCCAAGAACAATGAATAAACCCTTGTTTTTACCGTTTCAAACGTTTACAGCTTCATTTGACGACAAATTTGACGATTTAACTATAATTCCAGTCGATTAACCGGTTTTTCTTTATTCTGTAGCATTAAATAGTAAAAGTCTCACATTACTAGGTACAAAACAAGAGTTCCTGGCAAGAAAACTAGCAGATTTCGCATAAAAGAGCTCGTTTCATTTCTAAAACAGCGATAAATTGATTCCATTGCGTTTGGAATCAATAAATACACTATAATCGTCTCAAAACTTGCCAAGAACAGTGAATAAACCCCTGTTTTTATCATTTCAGACGTTTACAGCTTCATTTCACGTCAAATTTGACGATTTAACTCTAATTCCAGTCGATTTACCGGTTTTTCTTAATTCTGTAGCATTAAATAGTAAAAGTCTCACATTATTAGTTACAAAACAAGAGTTCCTGGCAAGAAAACTAGCAGATTTCGTTTAAAAGAGCTCGTTTCATTTCTAAAACAGCGATAAATTGATTCCATTGCGTTTGGAATTAATAAATACACTATAATCGTTTCAAAACTTGCCAAGAACAATGAATAAACCCTTGTTTTTACCATTTCAGACGTTTACAGCTTCATTCCACTACAAATTTGACGACTTAACTCTAATTCCAGTCGATTAACAGGTTTTTTTTAATTCTGTAGCATTAAATAGTAACACTCTTACATTATAAAGTACATAGGAACAGTTTCTGTTTAGAAATAAAGCTGATTTTAAATGCAAGAACTATTTTATCTTTATATTGTGAAATGGCGGATGCGCCGGGATAAATTGGCAAAAATCTTTAGATTCGCCGGTGCAAGAACGTCGAATTGATATCAAAAATACTTACAAATACGTTAAATTGCGTTTGGAATTAATAAATACACTGTAATCGTTCCAAAACTTGTCAAGAGCAATGAATACACGCCTGTTTTTACAATTTAAGACGTGTACATCTTTATTCCTCAAACAGATTGACGATTTACCTCTAATTTAGTTGATTGGCCTTTTTTTCTCTAGCCTGTCTCATTAAATAGTAAAAGTCTCACAATACTAGGTACAAAACAAGAGTTCCTGGCAAAAAAACTAGCAGATTTAGCCTAAAAGAACTCGTTTCATTTCTAAAACAGTGATAAATTGATTCCATTGCGTTTGGAATTAATAAATACACTATAATCGTCTCAAAACTTGCCAAGAACAGTGAATAAACCCCTGTTTTTATCATTTCATACGTTTACAGCTTCATTTCACGTCAAATTTGACGATTTAACTCTAATTCCAGTCGATTTACCGGTTTTTCTTTATTCTGTAGCATTAAATAGTAAAAGTCTCACATTATTAGTTACAAAACAAGAGTTCCTGGCAAGAAAACTAGCAGATTTCTTCTAAAAGAGCTCGTTTCATTTCTAAAACAGCGTTAAATTGATTCCATTGCGTTTGGAATTAATAAATACACAATAATCGTCTCAAAACTTGTCAAGAGCAATGAATACACGCCTGTTTTTACAATTTAAGACGTGTACATCTTTATTCCTCAAACAGATTGACGATTTACCTCTAATTTAGTTGATTGGCCTTTTTTTCTCTAGCCTGTCTCATTAAATAGTAAAAGTCTCACAATACTAGGTACAAAACAAGAGTTCCTGGCAAAAAAACTAGCAGATTTCGCCTAAAAAAACTCGTTTCATTTCTCAAACAGTGATAAATTGATTCCATTGCGTTTGGAATTAATAAATACACTATAATCGTCTCAAAACTTGCCAAGAACAATGAATAAACCCTTGTTTTTACCATTTCAGACGTTTACAGCTTCATTTCACGACAAATTTGACGATTTAACTCTAATTCCAGTCGATTAACCGGTTTTTCTTTATTCTGTAGCATTAAATAGTAAAAGTCTCACATTATTAGTTACAAAACAAGAGTTCCTGGCAAGAAAACTAGCAGATTTCGTCTAAAAGAGCTCGTTTCATTTCTAAAACAGCGATAAATTGATTCCATTGCGTTTGGAATTAATAAATACACTATAATCGTTTCAAAACTTGCCAAGAACAATGAATAAACCCTTGTTTTTACCGTTTCAAACGTTTACAGCTTCATTTGACGACAAATTTGACGATTTAACTATAATTCCAGTCGATTAACCGGTTTTTCTTTATTCTGTAGCATTAAATAGTAAAAGTCTCACATTACTAGGTACAAAACAAGAGTTCCTGGCAAGAAAACTAGCAGATTTCGCATAAAAGAGCTCGTTTCATTTCTAAAACAGCGATAAATTGATTCCATTGCGTTTGGAATTAATAAATACACTATAATCGTCTCAAAACTTGCCAAGAACAATGAATAAACACCTGTTTTTACCATTTCACACGTTTAAGCTTCATTTCACGACAAATTTTACGATTTAACTCTAATTCCAGTCGATTAACCGGTTTTTCTTTATTCTGTAGCATTAAATAGTAAAAGTCTCACATTATTAGGTACAAAACAAGAGTTCCTGGCAAGAAAACTAGCAGATTTCGCCTAAAGGAGCTCGTTTCATATCTAAAACAGCGATAAATTGATTCCATTGCGTTTGGAATTAATAAATACACTATAATCGTCTCAAAACTTGCCAAGAACAATGAATAAACCTTTGTTTTTACCATTTCAGACGTTTACAGCCTCATTTCACTACAAATTTGCCGATTTAACTTTAATTCCAGTCGATTTACCGGTTTTTCTTTATTCTGTAGCATTAAATAGTAAAAGTCTCACATTATTAGGTACAAAACAAGAGTTCCTGGCAAGAAAACTAGCAGATTTCCTCTAAAAGAGCTCGTTTCATTTCTAAAACAGCGATAAATTGATTCCATTGCGTTTGGAATTAATAAATACACAATAATCGTCTCAAAACTTGTCAAGAGCAATGAATACACGCCTGTTTTTACAATTTAAGACGTGTACATCTTTATTCCTCAAACAGATTGACGATTTACCTCTAATTTAGTTGATTGGCCTTTTTTTCTCTAGCCTGTCTCATTAAATAGTAAAAGTCTCACAATACTAGGTACAAAACAAGAGTTCCTGGCAAAAATACTAGCAGATTTCGCCTAAAAGAACTCGTTTCATTTCTAAAACAGTGATAAATTGATTCCATTGCGTTTGGAATTAATAAATACACTATAGTCGTCTCAAAACTTGCCAAGAACAATGAATAAACCCTTGTTTTTACCATTTCAGACGTTTACAGCTTCATTTCACGACAAATTTGACGATTTAACTCTAATTCCAGTCGATTAACCGGTTTTTCTTTATTCTGTAGCATTAAATAGTAAAAGTCTCACATTATTAGTTACAAAACAAGAGTTCCTGGCTAGAAAACTAGCAGATTTCGTCTAAAATTGCTCGTTTCATTTCTAAAACAGCGATAAATTGATTCCATTGCGTTTGGAATTAATAAATACACTATAATCGTTTCAAAACTTGCCAAGAACAATGAATAAACCCTTGTTTTTACCGTTTCAAACGTTTACAGCTTCATTTGACGACAAATTTGACGATTTAACTCTAATTCCAGTCGTTTAACCGGTTTTTCTTTATTCTGTAGCATTAAATAGTAAAAGTCTCACATTACTAGGTACAAAACAAGAGTTCCTGGCAAGAAAACTAGCAGATTTCGCATAAAAGAGCTCGTTTCATTTCTAAAACAGCGATAAATTGATTCCATTGCGTTTGGAATTAATAAATACACTATAATCGTCTCAAAACTTGCCAAGAACAATGAATAAACACCTGTTTTTACCATTTCACACGTTTACAGCTTCATTTCACGACAAATTTGACGATTTAACTCTAATTCCAGTCGATTAACCGGTTTTTCTTTATTCTGTAGCATTAAATAGTAAAAGTCTCACATTATTAGGTACAAAACAAGAGTTCCTGGCAAGAAAACTAGCAGATTTCGCCTAAAAGAGCTCGTTTCATATCTAAAACAGCGATAAATTGATTCCATTGCGTTTGGAATTAATAAATACACTATAATCGTCTCAAAGCTTGCCAAGAACAATGAATAAACCTTTGTTTTTACCATTTCAGACGTTTACAGCCTCATTTCACGACAAATTTAACGATTTAACTCTAATTCCAGTCGATTAACAGGTTTTTCTTTATTGTTTAGCATTAAGTAGTAAAACTCTCACATTATTAAGTACAAAACAAGAGTTCCTGGCAAGAAAACTAGCAGATTTATGTCTAAAAGAGCTCGTTTCATTTCTAAAACAGCGATAAATTGATTCCATTGCGTTTGGAATTAATAAATACACTGTAATCTTTCCAAAACTTGTCAAGAGCAATGAATACACGCCCGTTTTTACAATTTAAGACGTGTACATCTTTATTTCTCAAACAGTTTGACGATTTACCTCTAATTTAGTTGATTGGCCTGTTTTTCTCTAGCCTGTCTCATTAAATAGTAAAAGTCTCACATTACTAGGTACAAAACAAGAGTTCCTGGCAAGAAAACTAGCAGATTTCGCCTAAAAGAGCTCGTTTCATTTCTAAAACAGCGATAAATTGATTCCATTGCGTTTGGAATTAATAAATACACTATAATCGTTTCAATACTTGCCAAGAACAATGAATAAACCCTTTGTTTTTACCATTTCAGACGTTTACAACTTCATTTCACGACAAATTTGACGATTTAACTCTAATTCCTGTCGATTAACCGGTTTTTCTTTATTCTGTAGCATTAAATAGTAAAAGTCTCACATTATTAGTTACAAAACAAGAGTTCCTGGCTAGAAAACTAGCAGATTTCGTCTAAAATTGCTCGTTTCATTTCTAAAACAGCGATAAATTGATTCCATTGCGTTTGGAATTAATAAATACACTATAATCGTTTCAAAACTTGCCAAGAACAATGAATAAACCCTTGTTTTTACCGTTTCAAACGTTTACAGCTTCATTTGACGACAAATTTGACGATTTAACTCTAATTCCAGTCGTTTAACCGGTTTTTCTTTATTCTGTAGCATTAAATAGTAAAAGTCTCACATTACTAGGTACAAAACAAGAGTTCCTGGCAAGAAAACTAGCAGATTTCGCATAAAAGAGCTCGTTTCATTACTAAAACAGCGATAAATTGATTCCATTGCGTTTGGAATTAATAAATACACTATAATCGTCTCAAAACTTGCCAAGAACAATGAATAAACACCTGTTTTTACCATTTCACACGTTTACAGCTTCATTTCACGACAAATTTGACGATTTAACTCTAATTCCAGTCGATTAATTGGTTTTTCTTTATTCTGTAGCATTAAATAGTAAAAGTCTCACATTATTAGGTACAAAACAAGAGTTCCTGGCAAGAAAACTAGCAGATTTCGCCTAAAAGAGCTCGTTTCATATCTAAAACAGCGATTAATTGATTCCATTGCGTTTGGAATTAATAAATACACTATAATCGTCTCAAAACTTGCCAAGAACAATGAATAAACCTTTGTTTTTACCATTTCAGACGTTTACAGCCTCATTTCACGACAAATTTAACGATTTAACTCTAATTCCAGTCGATTAACAGGTTTTTCTTTATTGTTTAGCATTAAGTAGTAAAAGTCTCACATTATTAAGTACAAAACAAGAGTTCCTGGCAAGAAAACTAGCAGATTTATGTATAAAAGAGCTCGTTTCATTTCTAAAACAGCGATAAATTGATTCCATTGCGTTTGGAATTAATAAATACACTGTAATCGTTCCAAAACTTGTCAAGAGCAATGAATACACGCCCGTTTTTACAATTTAAGACTTGTACATCTTTATTTCTCAAACAGTTTGACGATTTACCTCTAATTTAGTTGATTGGCCTGTTTTTCTCTAGCCTGTCTCATTAAATAGTAAAAGTCTCACATTACTAGGTACAAAACAAGAGTTCCTGGCAAGAAAACTAGCAGATTTCGCATAAAAGAGCTCGTTTCATTACTAAAACAGCGATAAATTGATTCCATTGCGTTTGGAATTAATAAATACACTATAATCGTCTCAAAACTTGCCAAGAACAATGAATAAACACCTGTTTTTACCATTTCACACGTTTACAGCTTCATTTCACGACAAATTTGACGATTTAACTCTAATTCCAGTCGATTAATTGGTTTTTCTTTATTCTGTAGCATTAAATAGTAAAAGTCTCACATTATTAGGTACAAAACAAGAGTTCCTGGCAAGAAAACTAGAAGATTTCGCCTAAAAGAGCTCGTTTCATATCTAAAACAGCAATAAATTGATTCCATTGCGTTTGGAATTAATAAATACACTATAATCGTCTCAAAACTTGCCAAGAACAATGAATAAACCCTTGTTTTTACCATTTCAGACGTTTACAGCTTCATTTCACGACAAATTTGACGATTTAACTCTAATTCCAGTCGATTAACCGGTTTTTCTTTATTCTGTAGCATTAAATAGTAAAAGTCTCACATTATTAGTTACAAAACAAGAGTTCCTGGCAAGAAAACTAGCAGATTTCGTCTAAAAGAGCTCGTTTCATTTCTAAAACAGCGATAAATTGATTCCATTGCGTTTGGAATTAATAAATACACTATAATCGTTTCAAAACTTGCCAAGAACAATGAATAAACCCTTGTTTTTACCGTTTCAAACGTTTACAGCTTCATTTGACGACAAATTTGACGATTTAACTATAATTCCAGTCGATTAACCGGTTTTTCTTTATTCTGTAGCATTAAATAGTAAAAGTCTCACATTACTAGGTACAAAACAAGAGTTCCTGGCAAGAAAACTAGCAGATTTCGCATAAAAGAGCTCGTTTCATTTCTAAAACAGCGATAAATTGATTCCATTGCGTTTGGAATTAATAAATACACTATAATCGTCTCAAAACTTGCCAAGAACAATGAATAAACACCTGTTTTTACCATTTCACACGTTTAAGCTTCATTTCACGACAAATTTTACGATTTAACTCTAATTCCAGTCGATTAACCGGTTTTTCTTTATTCTGTAGCATTAAATAGTAAAAGTCTCACATTATTAGGTACAAAACAAGAGTTCCTGGCAAGAAAACTAGCAGATTTCGCCTAAAGGAGCTCGTTTCATATCTAAAACAGCGATAAATTGATTCCATTGCTTTTGGAATTAATAAATACACTATAATCGTCTCAAAACTTGCCAAGAACAATGAATAAACCTTTGTTTTTACCATTTCAGACGTTTACAGCCTCATTTCATTACAAATTTGCCGATTTAACTTTAATTCCAGTCGATTTACCGGTTTTTCTTTATTCTGTAGCATTAAATAGTAAAAGTCTCACATTATTAGGTACAAAACAAGAGTTCCTGGCAAGAAAACTAGCAGATTTCCTCTAAAAGAGCTCGTTTCATTTCTAAAACAGCGATAAATTGATTCCATTGCGTTTGGAATTAATAAATACACAATAATCGTCTCAAAACTTGTCAAGAGCAATGAATACACGCCTGTTTTTACAATTTAAGACGTGTACATCTTTATTCCTCAAACAGATTGACGATTTACCTCTAATTTAGTTGATTGGCCTTTTTTTCTCTAGCCTGTCTCATTAAATAGTAAAAGTCTCACAATACTAGGTACAAAACAAGAGTTCCTGGCAAAAATACTAGCAGATTTCGCCTAAAAGAACTCGTTTCATTTCTAAAACAGTGATAAATTGATTCCATTGCGTTTGGAATTAATAAATACACTATAGTCGTCTCAAAACTTGCCAAGAACAATGAATAAACCCTTGTTTTTACCATTTCAGACGTTTACAGCTTCATTTCACGACAAATTTGACGATTTAACTCTAATTCCAGTCGATTAATTGGTTTTTCTTTATTCTGTAGCATTAAATAGTAAAAGTCTCACATTATTAGGTACAAAACAAGAGTTCCTGGCAAGAAAACTAGCAGATTTCGCCTAAAAGAGCTCGTTTCATATCTAAAACAGCGATAAATTGATTCCATTGCGTTTGGAATTAATAAATACACTGTAATCGTTCCAAAACTTGTCAAGAGCAATGAATACACGCCCGTTTTTACAATTTAAGACGTGTACATCTTTATTTCTCAAACAGTTTGACGATTTACCTCTAATTTAGTTGATTGGCCTGTTTTTCTCTAGCCTGTCTCATTAAATAGTAAAAGTCTCACATTACTAGGTACAAAACAAGAGTTCCTGGCAAGAAAACTAGCAGATTTCGCATAAAAGAGCTCGTTTCATTACTAAAACAGCGATAAATTGATTCCATTGCGTTTGGAATTAATAAATACACTATAATCGTCTCAAAACTTGCCAAGAACAATGAATAAACCTTTGTTTTTACCATTTCAGACGTTTACAGCCTCATTTCACGACAAATTTAACGATTTAACTCTAATTCCAGTCGATTAACAGGTTTTTCTTTATTGTTTAGCATTAAGTAGTAAAAGTCTCACATTATTAAGTACAAAACAAGAGTTCCTGGCAAGAAAACTAGCAGATTTATGTATAAAAGAGCTCGTTTCATTTCTAAAACAGCGATAAATTGATTCCATTGCGTTTGGAATTAATAAATACACTATAATCGTTCCAAAATTTGTCAAGAGCAATGAATACACGCCCGTTTTTACAATTTAAGACGTGTACATCTTTATTTCTCAAACAGTTTGACGATTTACCTCTAATTTAGTTGATTGGCCTGTTTTTCTCTAGCCTGTCTCATTAAATAGTAAAAGTCTCACATTACTAGGTACAAAACAAGAGTTCCTGGCAAGAAAACTAGCAGATTTCGCCTAAAAGAGCTCGTTTCATTTCTAAAACAGCGATAAATTGATTCCATTGCGTTTGGAATTAATAAATACACTATAATCGTCTCAATACTTGCCAAGAACAATGAATAAACCCTTGTTTTTACCATTTCAGACGTTTACAACTTCATTTCACGACAAATTTAACGATTTAACTCTAATTCCAGTCGATTAACAGGCTTTTTTTTAATTCTGTAGGATTAAATAGTAACACTCTTACATTATAAAGTACATAGGAACAGTTTCTGTTTAGAAATAAAGCTGATTTTAAATGCAAGAACTATATTATCGTAATATTGTGAAATGGCGGATGCGCCGGGATAAATTGGCAAAAATCTTTAGATTCGCCGGTGCAAGAACGTCGAATTGATATCAAAAATACTTACAAATACGTTAAATTGCGTTTGGAATTAATAAATACACTGTAATCGTTCCAAAACTTGTCAAGAGCAATGAATACACGCCCGTTTTTACAATTTAAGACGTGTACATCTTTATTTCTCAAACAGTTTGACGATTTACCTCTAATTTAGTTGATTGGTCTGTTTTTCTCTAGCCTGTCTCATTAAATAGTAAAAGTCTCACATTACTAGGTACAAAACAAGAGTTCCTGGCAAGAAAACTAGCAGATTTCGCCTAAAAGAGCTCGTTTCATTTCTAAAACAGCGATAAATTGATTCCATTGGGTTTGGAATTAATAAATACACTATAATCGTCTCAAAACTTGCCAAGAACAATGAATAAACACCTGTTTTTACCATTTCACACGTTTACAGCTTCATTTCACGACAAATTTGACGATTTAACTCTAATTCCAGTCGATTAACCGGTTTTTCTTTATTCTGAAGCATTAAATAGTAAAAGTCTCACATTATTAGGTACAAAACAAGAGTTCCTGGCAAGAAAACTAGCAGATTTCGCCTAAAAGAGCTCGTTTCATTTCTAAAACAGCGATAAATTGATTCCATTGCGTTTGGAATTAATAAATACACTATAATCGTCTCAAAACTTGCCACGAACAATGAATAAACCCTTGTTTTTACCATTTCAGACGTTTACAGCTTCATTTCACGACAAATTTGCCGATTTAACTTTAATTCCAGTCGATTTACCGGTTTTTCTTTATTCTGTAGCATTAAATAGTAAAAGTCTCACATTATTAGGTACAAAACAAGAGTTCCTGGCAAGAAAACTAGCAGAATTCGCCTAAAAGAGCTCGTTTCATTTCTAAAACAGCGATAAATTGATTCCATTGCGTTTGGAATTAATAAATACACTATAATCGTCTCAAAACTTGCCAAGAACAATGAATAAACCCCTGTTTTTACCATTTCAGACGTTTACAACTTCATTTCACGACAAATTTAACGATTTAACTCTAATTCGAGTCGATTAACAGGTTTTTCTTTATTCTTTAGCATTAAGTAGTAAAAGTCTCACATTATTAGGTACAAAACAAGAGTTCCTGGCAAGAAAACTAGCAGATTTCGTCTAAAAGAGCTCGTTTCATTTCTAAAACAGCGATAAATTGATTCCATTGCGTTTGGAATTAATAAATACACTATAATCGTCTCAAAACTTGCCAAGAACAATGAATAAACACCTGTTTTTACCATTTCACACGTTTACAGCTTCATTTCACGACAAATTTGACGATTTAACTCTAATTCCAGTCGATTAACCGGTTTTTCTTTATTCTGTAGCATTAAATAGTAAAAGTCTCACATTATTAGGTACAAAACAAGAGTTCTTGGCAAGAAAACTAGCAGATTTCGTCTAAAAGAGCTCGTTTCATTTCTAAAACAGCGATAATTGATTCCATTGCGTTTGGAATTAATAAATACACTATAATCGTCTCAAAACTTGCCAAGAACAATGAATAAACGCCTGTTTTTACCATTTCAGACGTTTACAACTTCATTTCACGACAAATTTAACGATTTAACTCTAATTCCAATCGATTAACAGGTTTTTCTTTATTCTTTAGCATTAAGTAGTAAAAGTCTCACATTATTAGGTACAAAACAAGAGTTCCTGGCAAGAAAACTAGCAGATTTCGTCTAAAAGAGCTCGTTTCATTTCTAAAACAGCGATAAATTGATTCCATTGCGTTTGGAATTAATAAATACACTATAATCGTCTCAAAACTTGCCAAGAACAATGAATAAACCCTTGTTTTTACCATTTCAGACGTTTACAGCTTCATTTCACGACAAATTTGCCGATTTAACTTTAATTCCAGTCGATTTACCGGTTTTTCTTTATTCTGTAGCATTAAATAGTAAAAGTCTCACATTATTAGGTACAAAACAAGAGTTCCTGGCAAGAAAACTAGCAGATTTCGTCAGTAGTTAAGTAGTGCCGGTTCTGGCCCACTTTGACCTGAATTGACCTTTGGCCTTGAGAATATAGTGCCGGTTCTGCCCCAGTTGAATGACCCAGTCGTCAGAGGACAAGTCTGAACTTGAGTGGAGTTTAGCCTTGAGATTATAATGCCGGTCCTGATCCAGTTTGATGACCCAGTGTTGACCTGAAGTAACCTTTGGGTTGATCGAGACTTGAGCCTAGCTCCCCCCACCCCACGCCCACCTTGGGTTAATTTTTGAGCAGTTTTTAATTTAGAGGGTTAAAAAATATTATATAAATTTAAGGTTTTATTAACTTTATTGTGGAAGTGATTCATACATCCAGTTATACAATTTTTTGACATTACTTAAAGAACATATACATTTTTTATTCTTACTAGAACTAATGATGTGATTATTACATCCTATAGGGATTTCTTTACATAACTTAGGAGAGTTCATTCTGTTATCTAAATCTATAATTTTAGGACATAGTTCTTCCAGTGCTTTTCGTATATAATTCGCCTTAACTTGTCCTTTGAGGTACACCACATCAATATCCTTTTCAGTAATAAATTTTTTCAAAATATCTGATGCGTTTTGCTGCTCTTCTGTTCCACTATGATATCTCAACATATGATGATGTTGCTCTAAATATCGAACACATTTCTTAATGCTGTCGTCTAATCTGTGATAGGATTTCGTCGGCTTAAAAGTATGATGTACAATTGTACGTCCATCAAAAATGGTTAATTCCTTAACAATAAATTCTGGAATATTAAAACCTTGTATATCAACGGTAGCAAACCTCATCGCCAGAAATTTAATTTTTTGAATAGGCTAGCTTTATTGTTTCTCCAACTATTTATACAGCTGCTGTAAGAGAAATATTAGACTGATTACGTTATGCTTTGTTTATCTATCCAACTGTTGTGGGCGTTGCTGAATCCCAACCATTTGACTAAAATTTTATTTCCTTTTTTTCGCAAAACCTTTTCAACTAAATAAACACCGGGATGTTTTACCTTTTGTAGTTCCATTTCATAAAATCCACCTAAAATATCTTCACCTCTTTCATCTACTAGTAAATATGTTGTTGGATTAGTTAATTTCACTTTTTTAACGGTAAAAATTTCATTAGACCAATTAGGTGTGTATCCTTTTTCAAAAGTACCTCTGTATTTGCTAATTCTAACGTGATCACCAATGACATACTTGTTATGTTTGTTTGCAATTTTAATGTGAGTGTAAACATTTTTCAATATGTATTGTTCATTTCGTTTATTAACTTGTGTTGGTTTCATGCGAATTGTTCTGTGATAACTATTGTTATATTCATTTACTATGATAGCTAACATATTCAGCCATTTATAATTTCCTTGTAAACTAAAACGCTTCCACATTAGTGATTTTAATGTTCTATTTACCCTTTCAACAATAGATGCTTTTTTTAAACTAAACACACTGTAATGATTTATTTTATATTTCTCCATTAATTTTTTAAATTTTTCATTATAAAATTCTTTTCCTTGGTCAGTTTGCAAATTTTTTGGTAGAATCAAAAGCGATAACAAAATTTTTTCCATAGCAACAGTAACTTCATTTGCATCCTTAGATTTAACAGGAACAGCCCATACGTATTTAGAAAAACAATCAATTACTACAAGTATATATTTAAATCCTTTATTTTCTTTGAAATAAGGAATCATTTCAACAAGATCTGCCTGTAACGTTTCGTTGATACCCTTTACAATAACTCTTCGTCTTCGGAAATTAATTCTTGCTGGTTTATGTAATTCCGAAACAATATCTTTTTTGATTGGAGTTGGCTTAAATGGAGTTTTTTTACGTTTCATATTTACTTTTATTTTACGGGAAATTGTTTGTATACTGCTTGCTCAGACTGAACTAATGAATCTTCAAATTTAACAGGACATTTTATGATAATTTCTGCCCGTAAACTTGATGTAAGGTTATTATCATTTGTTGAATTGAATAAGAATGACAAACAATCGTTTTGTTGTAACGGAAAATTTTGCAATTCATGTTTATGAATCTGCTTTTCATTTATTAATGTGACAATATCCTCATCATTTGTATTAAAAAATCTTACATTTTCAATAAAAGCGTACTCTAAAGGAAAAATATAGTATGGATTTACTGAGTTCAATATAAATTTTTTATCTACAAGCTGATTAGATTCAAAATTTAAAATGATGTTGTAGTACATATATTTTGATATGTTAACTGAGTCAGTGCTTGTATTACTATCTGTTCTAGCATGTTTAACTATATGACGACCGAACTTATCAAGAGTCATCTTACTTTATTATACCAGATTCACGTAATTCTTCAATTATAGCAACAATTTCGTTTCTGTGACCCGTATGACCTGCTGCTTGAGAGGCAACTAACAAACGCAACCGATCAACTAATTCATTTGGATTATCCCAGTATATATAGTCAACTGAATTGTTACTAAGTTCTTTAAACATTCCTTTACCAGTCTTTTTTTTGGTACTTTTTTTACAATCTCCAGCAATTAAAGGTCCTATAATGTTTTTATATTTGAGATTTCTTGTTCCCAATACCTGTTCGTTTGGATCAAATTTTTTTTTATATGCACTACTAACGTCTAAAATTTGTTTATAATGTTGCAAGTCTTTATCTGTGTATTGTAAAGGGTGATTTTTAAATAATAGCTCATAGAGACCAGGTGTTCCTTTATAAATCATATTAGATATTTTTATATCAGGACCAACAAAATTTATTTCCGATGAACCAATAAAATATTTTTCTTGAAAGCTATCATGTCGGACTCCAGTTCTATGATCGAAATTTTCATTCTTTTTATCATGTAACATAGCATCGATATAAGTTCTTGGCAATTCATCAAATTCATCTAAATATTTTTCATAAATTGATGTATCAATAACTGTCTCTAAATTATTTCTACTTTCCGATACAGATAGATCCAAAAGTTCATCAAATCCATAGTCATCTACATCTTGTTTGGGATTGTAGTCAGCAATTATTTCATCTTTATTCTCCTCTTTTAAAACTGTTTCTTTTGATGTACTAGGCGTAAAATCATTTTTCAAAGCTTCAATTTTATTTTTTAGATTGGTGACTTTGGTAACTATTCTGCTTTGATTTTTATCGCTTACAGCAGGAGTGTTATAACTGTTGGGAAATAGATTTCTTTTTATCTTATTGCTAGTCGGTGTTACTAAATCCACATCTTTCTTTGGAACATCAAACGATTTCACATTCTGCTCTGTTTTAGAAGTTGCAACATTAAGGTTAGGTGTATGCAAAACGTTTTTTTCATCTAATTTGTCTACGATTGTTTCCAAATGCTTAGTAATTGGAAAAAAATTTTTCTCCTCATGAAACTGTCCTTCCTTCAGTAGCTCCATTTTATGTTTTAATTCGTTTCTCTTTTTAATTAATTTTTTTTTTAAATCAACTGTTGTAAATAATGTCTCATTTAAATTCATTTTAACTTTGTGCTTCTTGGTTTGCTAGTTGATGACTGTTTAAAAAACACTTGAAAACTGATCAGAAGAACTATCTATGAGGTATTTTATTACTACTGAAACAATTATTTTATTATTCAGGATCAATAAAACTATCAAAACCCTTTCGATATCTACCGTTTTTAAGGTCACTGTCTTTATCAATCACTAAAAACCCATAATTATCTTTCCAACAGAACGAGCACAGTTCTCTAAACGTATCAAAAGGAACATCCGTATTTACGTGATCTTCATATATATGTCGTAAATTTAAGTTATCTTGTTTAAAAAGTATTAAGAAATTTGCATTATCTCTAACCAAATGCTTAGGAATGTGAGCGTACGTTTGGCATAAATAAAAACAGTCCACATTGCTATGACGTCCCATACTAAAGTACTCTTTCATTAAATTTTGCTTATCACATGCAACATCGTCAAATATGAATAAAGAATTCGGTTTGACTTCATTCGGAGGTGGTATGTTGTTCTCCAAAGAACTGAAAGCAAAGTAATTCATTCCTTTAATAGGTTTCAGTAAATGTTCCAAATAGGAATATTTTGGTTGATATAAGGATTTCGAAAATATATAAATATTTTCAAATCTTAAACCATTAGGATGTTCAATCAGATTAATCATAAGATTCGTTTTCCCACAGTTAGAAGGCCCTACAATAATAGATCGAATTGTAGGAGGCAAAAGTGTGCCATGTCGTTGATATTTATTCACAACACATACATCATTGTTATTTATGGGTAAGCTAACCGGTTGCTGTATTACTCGCATCTTACTTGCAAACTGGTTTAAGATAGACTCATCAAAGAGTATAAATAGGAGATAAATTAGAAATTTATTTCAGTAATGCTAGTGTTGTAGTGGCATATATAAAAGTATAAATGATGGTAAAAAAAAGAAAAGTTCTCAGTCGTAAAAAGGTTTCAAAAAAGACACTACGTGGAGGTGGTCTAGTAAATTCCGTAATAAACAATTTACCATTTGAGCTTCACATTCCAGGATATAAGTTTTGTGGACCTGGTACTAAATTAGCAAAAAGACTAGCCAGAGGAGATCAAGGAATCAACAAATTAGATGAAGCGTGTAAAGCACACGACATAGCTTATAGTCAAAATAAAGACTTAAATAACAGACATATTGCCGACGATAAACTTTTTCAAGAAGCCAAAAACAGACTTCGATCATCGGACGCATCTTTTGGTGAAAAAGCAGCCGCTTTAAGCGTAGCTGCAGCAATGAAAACTAAAGTAAAACTTGGTATGGGTTGCAAAGATAAAAAAATTAAAAAACGTAAAAGTCGTTCTAAAGTAAAAAAAATTAAATTTCGAGATTTAACAGATAAGGCTAAGTCTGTGTTAAAAAATAAAAAATTTATAAACACCCATGATGCTATTAGCGCGGCCATAAAAGAGGTAAAGGCTTTTAGAGGCAAAAAGAAAGTAAGACCCTTGCGAGTAATCCCAGTACCAAAGGCTGGAGGATTTTTACCTCTGTTGCCTATCTTTGCTGCTCTAGGAGCTTTAGGATCATTAGGTGGAGGTGCTGCTGCTGTTGCGAAAGCTGTAAATGATGCTAGTGCAGCTAAACAACAACTTAAAGAAAAACAGCGACATAACCAAACGATGGAATCAATCGCTTTAGGAAAATCAGGAAGTGGTTTATATTTGAAGCCATACAAATCAGGTCTTGGTCTTTTTTTAGCCCCTTCAAAATTTCAAAAAAACTTCCGATAAACCTTCCTAAAAGAGCGTTAACTAATATTGATTTATATAAATTTATAAAAATTTTAAAAATTCATAACTTTAGAGGTGTGTTTATGAAAAACTCTTTACCTAAAAATGTTTACTTTAATGAATGTGGTATAGTAAATTTAGATAACAAAGAAGGTCCTGGAACACATTGGACAGCATACAGAAAAAATGGTAAAAATGTGCTATATTTTGATAGTTTTGGAGACCTCCGACCACCACTTGAGTTGATTAAATATTTAAAAAGCAACGGTACTTGTAACGTAATATACAATCATGAAAAATTTCAAACTTTTAACAGTGTGAACTGCGGTCACTTATGTCTACAATTCTTATACTACTATAATAAATCTTAAAGAAAGCATATTCATTTAGTTGTTACTTAAACGCTCTCAGAGTTACACTACCTCTCCAAAAATGTCAATGACTTTTACGTTAACAGGAAAAAGTTCTATTCTTACTAGCAAATACTATCCTCAAATCACTTTAACAGACGACAGTGATTACGAATTAGGTCTGATTAATTTAGAAACGTATAACTCGTTTCCAAATGTAGATAAATCAAACAACATGTTTCACTTTACAACTGTATACGGCAAGGATGCACATATCAAAATTCCAGAAGGTTCTTATGAAATTGATGATATTTATAAGTATCTTAGAAATGCATTAGTGGAGTTTGCATATAAAGAGAATAAAACTGAAGAATATGAAAATCCCAATAAAAAAAGAAAAATATCAAGAATACCACAGCCTGTTTTAACAATATCCGGAAACAATAACACCTTGAAGACCGAAGTAAAATGTACTTGTGACATAGATTTTTCTAAAGAAAATTCTATTGGAACCTTGTTAGGTTTTATACCAAAAAAATTAAAAGCCAATAGAACTCATACATCTGATTTTCCAGCTAAAATTCTAAAACTCAATGCTTTATGTGTGGAATGTAATATTGTTATAGATTCATATAGAAATGGTAGTCAGGTTCACGTCATTCATGAGTTTTTTCCAACAGTCCCACCTGGATATAGAATAGTTGAGACACCATCAAACGTTATCTATCTACCAATTAATACAAAGCAGATTAACGAAATAATCCTTAAAATAACTGATCAAGATGGTCAGTTAGTTAATTTTAGAGGTGAAGTCATAACGGTAAGACTACATCTCCAAAAGTCATCATAAAAAAACCGTAATGGGTATAATTTTTAATAACTCTCGCAAGCAATACAATTTTAATCATATAAATACTTTTAATAAAAAGAGTGTATTCAGTCGTCGTGATACATCAAGACGTTTAACATCGAAGAACAGACAGTTCCTTAGATCACTTGGATTTACTGTTTTAATATAAAAAATGAATTTTGAAGTTTTAAATGTAAATGAAAGAGCTGTGTTTGATAGTTCGATCATTTACGCTGAGAAACGTACACATCAACCTTATGCATCAACTTCATACAACAACAACGATGAAATTAGAATTCCCATAGAACATCAAGATGTATATACATTGCCATGGTACAGCTCTTTATACATGGAGGGAAAAGTTACAGTCACCGATCAAGACAATAAAAAAGTCGAAGCTCCAAATATTAGATTTGTTAACAATGGACTTTTGCTACTTTTTGAAGAAATACGTTTAGAAATTGCAGGAAACGTTATAGATCGAGTACGAAATCCCGGTATGGCATCGATTATGAAAGGATACGCAACGTATAATAAAAATCAAAGCAACGCGCTTCAGAATGCCGGATGGTTTCCCAAAGAAACTTCCACATTGATAGATGGAAGCACTGGACATTTTAACGCAGTTATACCATTAAGGTTAATTCTAGGATTATGTGAAGATTTTAAAAAAGTTATTTTAAATGTACGTCAAGAACTTGTTCTAATTCGAAGTAACACTGATGTTAATTCCTTACTATATGAGGATGCAACAAAAAATGTTAAAGTTCAATTAACGAAAATATTTTGGAAGATGCCACATGTGGCTGTATCTGATTCGGAAAGACTAAAATTAATAGATACTTTAGCTAGTGGTAAAGAATTAGACATTCCATTTAGAAGCAGAGAATTTCATGAATATCCCTTATTACCTCAAACACAGAGACATACCTGGCCAATTAAAACATCTATCGAAAAACCTCAATACATATTTTTTGGACTTCAAACCGATCGTAAAAATCAACTTTCAAAAGATAACAGTCATTTTGATCATTGCAATTTAACAAACATTAAAGTGTATCTCAATGATGAAATGTATCCCTATGATAATTTAAATTTAAATTTTGCTAACAATCAGTTTGCTATATTATATGATATGTTTATCAATTTTCAAGGCTCATTTTTAGAAAAAGAGTGTGAACCAATATTTACACCGGAAGAATTCAAAAATATTGCACCGATAGCAGTAATCGACTGTAGCAAGCAAAATGAAGCTTTGAAAAGAAGCCCAGTATCTATACGGTTGGAATTCGAAACAAGCACTGCAATTCCAGACAAGACCAGCGCTTATTGCGTAATTCTTCATGACCGTATAGCCAAATATATTCCAGCACAGAGCGTTACCAGAATTATCTAATTAAAATTTGCATTCAATAATTTTACATGAAATTTATTATATTATATGATTATTTAGTAATGTATTTCTGTATTTGATGATACAGTAGTAGGGGTGTAAGGTCTTTAATAAACATAATATAAATATAAAAATCTTTTATTTAATATCTCATCTTTTACAATATTATGAAATAGATTGCAACAAAGATAATGTTTCTTTATAATCTTTTAGCTCTGTAGACGGCCATCTTGCTGAGTCGGGTCCATTTTCCCATCCCAATATGCTTTCTGGATTTTGTTCTCCTTTACAAATATTCTTCTTTATCCAAGTTAGAATGGTGCAATGTCGTTCTATATTTGAGGGTTGAAACTTATAATTTATATTTCTCATAATTAAAGCTACAATGAAATTTTTTAATATTTTACAATTAGCCAGATAAGCTGCTTCGCATATGAACTCATCAACTAAAGTTTGAAGATTTTTATAATTTTTGTTTATATTTGTTACAGGATAAAGCATATATGATGCTCCTCCAAAGTTAAAGCAAGATAATAGGTTTAAAACATACACTATAAAAGAAAAGTTATGTTCTAAACAGTGTCCTTGCAAAAGTGAGGTTAGTTCACTAAAACTTAAGTATTCACGTTTCTCTTTATTACAAATATTTACAATTGAATCAATATAATTATCCATTTTCTTCTTATTGTCCAATAATTGAGCAATTTCACTGTAACAAATGTTAGCATCATATCTAGCAATCCATATAAATATACTGCTAGGTATAATATAATCATTTTTCTTAATCAAGGAACGAAACAAGTTTTTACATTCAACCGTTTCATATCCACGTATTGCGTTTTTCAAATAGCTTACATAAACTTTTTCTGAAGCAATATGTGCCTCCAATTCAACTTCAATGTTTAAATTCATGATTTGTATCTAACTGACTAATGATTCTCTTACGTGGAATGGTCTTATGCAGTCTAATTCCCACTCTTACGTTTTCCCCCACTTTTTCTTCTTTCCTTTAATGATATTGATAGCCCCAAGCTTTTGTATCAGTTTGTGGAAAATTAAGGATGCGTTTATCATCATACGGACTAAGAACAATTTTATTCTGTTGAATAGAATAAACTACATGATTTTTGGATCTAATAAGCTTTTGATTTCTTTCAATTACCTCACGATCAAATAGACTTTTTTTGTAATCATTAAATGTAATATTTCTGATGGAAGATTTTGTGGACCCTTTTGATTTTTTAACAATTTTTTTATCATCTTCACATTCAACTGTATATGCATACATTTTAGATCTCAGACCTATAAATTCAAGCATAATTTTACCATTATTTTCATCTTTCATTAATCCAGGAACTTTTTTATTTTGTAACTCAATTCCATAAATATTATTTAAATTATAATCAGAAGTATCAAAACGATGACTATCTTTTTTTATATATTTATATATATCGTCTACGTGGAATTCATAAATTAAGCTGTCAGTATCGGTATAAAGTAACTTAACATTTTTATTAAAAGTTTTTAAAATATAATCATAATGGAATTCATAAAGAAATGTTTTTGAAATATCTAAAATACAAAACCCTACATAGATTGGTTTGTTCATACATACTTCCAATTTATTCATTTCAATAATTGTTAAATTTTCATCAAATACTACAGAACTATGAAAATTTGGCTTAGAAATAAGAGAACGCACACCCCACCGACCATCCCATTTGGTTAGTAAACGAATATCTTTATGCTTTCTTACATTCTCCATACATTTACCGTAGATTGCGTTAATCATTAACTTATAAAAATCTTTTTCAAAATCATTTTTTGACTGCTGTCTTAGTTTTGTGTTGAAATCTATATATTCTTTTAACCACGGTGATTGTTTAAATTTTAAAACTCTATGAACGTTAGATATTTTCATTCCAAGTCTGAGATACATCTTTAGATTCTTATAATGTACAACATAATTTTTTTTTGGATACAAAGTTAAGAGCAATTTTCGAATTTTTGATTTTGAGATCGGAGGAACCATATGTTCTGGAGCTAAAGGTAAATCACTATGCATATCATGCAAATGTTGGGGATACTCCAAATCGCATTCTAAAATATAACCGACGTCAGAGTCATCTGGGGTATTTAAAATGTCGGATATGGAAAAATCTTCCAAAAACTCATTCTATTGGCTTTTAATTTTTTTGGTATAAAACCTAACAAGGTTCCAATAGAATTTTCTTTAGAAAAATCTATGTCACAAGTACATTTTACTTCGGTCTTCAAGGTGTTATTGTTTCCGGATATTGTTAAAACAGGCTGTGGTATTCTTGATATTTTTCTTTTTTTATTGGGATTTTCATATTCTTCAGTTTTATTCTCTTTATATGCAAACTCCACTAATGCATTTCTAAGATACTTATAAATATCATCAATTTCATAAGAACCTTCTGGAATTTTGATATGTGCATCCTTGCCGTATACAGTTGTAAAGTGAAACATGTTGTTTGATTTATCTACATTTGGAAACGAGTTATACGTTTCTAAATTAATCAGACCTAATTCGTAATCACTGTCGTCTGTTAAAGTGATTTGAGGATAGTATTTGCTAGTAAGAATAGAACTTTTTCCTGTTAACGTAAAAGTCATTGACATTTTTGGAGAGGTAGTGTAACTCTGAGAGCGTTTAAGTAACAACTAAATGAATATGCTTTCTTTAAGATTTATTATAGTAGTATAAGAATTGTAGACATAAGTGACCGCAGTTCACACTGTTAAAAGTTTGAAATTTTTCATGATTGTATATTACGTTACAAGTACCGTTGCTTTTTAAATATTTAATCAACTCAAGTGGTGGTCGGAGGTCTCCAAAACTATCAAAATATAGCACATTTTTACCATTTTTTCTGTATGCTGTCCAATGTGTTCCAGGACCTTCTTTGTTATCTAAATTTACTATACCACATTCATTAAAGTAAACATTTTTAGGTAAAGAGTTTTTCATAAACACACCTCTAAAGTTATGAATTTTTAAAATTTTTATAAATTTATATAAATCAATATTAGTTAACGCTCTTTTAGGAAGGTTTATCGGAAGTTTTTTTGAAATTTTGAAGGGGCTAAAAAAAGACCAAGACCTGATTTGTATGGCTTCAAATATAAACCACTTCCTGATTTTCCTAAAGCGATTGATTCCATCGTTTGGTTATGTCGCTGTTTTTCTTTAAGTTGTTGTTTAGCTGCACTAGCATCATTTACAGCTTTCGCAACAGCAGCAGCACCTCCACCTAATGATCCTAAAGCTCCTAGAGCAGCAAAGATAGGCAACAGAGGTAAAAATCCTCCAGCCTTTGGTACTGGGATTACTCGCAAGGGTCTTACTTTCTTTTTGCCTCTAAAAGCCTTTACCTCTTTTATGGCCGCGCTAATAGCATCATGGGTGTTTATAAATTTTTTATTTTTTAACACAGACTTAGCCTTATCTGTTAAATCTCGAAATTTAATTTTTTTTACTTTAGAACGACTTTTACGTTTTTTAATTTTTTTATCTTTGCAACCCATACCAAGTTTTACTTTAGTTTTCATTGCTGCAGCTACGCTTAAAGCGGCTGCTTTTTCACCAAAAGATGCGTCCGATGATCGAAGTCTGTTTTTGGCTTCTTGAAAAAGTTTATCGTCGGCAATATGTCTGTTATTTAAGTCTTTATTTTGACTATAAGCTATGTCGTGTGCTTTACACGCTTCATCTAATTTGTTGATTCCTTGATCTCCTCTGGCTAGTCTTTTTGCTAATTTAGTACCAGGTCCACAAAACTTATATCCTGGAATGTGAAGCTCAAATGGTAAATTGTTTATTACGGAATTTACTAGACCACCTCCACGTAGTGTCTTTTTTGAAACCTTTTTACGACTGAGAACTTTTCTTTTTTTTACCATCATTTATACTTTTATATATGCCACTACAACACTAGCATTACTGAAATAAATTTCTAATTTATCTCCTATTTATACTCTTTGATGAGTCTATCTTAAACCAGTTTGCAAGTAAGATGCGAGTAATACAGCAACCGGTTAGCTTACCCATAAATAACAATGATGTATGTGTTGTGAATAAATATCAACGACATGGCACACTTTTGCCTCCTACAATTCGATCTATTATTGTAGGGCCTTCTAACTGTGGGAAAACGAATCTTATGATTAATCTGATTGAACATCCTAATGGTTTAAGATTTGAAAATATTTATATATTTTCGAAATCCTTATATCAACCAAAATATTCCTATTTGGAACATTTACTGAAACCTATTAAAGGAATGAATTACTTTGCTTTCAGTTCTTTGGAGAACAACATACCACCTCCGAATGAAGTCAAACCGAATTCTTTATTCATATTTGACGATGTTGCATGTGATAAGCAAAATTTAATGAAAGAGTACTTTAGTATGGGACGTCATAGCAATGTGGACTGTTTTTATTTATGCCAAACGTACGCTCACATTCCTAAGCATTTGGTTAGAGATAATGCAAATTTCTTAATACTTTTTAAACAAGATAACTTAAATTTACGACATATATATGAAGATCACGTAAATACGGATGTTCCTTTTGATACGTTTAGAGAACTGTGCTCGTTCTGTTGGAAAGATAATTATGGGTTTTTAGTGATTGATAAAGACAGTGACCTTAAAAACGGTAGATATCGAAAGGGTTTTGATAGTTTTATTGATCCTGAATAATAAAATAATTGTTTCAGTAGTAATAAAATACCTCATAGATAGTTCTTCTGATCAGTTTTCAAGTGTTTTTCAAACAGTCATCAACTAGCAAACCAAGAAGCACAAAGTTAAAATGAATTTAAATGAGACATTATTTACAACAGTTGATTTAAAAAAAAAAATTAATTAAAAAGAGAAACGAATTAAAACATAAAATGGAGCTACTGAAGGAAGGACAGTTTCATGAGGAGAAAAATTTTTTTCCAATTACTAAGCATTTGGAAACAGTCGTAGACAAATTAGATGAAAAAAACGTTTTGCATACACCTAACCTTGATGTTGCAACTTCTAAAACAGAGCAGAATGTGAAATCGTTTGATGTTCCAAAGAAAGATGTGGATTTAGTAACACCGACTAGCAATAAGATAAAAAGAAATCTATTTCCCAACAGTTATAACACTCCTGCTGTAAGCGATAAAAATCAAAGCAGAATAGTTACCAAAGTCACCAATCTAAAAAATAAAATTGAAGCTTTGAAAAATGATTTTACGCCTAGTACATCAAAAGAAACAGTTTTAAAAGAGGAGAATAAAGATGAAATAATTGCTGACTACAATCCCAAACAAGATGTAGATGACTATGGATTTGATGAACTTTTGGATCTATCTGTATCGGAAAGTAGAAATAATTTAGAGACAGTTATTGATACATCAATTTATGAAAAATATTTAGATGAATTTGATGAATTGCCAAGAACTTATATCGATGCTATGTTACATGATAAAAAGAATGAAAATTTCGATCATAGAACTGGAGTCCGACATGATAGCTTTCAAGAAAAATATTTTATTGGTTCATCGGAAATAAATTTTGTTGGTCCTGATATAAAAATATCTAATATGATTTATAAAGGAACACCTGGTCTCTATGAGCTATTATTTAAAAATCACCCTTTACAATACACAGATAAAGACTTGCAACATTATAAACAAATTTTAGACGTTAGTAGTGCATATAAAAAAAATTTTGATCCAAACGAACAGGTATTGGGAACAAGAAATCTCAAATATAAAAACATTATAGGACCTTTAATTGCTGGAGATTGTAAAAAAAGTACCAAAAAAAAGACTGGTAAAGGAATGTTTAAAGAACTTAGTAACAATTCAGTTGACTATATATACTGGGATAATCCAAATGAATTAGTTGATCGGTTGCGTTTGTTAGTTGCCTCTCAAGCAGCAGGTCATACGGGTCACAGAAACGAAATTGTTGCTATAATTGAAGAATTACGTGAATCTGGTATAATAAAGTAAGATGACTCTTGATAAGTTCGGTCGTCATATAGTTAAACATGCTAGAACAGATAGTAATACAAGCACTGACTCAGTTAACATATCAAAATATATGTACTACAACATCATTTTAAATTTTGAATCTAATCAGCTTGTAGATAAAAAATTTATATTGAACTCAGTAAATCGATACTATATTTTTCCTTTAGAGTACGCTTTTATTGAAAATGTAAGATTTTTTAATACAAATGATGAGGATATTGTCACATTAATAAATGAAAAGCAGATTCATAAACATGAATTGCAAAATTTTCTGTTACAACAAAACGATTGTTTGTCATTCTTATTCAATTCAACAAATGATAATAACCTTACATCAAGTTTACGGGCAGAAATTATCATAAAATGTCCTGTTAAATTTGAAGATTCATTAGTTCAGTCTGAGCAAGCAGTATACAAACAATTTCCCGTAAAATAAAAGTAAATATGAAACGTAAAAAAACTCCATTTAAGCCAACTCCAATCAAAAAAGATATTGTTTCGGAATTACATAAACCAGCAAGAATTAATTTCCGAAGACGAAGAGTTATTGTAAAGGGTATCAACGAAACGTTACAGGCAGATCTTGTTGAAATGATTCCTTATTTCAAAGAAAATAAAGAATTTAAATATATACTTGTAGTAATTGATTGTTTTTCTAAATACGTATGGGCTGTTCCTGTTAAATCTAAGGATGCAAATGAAGTTACTGTTGCTATGGAAAAAATTTTGTTATCGCTTTTGATTCTACCAAAAAATTTGCAAACTGACCAAGGAAAAGAATTTTATAATGAAAAATTTAAAAAATTAATGGAGAAATATAAAATAAATCATTACAGTGTGTTTAGTTTAAAAAAAGCATCTATTGTTGAAAGGGTAAATAGAACATTAAAATCACTAATGTGGAAGCGTTTTAGTTTACAAGGAAATTATAAATGGCTGAATATGTTAGCTATCATAGTAAATGAATATAACAATAGTTATCACAGAACAATTCGCATGAAACCAACACAAGTTAATAAACGAAATGAACAATCCATATTGAAAAATGTTTACACTCACATTAAAATTGCAAACAAACATAACAAGTATGTCATTGGTGATCACGTTAGAATTAGCAAATACAGAGGTACTTTTGAAAAAGGATACACACCTAATTGGTCTAATGAAATTTTTACCGTTAAAAAAGTGAAATTAACTAATCCAACAACATATTTACTAGTAGATGAAAGAGGTGAAGATATTTTAGGTGGATTTTATGAAATGGAACTACAAAAGGTAAAACATCCCGGTGTTTATTTAGTTGAAAAGGTTTTGCGAAAAAAAGGAAATAAAATTTTAGTCAAATGGTTGGGATTCAGCAACGCCCACAACAGTTGGATAGATAAACAAAGCATAACGTAATCAGTCTAATATTTCTCTTACAGCAGCTGTATAAATAGTTGGAGAAACAATAAAGCTAGCCTATTCAAAAAATTAAATTTCTGGCGATGAGGTTTGCTACCGTTGATATACAAGGTTTTAATATTCCAGAATTTATTGTTAAGGAATTAACCATTTTTGATGGACGTACAATTGTACATCATACTTTTAAGCCGACGAAATCCTATCACAGATTAGACGACAGCATTAAGAAATGTGTTCGATATTTAGAGCAACATCATCATATGTTGAGATATCATAGTGGAACAGAAGAGCAGCAAAACGCATCAGATATTTTGAAAAAATTTATTACTGAAAAGGATATTGATGTGGTGTACCTCAAAGGACAAGTTAAGGCGAATTATATACGAAAAGCACTGGAAGAACTATGTCCTAAAATTATAGATTTAGATAACAGAATGAACTCTCCTAAGTTATGTAAAGAAATCCCTATAGGATGTAATAATCACATCATTAGTTCTAGTAAGAATAAAAAATGTATATGTTCTTTAAGTAATGTCAAAAAATTGTATAACTGGATGTATGAATCACTTCCACAATAAAGTTAATAAAACCTTAAATTTATATAATATTTTTTAACCCTCTAAATTAAAAACTGCTCAAAAATTAACCCAAGGTGGGCGTGGGGTGGGGGGAGCTAGGCTCAAGTCTCGATCAACCCAAAGGTTACTTCAGGTCAACACTGGGTCATCAAACTGGATCAGGACCGGCATTATAATCTCAAGGCTAAACTCCACTCAAGTTCAGACTTGTCCTCTGACGACTGGGTCATTCAACTGGGGCAGAACCGGCACTATATTCTCAAGGCCAAAGGTCAATTCAGGTCAAAGTGGGCCAGAACCGGCACTACTTAACTACTTTCGTCTAAAAGAGCTCGTTTCATTTCTAAAACAGCGATAAATTGATTCCATTGCGTTTGGAATCAATAAATACACTATAATCGTCTCAAAACTTGCCAAGAACAATGAATAAACCCCTGTTTTTACCATTTCAGACGTTTACAGCTTTATTTCACGACAAATTTAACGATTTAACTCTAATTCCAGTTGACTAACAGTTTTTTTTTTAATTCTGTAGCATTAAATAGTAACACTCTTACATTATAAAGTACATAGGAACAGTTTCTGTTTAGAAATAAAGCTGATTTTAAATGCAAGAACTATATTATCGTAATATTGTGAAATGGCGGATGCGCCGGGATAAATTGGCAAAAATCTTTAGATTCGCCGGTGCAAGAACGTCGAATTGATATCAAAAATACTTACAAATACGTTAAATTGCGTTCGGAATTAATAAATACACTGTAATCGTTCCAAAACTTGTCAAGAGCAATGAATACACGCCCGTTTTTACAACTTAAGACGTGTACATCTTTATTCCTCAAACAGATTGACGATTTACCTCTAATTTAGTTGATTGGCCTTTTTTTCTCTAGCCTGTCTCATTAAATAGTAAAAGTCTCACAATACTAGGTACAAAACAAGAGTTCCTGGCAAAAAAACTAGCAGATTTCGCCTAAAAGAACTCGTTTCATTTCTAAAACAGTGATAAATTGATTCCATTGCGTTTGGAATTAATAAATACACTATAATCGTCTCAAAACTTGCCAAGAACAGTGAATAAACCCCTGTTTTTATCATTTCAGACGTTTACAGCTTCATTTCACGTCAAATTTGACGATTTAACTCTAATTCCAGTCGATTTACCGGTTTTTCTTAATTCTGTAGCATTAAATAGTAAAAGTCTCACATTATTAGTTACAAAACAAGAGTTCCTGGCAAGAAAACTAGCAGATTTCGTCTAAAAGAGCTCGTTTCATTTCTAAAACAGCGATAAATTGATTCCATTGCGTTTGGAATTAATAAATACACAATAATCGTCTCAAAACTTGCCAAGAACAATGAATAAACCCTTGTTTTTACCATTTCAGACGTTTAAAGCTTCATTTCACTACAAATTTGACGACTTTACTCTAATTCCAGTCGATTAACAGGTTTTTTTTTAATTCTGTAGCATTAAATAGTAACACTCTTACATTATAAAGTACATAGGAACAGTTTCTGTTTAGAAATAAAGCTGATTTTAAATGCAAGAACTATATTATCGTAATATTGTGAAATGGCGGATGCGCCGGGATAAATTGGCAAAAATCTTTAGATTCGCCGGTGCAAGAACGTCGAATTGATATCAAAAATACTTACAAATACGTTAAATTGCGTTCGGAATTAATAAATACACTGTAATCGTTCCAAAACTTGTCAAGAGCAATGAATACACGCCCGTTTTTACAATTTAAGACGTGTACATCTTTATTTCTCAAACAGATTGACGATTTACCTCTAATTTAGTTGATTGGCCTTTTTTTCTCTAGCCTGTCTCATTAAATAGTAAAAGTCTCACAATACTAGGTACAAAACAAGAGTTTCTGGCAAGAAAACTAGCTGATTTCGTCTAAAAGAGCTCGCTTCATTTCTAAAACAGCGATAAATTGATTCCATTGCGTTTGGAATTAATAAATACACTATAATCGTCTCAAAACTTGCCAAGAACAGTGAATAAACCCCTGTTTTTACCATTTCAGACGTTTACAACTTCATTTCACGACAAATTTAACGATTTAACTCTAATTCCAGTCGATTAACAGGTTTTTCTTTATTCTTTAGCATTAAGTAGTAAAAGTCTCACATTATTAGGTACAAAACAAGAGTTCCTGGCAAGAAAACTAGCAGATTTCGTCTAAAAGAGCTCGTTTCATTTCTAAAACAGCGATAAATTGATTCCATTGCGTTTGGAATTAATAAATACACTATAATCGTCTCAAAACTTGCCAAGAACAATGAATAAACCCTTGTTTTTACCATTTCAGACGTTTACAGCTTCATTTCACAACAAATTTGCCGATTTAACTTTAATTCCAGTCGATTTACCGGTTTTTCTTTATTCTGTAGCATTAAATAGTAAAAGTCTCACATTATTAGGTACAAAACAAGAGTTCCTTTCAAGAAAACTAGCAAATTTCTTCTAAAAGAGCTCGTTTCATTTCTAAAACAGCGATAAATTGATTCCATTGCGTTTGGAATCAATAAATACACTATAATCGTCTCAAAACTTGCCAAGAACAATGAATAAACCCCTGTTTTTACCATTTCAGACGTTTACAGCTTCATTTCACGACAAATTTGACGATTTAACTCTAATTCCAGTCGATTTACCGGTTTTTCTTAATTCTGTAGCATTAAATAGTAAAAGTCTCACATTATTAGTTACAAAACAAGAGTTCCTGGCAAGAAAACTAGCAGATTTCGTCTAAAAGAGCTCGTTTCATTTCTAAAACAGCGATAAATTGATTCCATTGCGTTTGGAATTAATAAATACACTATAATCGTCTCAAAACTTGCCAAGAACAATGAATAAACCCTTGTTTTTACCATTTCAGACGTTTACAGCTTCATTTCACAACAAATTTGCCGATTTAACTTTAATTCCAGTCGATTTACCGGTTTTTCTTTATTCTGTAGCATTAAATAGTAAAAGTCTCACAATACTAGGTACAAAACAAGAGTTTCTGGCAAGAAAACTAGCTGATTTCGTCTAAAAGAGCTCGCTTCATTTCTAAAACAGCGATAAATTGATTCCATTGCGTTTGGAATTAATAAATACACTATAATCGTCTCAAAACTTGCCAAGAACAGTGAATAAACCCCTGTTTTTACCATTTCAGACGTTTACAACTTCATTTCACGACAAATTTAACGATTTAACTCTAATTCCAGTCGATTAACAGGTTTTTCTTTATTCTTTAGCATTAAGTAGTAAAAGTCTCACATTATTAGGTACAAAACAAGAGTTCCTGGCAAGAAAACTAGCAGATTTCGTCTAAAAGAGCTCGTTTCATTTCTAAAACAGCGATAAATTGATTCCATTGCGTTTGGAATTAATAAATACACTATAATCGTCTCAAAACTTGCCAAGAACAATGAATAAACCCTTGTTTTTACCATTTCAGACGTTTACAGCTTCATTTCACAACAAATTTGCCGATTTAACTTTAATTCCAGTCGATTTACCGGTTTTTCTTTATTCTGTAGCATTAAATAGTAAAAGTCTCACATTATTAGGTACAAAACAAGAGTTCCTTTCAAGAAAACTAGCAAATTTCTTCTAAAAGAGCTCGTTTCATTTCTAAAACAGCGATAAATTGATTCCATTGCGTTTGGAATCAATAAATACACTATAATCGTCTCAAAACTTGCCAAGAACAATGAATAAACCCCTGTTTTTACCATTTCAGACGTTTACAGCTTCATTTCACGACAAATTTGACGATTTAACTCTAATTCCAGTCGATTTACCGGTTTTTCTTAATTCTGTAGCATTAAATAGTAAAAGTCTCACATTATTAGTTACAAAACAAGAGTTCCTGGCAAGAAAACTAGCAGATTTCGTCTAAAAGAGCTCGTTTCATTTCTAAAACAGCGATAAATTGATTCCATTGCGTTTGGAATTAATAAATACACTATAATCGTCTCAAAACTTGCCAAGAACAATGAATAAACCCTTGTTTTTACCATTTCAGACGTTTACAGCTTCATTTCACAACAAATTTGCCGATTTAACTTTAATTCCAGTCGATTTACCGGTTTTTCTTTATTCTGTAGCATTAAATAGTAAAAGTCTCACATTACTAGGTACAAAACAAGAGTTCCTGGCAAGAAAACTAGCAGATTTCGCATAAAAGAGCTCGTTTCATTTCTAAAACAGCGATAAATTGATTCCATTGCGTTTGGAATTAATAAATACACTATAATCGTCTCAAAACATGCCAAGAACAATGAATAAACACCTGTTTTTACCATTTCACACGTTTACAGCTTCATTTCACGACAAATTTGACGATTAACTCTAATTCCAGTCGATTTACCGGATTTTCTTTATTCTGTAGCATTAAATAGTAAAAGTCTCACATTATTAGGTACAAAACAAGAGTTCCTGGCAAGAAAACTAGCAGATTTCGTCTAAAAGAGCTCGTTTCATTTCTAAAACAGCGATAAATTGATTCCATTGCGTTTGGAATTAATAAATACACAATAATCGTCTCAAAACTTGCCAAGAACAATGAATAAACCCTTGTTTTTACCATTTCAGACGTTTACAGCTTTATTTCACTACAAATTTGACGACTTAACTCTAATTCCAGTCGATTAACAGGTTTTTTTTAATTCTGTAGCATTAAATAGTAACACTCTTACATTATAAAGTACATAGGAACAGTTTCTGTTTAGAAATAAAGCTGATTTTAAATGCAAGAACTATTTTATCTTTATATTGTGAAATGGCGGATGCGCCGTAATAAATTGGCCAAAATCTTTAGATTCGCCGGTGCAAGAACGTCGAATTGATATCAAAAATACTTACAAATACGTTAAATTGCGTTTGGAATTAATAAATACACTGTAATCGTTCCAAAACTTGTCAAGAGCAATGAATACACGCCCGTTTTTACAATTTAAGACGTGTACATCTTTATTTCTCAAACAGTTTGACGATTTACCTCTAATTTAGTTGATTGGCCTGTTTTTCTCTAGCCTGTCTCATTAAATAGTAAAAGTCTCACATTACTAGGTACAAAACAAGAGTTCCTGGCAAGAAAACTAGCAGATTTCTTCTAAAAGAGCTCGTTTCATTTCTAAAACAGCGATAAATTGATTCCATTGCGTTTGGAATTAATAAATACACAATAATTGTCTCAATACTTGCCAAGAACAATGAATAAACCCTTGTTTTTACCATTTCAGACGTTTACAGCTTCATTTCACGACTAATTTAACGATTTAACTCTAATTCCAGTCGATTAACAGGTTTTTTTTTAATTCTGTAGCATTAAATAGTAACACTCTTACATTATAAAGTACATAGGAACAGTTTCTGTTTAGAAATAAAGCTGATTTTAAATGCAAGAACTATATTATCGTAATATTGTGAAATGGCGGATGCGCCGGGATAAATTGGCAAAAATCTTTAGATTCGCGGGTGCAAGAACGTCGAATTGATATCAAAAATACTTACAAATACGTTAAATTGCGTTTGGAATTAATAAATACACTGTAATCGTTCCAAAACTTGTCAAGAGCAATGAATACACGCCCGTTTTTACAATTTAAGACGTGTACATCTTTATTTCTCAAACAGTTTGACGATTTACCTCTAATTTAGTTGATTGGCCTGTTTTTCTCTAGCCTGTCTCATTAAATAGTAAAAGTCTCACATTACTAGGTACAAAACAAGAGTTCCTGGCAAGAAAACTAGCAGATTTCGCCTAAAAGAGCTCGTTTCATTTCTAAAACAGCGATAAATTGATTCCATTGCGTTTGGAATTAATAAATACACTATAATCGTCTCAAAACTTGCCAAGAACAATGAATAAACACCTGTTTTTACCATTTCACACGTTTACAGCTTCATTTCACGACAAATTTGACGATTTAACTCTAATTCCAGTCGATTAACCGGTTTTTCTTTATTCTGTAGCATTAAATAGTAAAAGTCTCACATTATTAGGTACAAAACAAGAGTTCCTGGCAAGAAAACTAGCAGATTTCGCCTAAAAGAGCTCGTTTCATTTCTAAAACAGCGATAAATTGATTCCATTGCGTTTGGAATTAATAAATACACAATAATCGTCTCAAAACTTGCCAAGAACAATGAATAAACCCTTGTTTTTACCATTTCAGACGTTTACAGCTTCATTTCACTACAAATTTGACGACTTAACTCTAATTCCAGTCGATTAACAGTTTTTTTTTTAATTCTGTAGCATTAAATAGTAACACTCTTACATTATAAAGTACATAGGAACAGTTTCTGTTTAGAAATAAAGCTGATTTTAAATGCAAGAACTATTTTATCTTTATATTGTGAAATGACGGATGCGCCGTAATAAATTGGCAAAAATCTTTAGATTCGCCGGTGCAAGAACGTCGAATTGATATCAAAAATACTTACAAATACGTTAAATTGCGTTTGGAATTAATAAATACACTGTAATCGTTCCAAAACTTGTCAAGAGCAATGAATACACGCCCGTTTTTACAATTTAAGACGTGTACATCTTTATTTGTCAAACAGATTGACGATTTACCTCTAGTTTAGTTGATTGGCCTTTTTTTCTCTAACCTGTCTCATTAAATAGTAAAAGTCTCACAATACTAGGTACAAAACAAGAGTTCCTGGCAAAAAAACTAGCAGATTTCGCCTAAAAAAACTCGTTTCATTTCTAAAACAGCGATAAATTGATTCCATTGCGTTTGGAATTAATAAATACACTATAATCGTCTCAAAACTTGCCAAGAACAGTGACTAAACCCCTGTTTTTATCATTTCAGACGTTTACAGCTTCATTTCACGTCAAATTTGACGATTTAACTCTAATTCCAGTCGATTTACCGGTTTTTCTTTATTCTGTAGCATTAAATAGTAAAAGTCTCACATTATTAGGTACAAAACAAGAGTTCCTGGCAAGAAAACTAGCAGATTTCTTCTAAAAGAGCTCGTTTCATTTCTAAAACAGCGATAAATTGATTCCATTGCGTTTGGAATTAATAAATACACAATAATCGTCTCAAAACTTGCCAAGAACAATGAATAAACCCTTGTTTTTACCATTTCAGACGTTTACAGCTTCATTTCACGACAAATTTGACGATTTAACTCTAATTCCAGTCGATTAACCGGTTTTTCTTTATTCTGTAGCATTAAATAGTAAAAGTCTCACATTATTAGTTACAAAACAAGAGTTCCTGGCAAGAAAACTAGCAGATTTATGTCTAAAAGAGCTCGTTTCATTTCTAAAACAGCGATAAATTGATTCCATTGCGTTTGGAATTAATAAATACACTGTAATCGTTCCAAAACTTGTCAAGAGCAATGAATACACGCCCGTTTTTACAATTTAAGACGTGTACATCTTTATTTCTCAAACAGTTTGACGATTTACCTCTAATTTAGTTGATTGGCCTGTTTTTCTCTAGCCTGTCTCATTAAATAGTAAAAGTCTCACATTACTAGGTACAAAACAAGAGTTCCTGGCAAGAAAACTAGCAGATTTCGCCTAAAAGAGCTCGTTTCATTTCTAAAACAGCGATAAATTGATTCCATTGCGTTTGGAATTAATAAATACACTATAATCGTCTCAATACTTGCCAAGAACAATGAATAAACCCTTGTTTTTACCATTTCAGACGTTTACAACTTCATTTCACGACAAATTTAACGATTTAACTCTAATTCCAGTCGATTAACAGGTTTTTTTTTAATTCTGTAGCATTAAATAGTAACACTCTTACATTATAAAGTACATAGGAACAGTTTCTGTTTAGAAATAAAGCTGATTTTAAATGCAAGAACTATATTATCGTAATATTGTGAAATGGCGGATGCGCCGGGATAAATTGGCAAAAATCTTTAGATTCGCGGGTGCAAGAACGTCGAATTGATATCAAAAATACTTACAAATACGTTAAATTGCGTTTGGAATTAATAAATACACTGTAATCGTTCCAAAACTTGTCAAGAGCAATGAATACACGCCCGTTTTTACAATTTAAGACGTGTACATCTTTATTTCTCAAACAGTTTGACGATTTACCTCTAATTTAGTTGATTGGCCTGTTTTTCTCTAGCCTGTCTCATTAAATAGTAAAAGTCTCACATTACTAGGTACAAAACAAGAGTTCCTGGCAAGAAAACTAGCAGATTTCGCCTAAAAGAGCTCGTTTCATTTCTAAAACAGCGATAAATTGATTCCATTGCGTTTGGAATTAATAAATACACTATAATCGTCTCAAAACTTGCCAAGAACAATGAATAAACACCTGTTTTTACCATTTCACACGTTTACAGCTTCATTTCACGACAAATTTGACGATTTAACTCTAATTCCAGTCGATTAACCGGTTTTTCTTTATTCTGTAGCATTAAATAGTAAAAGTCTCACATTATTAGGTACAAAACAAGAGTTCCTGGCAAGAAAACTAGCAGATTTCGCCTAAAAGAGCTCGTTTCATTTCTAAAACAGCGATAAATTGATTCCATTGCGTTTGGAATTAATAAATACACAATAATCGTCTCAAAACTTGCCAAGAACAATGAATAAACCCTTGTTTTTACCATTTCAGACGTTTACAGCTTCATTTCACTACAAATTTGACGACTTAACTCTAATTCCAGTCGATTAACAGTTTTTTTTTTAATTCTGTAGCATTAAATAGTAACACTCTTACATTATAAAGTACATAGGAACAGTTTCTGTTTAGAAATAAAGCTGATTTTAAATGCAAGAACTATTTTATCTTTATATTGTGAAATGACGGATGCGCCGTAATAAATTGGCAAAAATCTTTAGATTCGCCGGTGCAAGAACGTCGAATTGATATAAAAAATACTTACAAATACGTTAAATTGCGTTTGGAATTAATAAATACACTGTAATCGTTCCAAAACTTGTCAAGAGCAATGAATACACGCCCGTTTTTACAATTTAAGACGTGTACATCTTTATTTGTCAAACAGATTGACGATTTACCTCTAGTTTAGTTGATTGGCCTTTTTTTCTCTAACCTGTCTCATTAAATAGTAAAAGTCTCACAATACTAGGTACAAAACAAGAGTTCCTGGCAAAAAAACTAGCAGATTTCGCCTAAAAACACTCGTTTCATTTCTAAAACAGCGATAAATTGATTCCATTGCGTTTGGAATTAATAAATACACTATAATCGTCTCAAAACTTGCTAAGAACAATGAATAAACACCTGTTTTTACCATTTCACACGTTTACAGCTTCATTGCACGACAAATTTGACGATTTAACTCTAATTCCAGTCGATTAACCGGTTTTTCTTTATTCTGTAGTATTAAATAGTAAAAGTCTCACATTATTAGGTACAAAACAAGAGTTCCTGGCAAGAAAACTAGCAGATTTCGCCTAAAAGAGCTCGTTTCATTTCTAAAACAGCGATAAATTGATTCCATTGCGTTTGGAATTAATAAATACACTATAATCGTCTCAAAACTTGCCACGAACAATGAATAAACCCTTGTTTTTAGCATTTCAGACGTTTACAGCTTCATTTCACGACAAATTTGCCGATTTAACTTTAATTCCAGTCGATTTACCGGTTTTTCTTTATTCTGTAGCATTAAATAGTAAAAGTCTCACATTATTAGGCACAAAACAAGAGTTCCTGGCAAGAAAACTAGCAGATTTCGCCTAAAAGAGCTCGTTTCATTTGTAAAACAGCGATAAATTGATTCCATTGCGTTTGGAATTAAATAATACACTATAATCGTCTCAAAACTTGCCAAGAACAATGAATAAACCCTTGTTTTTACCATTTCAGACGTTTACAGCTTCATTTCACGACAAATTTGACGATTTAACTCTAATTCCAGTCGATTAACCGGTTTTTCTTTATTCTGTAGCATTAAATAGTAAAAGTCTCACATTATTAGTTACAAAACAAGAGTTCCTGGCAAGAAAACTAGCAGATTTCGTCTAAAAGAGCTCGTTTCATTTCTAAAACAGCGATAAATTGATTCCATTGCGTTTGGAATTAATAAATACACCGTAATCGTTCAAAAACTTGTCAAGAGCAATGAATACACGCCCGTTTTTACAATTTAAGACGTGTACATCTTTATTTCTCAAACAGTTTGACGATTTACCTCTAATTTAGTTGATTGGCCTGTTTTTCTCTAGCCTGTCTCATTAAATAGTAAAAGTCTCACATTACTAGGTACAAAACAAGAGTTCCTGGCAAGAAAACTAGCAGATTTCGCCTAAAAGAGCTCGTTTCATTTCTAAAACAGCGATAAATTGATTCCATTGCGTTTGGAATTAATAAATACACTATAATCGTCTCAAAACTTGCCAAGAACAATGAATAAACACCTGTTTTTACCATTTCACACGTTTACAGCTTCATTTCAAGACAAATTTGACGATTTAACTCTAATTCCAGTCGATTAACCGGTTTTTTTTATTCTGTAGCATTAAATAGTAAAAGTCTCACATTATTAGGTACAAAACAAGAGTTCCTGGCAAGAAAACTAGCAGATTTCGTCTAAAAGAGCTCGTTTTATTTCTAAAACAGCGATAAATTGATTCCATTGCGTTTGGAATTAATAAATACACAATAATCGTCTCAAAACTTGCCAAGAACAATGAATAAACCCTTGTTTTTACCATTTCAGACGTTTACAGCTTCATTTCACTACAAATTTGACGACTTAACTCTAATTCCAGTCGATTAACAGGTTTTTTTTAATTCTGTAGCATTAAATAGTAACACTCTTACATTATAAAGTACATAGGAACAGTTTCTGTTTAGAAATAAAGCTGATTTTAAATGCAAGAACTATTTTATCTTTATATTGTGAAATGGCGGATGCGCCGTAATAAATTGGCCAAAATCTTTAGATTCGCCGGTGCAAGAACGTCGAATTGATATCAAAAATACTTACAAATACGTTAAATTGCGTTTGGAATTAATAAATACACTGTAATCGTTCCAAAACTTGTCAAGAGCAATGAATACACGCCCGTTTTTACAATTTAAGACGTGTACATCTTTATTTGTCAAACAGATTGACGATTTACCTCTAATTTAGTTGATTGGCCTTTTTTTCTCTAACCTGTCTCATTAAATAGTAAAAGTCTCACAATACTAGGTACAAAACAAGAGTTCCTGGCAAAAAAACTAGCAGATTTCGCCTAAAAGAACTCGTTTCATTTCTAAAACAGCGATAAATTGATTCCATTGCGTTTGGAATTAATAAATACACTATAATCGTCTCAAAACTTGCTAAGAACAATGAATAAACACCTGTTTTTACCATTTCACACGTTTACAGCTTCATTGCACGACAAATTTGACGATTTAACTCTAATTCCAGTCGATTAACCGGTTTTTCTTTATTCCGTAGCATTAAATAGTAAAATTCTCACATTATTAGGTACAAAACAAGAGTTCCTGGCAAGAAAACTAGCAGATTTTGCCTAAAAGAGCTCGTTTCATTTGTAAAACAGCGATAAATTGATTCCATTGCGTTTGGAATTAAATAATACACTATAATCGTCTCAAAACTTGCCAAGAACAATAAATAAACCCTTGTTTTTACCATTTCAGACCTTTACAGCTTCATTTCACGACAAATTTGACGATTTAACTCTAATTCCAGTCGATTAGCCAGTTTTTCTTTATTCTGTAGCATTAAATAGTAAAAGTCTCACATTATTAGTTACAAAACAAGAGTTCCTGGCAAGAAAACTAGCAGATTTCGTCTAAAAGAGCTCGTTTCATTTCTAAAACAGCGATAAATTGATTCCATTGCGTTTGGAATTAATAAATACACTGTAATCGTTCCAAAACTTGTCAAGAGCAATGAATACACGCCCGTTTTTACAATTTAAGACGTGTACATCTTTATTTCTCAAACAGTTTGACGATTTACCTCTAATTTAGTTGATTGGCCTGTTTTTCTCTAGCCTGTCTCATTAAATAGTAAAAGTCTCACATTACTAGGTACAAAACAAGAGTTCCTGGCAAGAAAACTAGCAGATTTCGCCTAAAAGAGCTCGTTTCATTTCTAAAACAGCGATAAATTGATTCCATTGCGTTTGGAATTAATAAATACACAATAATCGTCTCAAAACTTGCCAAGAACAATGAATAAACCCTTGTTTTTACCATTTCAGACGTTTACAGCTTCATTTCACTACGAATTTGACGACTTAACTCTAATTCCAGTCGATTAACAGTTTTTTTTTTATTCTGTAGCATTAAATAGTAACACTCTTACATTATAAAGTACATAGGAACAGTTTCTGTTTAGAAATAAAGCTGATTTTAAATGCAAGAACTATTTTATCTTTATATTGTGAAATGGCGGATGCGCCGGGATAAATTGGCAAAAATCTTTAGATTCGCCGGTGCAAGAACGTCGAATTGATATCAAAAATACTTACAAATACGTTAAATTGCGTTTGGAATTAATAAATACACTGTAATCGTTCCAAAACTTGTCAAGAGCAATGAATACACGCCCGTTTTTACAATTTAAGACGTGTACATCTTTATTTCTCAAACAGTTTGACGATTTACCTCTAATTTAGTTGATTGGCCTGTTTTTCTCTAGCCTGTCTCATTAAATAGTAAAAGTCTCACATTACTAGGTACAAAACAAGAGTTCCTGGCAAGAAAACTAGCAGATTTCGCCTAAAAGAACTCGTTTCATTTCTAAAACAGCGATAAATTGATTCCATTGCGTTTGGAATTAATAAATACACTATAATCGTCTCAAAACTTGCCAAGAACAATGAATAAACACCTGTTTTTACCATTTCACACGTTTACAGCTTCATTTCACGACAAATTTGACGATTTAACTCTAATTCCAGTCGATTAACCGGTTTTTCTTTATTCTGTAGTATTAAATAGTAAAAGTCTCACATTATTAGGTACAAAACAAGAGTTCCTGGCAAGAAAACTAGCAGATTTCGCCTAAAAGAGCTCGTTTCATTTCTAAAACAGCGATAAATTGATTCCATCGCGTTTGGAATTAATAAATACACTATAATCGTCTCAAAACTTGCCAAGAACAATGAATAAACCCTTGTTTTTACCATTTCAGACGTTTACAGATTCATTTCACGACAAATTTGACGATTTAACTCTAATTCCAGTCGATTAACCGGTTTTTCTTTATTCTGTAGCATTAAATAGTAAAAGTCTCACATTATTAGTTACAAAACAAGAGTTCCTGGCAAGAAAACTAGCAGATTTCGTCTAAAAGAGCTCGTTTCATTTCTAAAACAGCGATAAATTGATTCCATTGCGTTTGGAATTAATAAATACACTGTAGTCGTTCCAAAACTTGTCAAGAGCAATGAATACACGCCCGTTTTTACAATTTAAGACGTGTACATCTTTATTTCTCAAACAGTTTGACGATTTACCTCTAATTTAGTTGATTGGCCTGTTTTTCTCTAGCCTGTCTCATTAAATAGTAAAAGTCTCACATTACTAGGTACAAAACAAGAGTTCCTGGCAAGAAAACTAGCAGATTTTGCCTAAAAGAGCTCGTTTCATTTCTAAAACAGCGATAAATTGATTCCATTGCGTTTGGAATTAATAAATACACTATAATCGTCTCAAAGCTTGCCAAGAACAATGAATAAACACCTGTTTTTTACCATTTCACACGTTGACAGCTTCATTGCACGACAAATTTGACGATTTAACTCTAATTCCAGTCGATTAACCGGTTTTTCTTTATTCTGTAGCATTAAATAGTAAAATTCTCACATTATTAGGTACAAAACAAGAGTTCCTGGCAAGAAAACTAGCAGATTTCGCCTAAAAGAGCTCGTTTCATTTGTAAAACAGCGATAAATTGATTCCATTGCGTTTGGAATTAATAAATACACAATAATCGTCTCAAAACTTGCCAAGAACAATGAATAAACCCTTGTTTTTACCATTTCAGACGTTTACAGCTTCATTTCACGTCAAATTTGCCGATTTAACTTTAATTCCAGTCGATTTACCGGTTTTTCTTTATTCTGTAGCATTAAATAGTAAAAGTCTCACATTATTAGGTACAAAACAAGAGTTCCTGGCAAGAAAACTAGTAGATTTCGTCTAAAAGAGCTCGTTTCATTTCTAAAACAGCGATAAATTGATTCCATTGCGTTTGGAATTAATAAATACACTATAATCGTCTCAAAACTTGCCAAGAACAATGAATAATCCCCTGTTTTTACCATTTCAGACGTTTACAACTTCATTTCACGACAAATTTAACGATTTAACTCTAATTCCAGTCTGTTAACAGGTTTTTCTTTATTCTGTAGCATTAAGTAGTAAAAGTCTCACATTATTAGGTACAAAACAAGAGTTCCTGGTAAGAAAACTAGCAGATTTCGTCTAAAAGAGCTCGTTTCATTTCTAAAACAGCGATAAATTGATTCCATTGCGTTTGGAATTAATAAATATACAATAATCGTCTCAAAACTTGCCAAGAACAATGAATAAACCCCTGTTTTTACCATTTCAGACGTTTACAGCTTCATTTCACTACAAATTTGACGACTTAACTCTAATTCCAGTCGATTAACAGGTTTTTTTTAATTCTGTAGCATTAAATAGTAACACTCTTACATTATAAAGTACATAGGAACAGTTTCTGTTTAGAAATAAAGCTGATTTTAAATGCAAGAACTATATTATCGTAATATTGTGAAATGGCGGATGCGCCGGGATAAATTGGCAAAAATCTTTAGATTCGCCGGTGCAAGAACGTCGAATTGATATCAAAAATACTTACAAATACGTTAAATTGCGTTTGGAATTAATAAATACACTGTAATCGTTCCAAAACTTGTCAAGAGCAATGAATACACGCCCGTTTTTACAATTTAAGACGTGTACATCTTTATTTCTCAAACAGTTTGACGATTTACCTCTAATTTAGTTGATTGGCCGGTTTTTCTCTAGCCTGTCTCATTAAATAGTAAAAGTCTCACATTACTAGGTACAAAACAAGAGTTCCTGGCAAGAAAACTAGCAGATTTCGCCTAAAAGAGCTCGTTTCATTTCTAAAACAGCGATAAATTGATTCCATTGCGTTTGGAATTAATAAATACACTATAATCGTCTCAAAACTTGCCAAGAACAATGAATAAATCCCTGTTTTTACCATTTCAGAGGTTTACAACTTCATTTCACGACAAATTTAACGATTTAACTCTAATTCCAGTCGATTAACAGGTTTTTCTTTATTCTGTAGCATTAAGTAGTAAAAGACTCACATTACTAGGTACAAAACAAGAGTTCCTGGCAAGAAAACTAGCAGATTTCGTATAAAAGAGCTCGTTTCATTTCTAAAACAGCGATAAATTGATTCCATTGCGTTTGGAATTAATAAATACACTATAATCGTCTCAAAACTTGCCAAGAACAATGAATAAACCCTTGTTTTTACCATTTCAGACGTTTACAGCTTCATTTCACGTCAAATTTGACGATTTAACTCTAATTCCAGTCGATTTACCGGTTTTTCTTTATTCTGTAGCATTAAATAGTAAAAGTCTCACATTATTAGGTACAAAACAAGAGTTCCTGGCAAGAAAGCTAGCAGATTTCGCCTAAAAGAGCTCGTTTCATTTCTAAAACAGCGATAAATTGATTCCATTGCGTTTGGAATTAATAAATATACAATAATCGTCTCAAAACTTGCCAAGAACAATGAATAAACCCTTGTTTTTACCATTTCAGACGTTTACAGCTTCATTTCACTACAAATTTGACGACTTAACTCTAATTCCAGTCGATTAACAGGTTTTTTTAAATTCTGTAGCATTAAATAGTAACACTCTTACATTATAAAGTACATAGGAACAGTTTCTGTTTAGAAATAAAGCTGATTTTAAATGCAAGAACAATATTATCGTAATATTGTTAAATGGCGGATGCGCCGGGATAAATTGGCAAAAATCTTTAGATTCGCCGGTGCAAGAACGTTGAATTGATATCACAAATACTTACAAATACGTTAAATTGCGTTTGGAATTAATAAATACACTGTAATCGTTCCAAAACTTGTCAAGAGCAATGAATAAACCCTTGTTTTTACCATTTCAGACGTTTACAGCTTCATTTCACGTCAAATTTGCCGATTTAACTTTAATTCCAGTCGATTTACCGGTTTTTCTTTATTCTGTAGCATTAAATAGTAAAAGTCTCACATTATTAGGTACAAAACAAGAGTTCCTGGCAAGAAAACTAGTAGATTTCGTCTAAAAGAGCTCGTTTCATTTCTAAAACAGCGATAAATTGATTCCATTGCGTTTGGAATTAATAAATACACAATAATCGTCTCAAAACTTGCCAAGAACAATGAATAAACCCTTGTTTTTACCATTTCAGACGTTTACAGCTTCATTTCACGTCAAATTTGCCGATTTAACTTTAATTCCAGTCGATTTACCGGTTTTTCTTTATTCTGTAGCATTAAATAGTAAAAGTCTCACATTATTAGGTACAAAACAAGAGTTCCTGGCAAGAAAACTAGTAGATTTCGTCTAAAAGAGCTCGTTTCATTTCTAAAACAGCGATAAATTGATTCCATTGCGTTTGGAATTAATAAATACACAATAATCGTCTCAAAACTTGCCAAGAACAATGAATAAACCCTTGTTTTTACCATTTCAGACGTTTACAGCTTCATTTCACTACAAATTTGACGACTTAACTCTAATTCCAGTCGATTAACAGGTTTTTTTTTAATTCTGTAGCATTAAATAGTAACACTCTTACATTATAAAGTACATAGGAACAGTTTCTGTTTAGAAATAAAGCTGATTTTAAATGCAAGAACTATATTATCGTAATATTGTGAAATGGCGGATGCGCCGGGATAAATTGGCAAAAATCTTTAGATTCGCCGGTGCAAGAACGTCGAATTGATATCAAAAATACTTACAAATACGTTAAATTGCGTTTGGAATTAATAAATACACTGTAATCGTTCCAAAACTTGTCAAGAGCAATGAATACACGCCCGTTTTTACAATTTAAGACGTGTACATCTTTATTTCTCAAACAGTTTGACGATTTACCTCTAATTTAGTTGATTGGCCGGTTTTTCTCTAGCCTGTCTCATTAAATAGTAAAAGTCTTACATTACTAGGTACAAAACAAGAGTTCCTGGCAAGAAAACTAGCAGATTTCGCCTAAAAGAGCTCGTTTCATTTCTAAAACAGCGATAAATTGATTCCATTGCGTTTGAAATTAATAAATACACTATAATCGTCTCAAAACTTGCCAAGAACAATGAATAAATCCCTGTTTTTACCATTTCAGAGGTTTACAACTTAATTTCACGACAAATTTAACGATTTAACTCTAATTCCAGTCGATTAACAGGTTTTTCTTTATTCTGTAGCATTAAGTAGTAAAAGACTCACATTACTAGGTACAAAACAAGAGTTCCTGGCAAGAAAACTAGCAGATTTCGTATAAAAGAGCTCGTTTCATTTCTAAAACAGCGATAAATTGATTCCATTGCGTTTGGAATTAATAAATACACTATAATCGTCTCAAAACTTGCCAAGAACAATGAATAAACCCTTGTTTTTACCATTTCAGACGTTTACAGCTTCATTTCACGTCAAATTTGACGATTTAACTCTAATTCCAGTCGATTTACCGGTTTTTCTTTATTCTGTAGCATTAAATAGTAAAAGTCTCACATTATTAGGTACAAAACAAGAGTTCCTGGCAAGAAAGCTAGCAGATTTCGCCTAAAAGAGCTCGTTTCATTTCTAAAACAGCGATAAATTGATTCCATTGCGTTTGGAATTAATAAATACACAATAATCGTCTCAAAACTTGCCAAGAACAATGAATAAACCCTTGTTTTTACCATTTCAGACGTTTACAGCTTCATTTCACTACAAATTTGACGACTTAACTCTAATTCCAGTCGATTAACATTTTTTTTTAAATTCTGTAGCATTAAATAGTAACACTCTTACATTATAAAGTACATAGGAACAGTTTCTGTTTAGAAATAAAGCTGATTTTAAATGCAAGAACAATATTATCGTAATATTGTGAAATGGCGGATGCGCCGGGATAAATTGGCAAAAATCTTTAGATTCGCCGGTGCAAGAACGTCGAATTGATATCAAAAATACTTACAAATACGTTAAATTGCGTTTGGAATTAATAAATACACTGTAATCGTTCCAAAACTTGTCAAGAGCAATGAATACACGCCCGTTTTTACAATTTAAGACGTGTACATCTTTATTTCTCAAACAGTTTGACGATTTACCTCTAATTTAGTTGATTGGCCGGTTTTTCTCTAGCCTGTTTCATTAAATAGTAAAAGTCTCACATTACTAGGTACAAAACAAGAGTTTCTGGCAAGAAAACTAGCAGATTTCGTCTAAAAGAACTCGTTTCATTTCTAAAACAGCGATAAATTGATTCCAATGCGTTTGGAATTAATAAATACACTATAATCGTCTCAACACTTGCCAAGAACAGTGAATAAACTCCTGTTTTTATCATTTCAGACGTTTACAGCTTTATTTTACGTCAAATTTGACGATTTAACTCTAATTCCAGTCGATTTACCGGTTTTTCTTTATTCTGTAGCATTAAATAGTAAAAGTCTCACATTATTAGGTACAAAACAAGAGTTCCTAGCAAGAAAACTAGCAGATTTCGCCTAAAAGAGCTCGTTTCATTTCTAAAACAGCGATAAATTGATTCCATTGCGTTTGGAATTAATAAATACACTATAATCGTCTCAAAACTTGCCAAGAACAATGAATAAATCCTTGTTTTTACCATTTCAGACGTTTACAGCTTAATTTCACGACAAATTTGACGATTTAACTTTAATTCCAGTCGATTTACCGGTTTTTCTTTATTCTGTAGCATTAAATAGTAAAAGTCTCACATTATTAGGTACAAAACAAGAGTTCCTGGCAAGAAAACTAGCAGATTTCGTCTAAAAGAGCTCGTTTCATTTCTAAAACAGCGATAAATTGATTCCATTGCGTTTGGAATTAATAAATACACTGTAATCGTCTCAAAACTTGCCAAGAACAATGAATAAACCCCTGTTTTTACCATTTCAGACGTTTACAACTTCATTTCACGAAAAATTTGACGATTTAACTCTAATTCCAGTCGATTAACAGGTTTTTCTTTATTCTGTAGCATTAAGTAGTAAAAGTCTCACATTATTAGGTACAAAACAAGAGTTCCTGGCAAGAAAACTAGCAGATTTTGTCTAAAAGAGCTCGTTTCATTTCTAAAACAGCGATAAATTGATTCCATTGCGTTTGGAATTAATAAATACACTATAATCGTCTCAAAACTTGCCAAGAACAATGAATAAACCCTTGTTTTTACCATTTCAGACGTTTACAGCTTCATTTCACGACAAATTTAACGATTTAACTCTAATTCCAGTCGATTAACAGGTCTTTCTTTATTCTGTAGCATTAAGTAGTAAAAGACTCACATTACTAGGTACAAAACAAGAGTTCCTGGCAAGAAAACTAGCAGATTTCGTGTAAAAGAGCTCGTTTCATTTCTAAAACAGCGATAAATTGATTCCATTGCGTTTTGAATTAATAAATACACTATAATCGTCTCAAAACTTGCCAAGAACAATGAATAAACCCTTGTTTTTACCATTTCAGACGTTTACAGCTTCATTTCACGTCAAATTTGACGATTTAACTCTAATTCCAGTCGATTTACCGGTTTTTCTTTATTCTGTAGCATTAAATAGTAAAAGTCTCACATTATTAGGTACAAAACAAGAGTTCCTGGCAAGAAAGCTAGCAGATTTCGCCTAAAAGAGCTCGTTTCATTTCTAAAACAGCGATAAATTGATTCCATTGCGTTTGGAATTAATAAATACACAATAATCGTCTCAAAACTTGCCAAGAACAATGAATAAACCCTTGTTTTTACCATTTCAGACGTTTACAGCTTCATTTCACTACAAATTTGACGACTTAACTCTAATTCCAGTCGATTAACAGGTTTTTTTAAATTCTGTAGCATTAAATAGTAACACTCTTACATTATAAAGTACATAGGAACAGTTTCTGTTTAGAAATAAAGCTGATTTTAAATGCAAGAACAATATTATCGTAATATTGTGAAATGGCGGATGCGCCGGGATAAATTGGCAAAAATCTTTAGATTCGCCGGTGCAAGAACGTCGAATTGATATCAAAAATACTTACAAATACGTTAAATTGCGTTTGGAATTAATAAATACACTGTAATCGTTCCAAAACTTGTCAAGAGCAATGAATACACGCCCGTTTTTACAATTTAAGACGTGTACATCTTTATTTCTCAAACAGTTTGACGATTTACCTCTAATTTAGTTGATTGGCCGGTTTTTCTCTAGCCTGTCTCATTAAATAGTAAAAGTCTATCATTACTAGGTACAAAACAAGAGTTTCTGGCAAGAAAACTAGCAGATTTCGTCTAAAAGAACTCGTTTAATTTCTAAAACAGCGATAAATTGATTCCATTGCGTTTGGAATTAATAAATACACTATAATCGTCTCAACACTTGCCAAGAACAGTGAATAAACTCCTGTTTTTATCATTTCAGACGTTTACAGCTTCATTTCACGTCAAATTTGACGATTTAACTCTAATTCCAGTCGATTTACCGGTTTTTCTTTATTCTGTAGCATTAAATAGTAAAAGTCTCACATTATTAGGTACAAAACAAGAGTTCCTGGCAAGAAAACTAGCAGATTTCGCCTAAAAGAGCTCGTTTCATTTCTAAAACAGCGATAAATTGATTCCATTGCGTTTGGAATTAATAAATACACTATAATCGTCTCAAAACTTGCCAAGAACAATGAATAAACCCTTGTTTTTACCATTTCAGACGTTTACTGCTTAATTTCACGTCAAATTTGACGATTTAACTCTAATTCCAGTCGATTTACCGGTTTTTCTTTATTCTGTAGCATTAAATAGTAAAAGTCTCACATTATTAGGTACAAAACAAAAGTTCCTGGCAAGAAAACTAGCAGATTTCGCCTAAAAGAGCTCGTTTCATTTCTAAAACAGCGATAAATTGATTCCATTGCGTTTGGAATTAATAAATACACTATAATCGTCTCAAAACTTGCCAAGAACAATGAATAAACCCCTGTTTCTACCATTTCAGAGGTTTACAACTTCATTTCACGACAAATTTAACGATTTAACTCTAATTCCAGTCGATTTACCGGTTTTTCTTTATTCTGTAGCATTAAGTAGTAAAAGTCTCACATTATTAGGTACAAAACAAGAGTTCCTGGCAAGAAAACTAGCAGATTTCGTCTAAAAGAGCTCGTTTCATTTCTAAAACAGCGATAAATTGATTCCATTGCGTTTGGAATTAATAAATACACTATAATCGTCTCAAAACTTGCCAAGAACAATGAATAAATCCTTGTTTTTACCATTTCAGACGTTTACAGCTTCATTTCACGACAAATTTGACGATTTAACTTTAATTCCAGTCGATTTACCGGTTTTTCTTTATTCTGTAGCATTAAGTAGTAAAAGTCTCACATTATTAGGTACAAAACAAGAGTTCCTGGCAAGAAAACTAGCAGATTTCGTCTAAAAGAGCTCGCTTCATTTCTAAAACAGCGATAAATTGATTCCATTGCGTTTGGAATTAATAAATACACTATAATCGTCTCAAAACTTGCCAAGAACAATGAATAAACCCTTGTTTTTAACATTTCAGACGTTTACAGCTTCATTTCACGACAAATTTGACGATTTAACTCTAATTCCAGTCGATTTACCGGTTTCTCTTTATTCTGTAGCATTAAATAGTAAAAGTCTCACATTATTAGGTACAAAACAAGAGTTCCTGGCAAGAAAACTAGCAGATTTCGTCTAAAAGAGCTCGTTTCATTTCTAAAACAGCGATAAATTGATTCCATTGCGTTTGGAATTAATAAATACACTGTAATCGTCTCAAAACTTGCCAAGAACAATGAATAAATCCTTGTTTTTACCATTTCAGACGTTTACAGCTTCATTTCACGACAAATTTGACAATTTAACTTTAATTCCAGTCGATTTACCGGTTTTTCTTTATTCTGTAGCATTAAATAGTAAAAGTCTCACATTATTAGGTACAAAACAAAAGTTCCTGGCAAGAAAACTAGCAGATTTCGCCTAAAAGAGCTCGTTTCATTTCTAAAACAGCGATAAATTGATTCCATTGCGTTTGGAATTAATAAATACACTATAATCGTCTCAAAACTTGCCAAGAACAATGAATAAACCCCTGTTTTTACCATTTCAGAGGTTTACAACTTCATTTCACGACAAATTTAACGATTTAACTCTAATTCCAGTCGATTTACCGGTTTTTCTTTATTCTGTAGCATTAAGTAGTAAAAGTCTCACATTATTAGGTACAAAACAAGAGTTCCTGGCAAGAAAACTAGCAGATTTCGTCTAAAAGAGCTCGTTTCATTTCTAAAACAGCGATAAATTGATTCCATTGCGTTTGGAATTAATAAATACACTATAATCGTCTCAAAACTGGCCAAGAACAATGAATAAATCCTTGTTTTTACCATTTCAGACGTTTACAGCTTCATTTCACGACAAATTTGACGATTTAACTTTAATTCCAGTCGATTTACCGGTTTTTCTTTATTCTGTGGCATTAGGTAGTAAAAGTCTCACATTATTAGGTACAAAACAAGAGTTCCTGGCAAGAAAACTAGCAGATTTCATCTAAAAGAGCTCGTTTCATTTCTAAAACAGCGATAAATTGATTCCATTGCGTTTGGAATTAATAAATACACTATAATCGTCTCAAAACTTGCCAAGAACAATGAATAAACCCCTGTTTTTACCATTTCAGAGGTTTACAACTTCATTTCACGACAAATTTAACGATTTAACTCTAATTCCAGTCGATTTACCGGTTTTTCTTTATTCTGTAGCATTAAGTAGTAAAAGTCTCACATTATTAGGTACAAAACAAGAGTTCCTGGCAAGAAAACTAGCAGATTTCGTCTAAAAGAGCTCGTTTCATTTCTAAAACAGCGATAAATTGATTCCATTGCGTTTGGAATTAATAAATACACTATAATCGTCTCAAAACTTGCCAAGAACAATGAATAAACCCCTGTTTTTACCATTTCAGAGGTTTACAACTTCATTTCACGACAAATTTAACGATTTAAATCTAATTCCAGTCGATTTACCGGTTTTTCTTTATTCTGTAGCATTAAGTAGTAAAAGTCTCACATTATTAGGTACAAAACAAGAGTTCCTGGCAAGAAAACTAGCAGATTTCGTCTAAAAGAGCTCGTTTCATTTCTAAAACAGCGATAAATTGATTCCATTGCGTTTGGAATTAATAAATACACTATAATCGTCTCAAAACTTGCCAAGAACAATGAATAAATCCTTGTTTTTACCATTTCAGACGTTTACAGCTTCATTTCACGACAAATTTGACGATTTAACTTTAATTCCAGTCGATTTACCGGTTTTTCTTTATTCTGTAGCATTAAGTAGTAAAAGTCTCACATTATTAGGTACAAAACAAGAGTTCCTGGCAAGAAAACTAGCAGATTTCGTCTAAAAGAGCTCGTTTCATTTCTAAAACAGCGATAAATTGATTCCATTGCGTTTGGAATTAATAAATACACTATAATCGTCTCAAAACTTGCCAAGAACAATGAATAAACCCTTGTTTTTACCATTTCAGACGTTTACAGCTTCATTTCACGACAAATTTGACGATTTAACTCTAATTCCAGTAGATTTACCGGTTTCTCTTTATTCTGTAGCATTAAATAGTAAAAGTCTCACATTATTAGGTACAAAACAAGAGTTCCTGGCAAGAAAACTAGCAGATTTCGTCTAAAAGAGCTCGTTTCATTTCTAAAACGGCGATAAATTGATTCCATTGCGTTTGGAATTAATAAATACACTATAATCGTCTCAAAACTTGCCAAGAACAATGAATAAATCCTTGTTTTTACCATTTCAGACGTTTACAGCTTCATTTCACGACAAATTTGACGATTTAACTTTAATTCCAGTCGATTTACCGGTTTTTCTTTATTCTGTAGCATTAAATAGTAAAAGTCTCACATTATTAGGTACAAAACAAAAGTTCCTGGCAAGAAAACTAGCAGATTTCGCCTAAAAGAGCTCGTTTCATTTCTAAAACAGCGATAAATTGATTCCATTGCGTTTGGAATTAATAAATACACAATAATCGTCTCAAAACTTGCCAAGAACAATGAATAAACCCCTGTTTTTACCATTTCAGAGGTTTACAACTTCATTTCACGACAAATTTAACGATTTAACTCTAATTCCAGTCGATTTACCGGTTTTTCTTTATCCTGTAGCATTAAGTAGTAAAAGTCTCACATTATTAGGTACAAAACAAGAGTTCCTGGCAAGAAAACTAGCAGATTTCGTCTAAAAGAGCTCGTTTCATTTCTAAAACAGCGATAAATTGATTCCATTGCGTTTGGAATTAATAAATACACTATAATCGTCTCAAAACTTGCCAAGAACAATGAATAAATCCTTGTTTTTACCATTTCAGACGTTTACAGCTTCATTTCACGACAAATTTGACGATTTAACTTTAATTCCAGTCGATTTACCGGTTTTTCTTTATTCTGTAGCATTAGGTAGTAAAAGTCTCACATTATTAGGTACAAAACAAGAGTTCCTGGCAAGAAAACTAGCAGATTTCGTCTAAAAGAGCTCGTTTCATTTCTAAAACAGCGATAAATTGATTCCATTGCTTTTGGAATTAATAAATACACTATAATCGTCTCAAAACTTGCCAAGAACAATGAATAAACCCTTGTTTTTACCATTTCAGACTTTTACAGCTTCATTTCACGACAAATTTGACGATTTAACTCTAATTCCAGTCGATTTACCGGTTTTTCTTTATTCTGTAGCATTAAATAGTAAAAGTCTCACATTATTAGGTACAAAACAAGAGTTAGTAGCAAGAGAACTAGCAGATTTCGTCTAAAAGAGCTCGTTTCATTTCTAAAACAGCGATAAATTGATTCCATTGCGTTTGGAATTAATAAATACACTATAATCGTCTCAAAACTTGCCAAGAACAATGAATAAACCCCTGTTTTTACCATTTCAGACGTTTACAACTTCATTTCACGAAAAATTTGACGATTTAACTCTAATTCCAGTCGATTAACAGGTTTTTCTTTATTCTGTAGCATTAAGTAGTAAAAGTCTCACATTATTAGGTACAAAACAAGAGTTCCTGGCAAGAAAACTAGCAGATTTCTTCTAAAAGAGCTCGTTTCATTTCTAAAACAGCGATAAATTGATTCCATTGCGTTTGGAATTAATAAATACACTATAATCGTCTCAAAACTTGCCAAGAACAATGAATAAACCCTTGTTTTTACCATTTCAGACGTTTACAGCTTCATTTCACGACAAATTTAACGATTTAACTCTAATTCCAGTCGATTAACAGGTTTTTCTTTATTCTGTAGCATTAAGTAGTAAAAGACTCACATTACTAGGTACAAAACAAGAGTTCCTGGCAAGAAAACTAGCAGATTTCGTATAAAAGAGCTCGTTTCAATTCTAAAACAGCGATAAATTGATTCCATTGCGTTTGGAATTAATAAATACACTATAATCGTCTCAAAACTTGCCAAGAACAATGAATAAACCCTTGTTTTTAGCATTTCAGACGTTTACAGCTTCATTTCACGTCAAATTTGACGATTTAACTCTAATTCCAGTCGATTTACCGGTTTTTCTTTATTCTGTAGCATTAAATAGTAAAAGTCTCACATTATTAGGTACAAAACAAGAGTTCCTGGCAAGAAAGCTAGCAGATTTCGCCTAAAAGAGCTCGTTTCATTTCTAAAACAGCGATAAATTGATTCCATTGCGTTTGGGATTAATAAATACACAATAATCGTCTCAAAACTTGCCAAGAACAATGAATAAACCCTTGTTCTTACCATTTCAGACGTTTACAGCTTCATTTCACTACAAATTTGACGACTTAACTCTAATTGCAGTCGATTAACAGGTTTTTTTAAATTCTGTAGCATTAAATAGTAACACTCTTACATTATAAAGTACATAGGAACAGTTTCTGTTTAGAAATAAAGCTGATTTTAAATGCAAGAACAATATTATCGTAATATTGTGAAATGGCGGATGCGCCGGGATAAATTGGCAAAAATCTTTAGATTCGCCGGTGCAAGAACGTCGAATTGATATCAAAAATACTTACAAATACGTTAAATTGCGTTTGGAATTAATAAATACACTGTAATCGTTCCAAAACTTGTCAAGAGCAATGAATACACGCCCGTTTTTACAATTTAAGACGTGTACATCTTTATTTCTCAAACAGTTTGACGATTTACCTCTAATTTAGTTGATTGGCCGGTTTTTCTCTAGCCTGTCTCATTAAATAGTAAAAGTCTCACATTACTAGGTACAAAACAAGAGTTTCAGCAAGAAAACTAGCAGATTTCGTCTAAAAGAACTCGTTTCATTTCTAAAACAGCGATAAATTGATTCCATTGCGTTTGGAATTAATAAATACACTATAATCGTCTCAACACTTGCCGAGAACAGTGAATAAACTCCTGTTTTTATCATTTCAGACGTTTACAGCTTCATTTCACGTCAAATTTGACGATTTAACTCTAATTCCAGTCGATTTACCGGTTTTCTTTATTCTGTAGCATTAAATAGTAAAAGTCTCACATTATTAGGTACAAAACAAAAGTTCCTGGCAAGAAAACTAGCAGATTTCGCCTAAAAGAGCTCGTTTCATTTCTAAAACAGCGATAAATTGATTCCATTGCGTTTGGAATTAATAAATACACTATAATCGTCTCAAAACTTGCCAAGAACAATGAATAAACCCCTGTTTTTACCATTTCAGAGGTTTACAACTTCATTTCACGACAAATTTAACGATTTAACTCTAATTCCAGTCGATTTACCGGTTTTTCTTTATTCTGTAGCATTAAGTAGTAAAAGTCTCACATTATTAGGTACAAAACAAGAGTTCCTGGCAAGAAAACTAGCAGATTTCGTCTAAAAGAGCTCGTTTCATTTCTAAAACAGCGATAAATTGATTCCATTGCGTTTGGAATTAATAAATACACTATAATCGTCTCAAAACTGGCCAAGAACAATGAATAAATCCTTGTTTTTACCATTTCAGACGTTTACAGCTTCATTTCACGACAAATTTGACGATTTAACTTTAATTCCAGTCGATTTACCGGTTTTTCTTTATTCTGTAGCATTAGGTAGTAAAAGTCTCACATTATTAGGTACAAAACAAGAGTTCCTGGCAAGAAAACTAGCAGATTTCGTCTAAAAGAGCTCGTTTCATTTCTAAAACAGCGATAAATTGATTCCATTGCGTTTGGAATTAATAAATACACTATAATCGTCTCAAAACTTGCCAAGAACAATGAATAAACCCCTGTTTTTACCATTTCAGAGGTTTACAACTTCATTTCACGACAAATTTAACGATTTAACTCTAATTCCAGTCGATTTACCGGTTTTTCTTTATCCTGTAGCATTAAGTAGTAAAAGTCTCACATTATTAGGTACAAAACAAGAGTTCCTGGCAAGAAAACTAGCAGATTTCGTCTAAAAGAGCTCGTTTCATTTCTAAAACAGCGATAAATTGATTCCATTGCGTTTGGAATTAATAAATACACTATAATCGTCTCAAAACTTGCCAAGAACAATGAATAAATCCTTGTTTTTACCATTTCAGACGTTTACAGCTTCATTTCACGACAAATTTGACGATTTAACTTTAATTCCAGTCGATTTACCGGTTTTTCTTTATTCTGTAGCATTAGGTAGTAAAAGTCTCACATTATTAGGTACAAAACAAGAGTTCCTGGCAAGAAAACTAGCAGATTTCGTCTAAAAGAGCTCGTTTCATTTCTAAAACAGCGATAAATTGATTCCATTGCGTTTGGAATTAATAAATACACTATAATCGTCTCAAAACTTGCCAAGAACAATGAATAAACCCTTGTTTTTACCATTTCAGACTTTTACAGCTTCATTTCACGACAAATTTGACGATTTAACTCTAATTCCAGTCGATTTACCGGTTTCTCTTTATTCTGTAGCATTAAATAGTAAAAGTCTCACATTATTAGGTACAAAACAAGAGTTCCTGGCAAGAAAACTAGCAGATTTCGTCTAAAAGAGCTCGTTTCATTTCTAAAACAGCGATAAATTGATTCCATTGCGTTTGGAATTAATAAATACACTATAATCGTCTCAAAACTTGCCAAGAACAATGAATAAATCCTTGTTTTTACCATTTCAGACGTTTACAGCTTCATTTCACGACAAATTTGACGATTTAACTTTAATTCCAGTCGATTTACCGGTTTTTCTTTATTCTGTAGCATTAAATAGTAAAAGTCTCACATTATTAGGTACAAAACAAGAGTTAGTGGCAAGAAAACTAGCAGATTTCGTATAAAAGAGCTCGTTTCAATTCTAAAACAGCGATAAATTGATTCCATTGCGTTTGGAATTAATAAATACACTATAATCGTCTCAAAACTTGCCAAGAACAATGAATAAACCCTTGTTTTTAGCATTTCAGACGTTTACAGCTTCATTTCACGTCAAATTTGACGATTTAACTCTAATTCCAGTCGATTTACCGGTTTTTCTTTATTCTGTAGCATTAAATAGTAAAAGTCTCACATTATTAGGTACAAAACAAGAGTTCCTGGCAAGAAAGCTAGCAGATTTCGCCTAAAAGAGCTCGTTTCATTTCTAAAACAGCGATAAATTGATTCCATTGCGTTTGGGATTAATAAATACACAATAATCGTCTCAAAACTTGCCAAGAACAATGAATAAACCCTTGTTCTTACCATTTCAGACGTTTACAGCTTCATTTCACTACAAATTTGACGACTTAACACTAATTGCAGTCGATTAACAGGTTTTTTTAAATTCTGTAGCATTAAATAGTAACACTCTTACATTATAAAGTACATAGGAACAGTTTCTGTTTAGAAATAAAGCTGATTTTAAATGCAAGAACAATATTATCGTAATATTGTGAAATGGCGGATGCGCCGGGATAAATTGGCAAAAATCTTTAGATTCGCCGGTGCAAGAACGTCGAATTGATATCAAAAATACTTACAAATACGTTAAATTGCGTTTGGAATTAATAAATACACTGTAATCGTTCCAAAACTTGTCAAGAGCAATGAATACACGCCCGTTTTTACAATTTAAGACGTGTACATCTTTATTTCTCAAACAGTTTGACGATTTACCTCTAATTTAGTTGATTGGCCGGTTTTTCTCTAGCCTGTCTCATTAAATAGTAAAAGTCTCACATTACTAGGTACAAAACAAGAGTTTCAGCAAGAAAACTAGCAGATTTCGTCTAAAAGAACTCGTTTCATTTCTAAAACAGCGATAAATTGATTCCATTGCGTTTGGAATTAATAAATACACTATAATCGTCTCAACACTTGCCGAGAACAGTGAATAAACTCCTGTTTTTATCATTTCAGACGTTTACAGCTTCATTTCACGTCAAATTTGACGATTTAACTCTAATTCCAGTCGATTTACCGGTTTTTCTTTATTCTGTAGCATTAAATAGTAAAAGTCTCACATTATTAGGTACAAAACAAAAGTTCCTGGCAAGAAAACTAGCAGATTTCGCCTAAAAGAGCTCGTTTCATTTCTAAAACAGCGATAAATTGATTCCATTGCGTTTGGAATTAATAAATACACTATAATCGTCTCAAAACTTGCCAAGAACAATGAATAAACCCCTGTTTTTACAATTTCAGAGGTTTACAACTTCATTTCACGACAAATTTAACGATTTAACTCTAATTCCAGTCGATTTACCGGTTTTTCTTTATTCTGTAGCATTAAGTAGTAAAAGTCTCACATTATTAGGTACAAAACAAGAGTTCCTGGCAAGAAAACTAGCAGATTTCGTCTAAAAGAGCTCGTTTCATTTCTAAAACAGCGATAAATTGATTCCATTGCGTTTGGAATTAATAAATACACTATAATCGTCTCAAAACTGGCCAAGAACAATGAATAAATCCTTGTTTTTACCATTTCAGACGTTTACAGCTTCATTTCACGACAAATTTGACGATTTAACTTTAATTCCAGTCGATTTACCGGTTTTTCTTTATTCTGTAGCATTAGGTAGTAAAAGTCTCACATTATTAGGTACAAAACAAGAGTTCCTGGCAAGAAAACTAGCAGATTTCGTCTAAAAGAGCTCGTTTCATTTCTAAAACAGCGATAAATTGATTCCATTGCGTTTGGAATTAATAAATACACTATAATCGTCTCAAAACTTGCCAAGAACAATGAATAAACCCCTGTTTTTACCATTTCAGAGGTTTACAACTTCATTTCACGACAAATTTAACGATTTAAATCTAATTCCAGTCGATTTACCGGTTTTTCTTTATTCTGTAGCATTAAGTAGTAAAAGTCTCACATTATTAGGTACAAAACAAGAGTTCCTGGCAAGAAAACTAGCAGATTTCGTCTAAAAGAGCTCGTTTCATTTCTAAAACAGCGATAAATTGATTCCATTGCGTTTGGAATTAATAAATACACTATAATCGTCTCAAAACTTGCCAAGAACAATGAATAAACCCCTGTTTTTACCATTTCAGAGGTTTACAACTTCATTTCACGACAAATTTAACGATTTAAATCTAATTCCAGTCGATTTACCGGTTTTTCTTTATTCTGTAGCATTAAGTAGTAAAAGTCTCACATTATTAGGTACAAAACAAGAGTTCCTGGCAAGAAAACTAGCAGATTTCGTCTAAAAGAGCTCGTTTCATTTCTAAAACAGCGATAAATTGATTCCATTGCGTTTGGAATTAATAAATACACTATAATCGTCTCAAAACTTGCCAAGAACAATGAATAAACCTTTGTTTTTACCATTTCAGACGTTTACAGCTTCATTTCACGACAAATTTGACGATTTAACTCTAATTCCAGTCGATTTACCGGTTTCTCTTTATTCTGTAGCATTAAATAGTAAAAGTCTCACATTATTAGGTACAAAACAAGAGTTTCCTGGCAAGAAAACTAGCAGATTTCGTCTAAAAGAGCTCGTTTCATTTCTAAAACGGCGATAAATTGATTCCATTGCGTTGGAATTAATAAATACACTATAATCGTCTCAAAACTT